>CAJQZP010000088.1:1937500-2537500 GCA_907164705.1 Parnassius apollo | reverse complement strand
CGTGTCCTCAACACAATTGGGTATCCCCGTCAGGCCCACTCGACTTATGGATGTCCAGGGAGAAGAGTACTTTGCACACTGAGCGCTGTGTAAACCGCACCTCCGGTATAGAGCACTCACACCTCGGGATAGTCGGCGGCGTACTCCCCCCGTCATCGAGAGTCGAGTTGGACGCAAAAAAAGAGCCTAGCAAATCGGCTTTCTCCTTTGCGGTATGGGCCAGTGAGTCGTCCTTCCTGTGCAGAGAAGGAAGAGATGGCTGACAGAAATTCCCCTGGACAGCCTTGGCGAGAGACCAGAATGCACGAGTTCCAGAAGGAAGGCGAACTAGTTTCTCGCCAACTCTGCCTATGTGCTCTGACTTTGCCTTGGCAATGATTCTTTTGAAAATCCTTTAGAGGCGGAATTATACTTCCTGGGCTTACATCCCGGGACGTTGATGCGTCAGCCCAGGCTTGGTGGCACTCCTGCTTATAGCATGATGCTATTTTATAGGAGCAACCAAACCATGGCTGAGATTTGCCTCCGATGAGCACCACAGAGGAAGTAATAAAAAGTTACATACCCTGACGTACCACATCAGCGACAGAATCAGCAACAACATTGGGATCGTCCGGCGATAATCAAACCCGCCCCCAAGGGTAAGGTGCAAAGAAAGAATCGCATCCTATTCCAATCGGCTGACCTATAGTGTCAAACACGGTAGCAGCCTGCAGAATGCAACCGCGATTGCAGCGTGAGTGGCACCACACTCCGGAGAAGACAACGGTCTAAGGAGCCTAAAGGCGCATCGACGGAGATTTGATATCCGTCCGAATGAGAGGTCAGCAGAAGGTCCAACAGGGAAAGTGTATGATCCTCCACATCTGGAAAGCGAAGTAACCAGTTGTGTCAGACCATATGCCAAGGCAAAATCATGAACAGATCTCCCCGCATGATCGATTAAAAGTGCACCAAATCATTCGGCGTGATGGGCTTTAAAATCGTCGAGGATCAAGATCTCTGCAGAGGGGATCTGCTGTAGCAAAGAATCTGTAGCCATTTGGACGTGGTCGAAGAGCCGGTCTGATTCGGCGGTAATGCCGAATCAGGCCGGCCTATTATATTATTATATTGATTGGGACCTATAGAGGCACCCATAGACGCGCGGATGGACGCGTAGCCAAAGGATGGACAGGTCCGATCCTTCAAGACTGCCGAGACGTCCTCTCTGACGTATACGCAAACTCCAGTCCGAGGCACAAAGGAATGTTCCAGTTTGTACCCTGGGTAGGAGAGATACGAAGCATCAGCCGGAGCGGACAACTGCGTCTTGGTCAGAAAGAGCAGAGCCAGCATCGCCGTCTCGAGACGGTAGTGGACGATGTTTAGCTTAGAATTAAATCCCCTGATATTAAAGAAATTCACGAATAGTGTGGCAGGGGTTGCTCTTGTTGCTCAGTTTGCTCCGAGCAGTTGTTGTCTTGAGTGGAATTTTGCCCCCCCCCCCCCCAGGATATGCGGGGCATAAGCAGTCCGAATTGTCAGTGAATGGGCGAACCGCCGTCCAATTTTTGGATGTTATTGTATGGAGTGTAGAAGTAAGGAGTACAGACTGTGTATTAATAAGTGTCTATAAAAACCATTAAATAAGAGTGGCGTAACTATAACTACGGGGTAAATATTAAAGAACGCACCGAAAAATATTATTGGGATAAATGACTTTTTCGAGGTTATATTTAGTAAAAAAAATATATTTTAGATTTTAGAGCTACTGAGCAGTTTAGCATCACACTTAAACCGTCGACAACTGCTAAGTTCATTTCATCCCAGTAGCTACTCCAGCGCTGTTATGGAGAGTTTTTGAGCTGTTATTTACTGCTTACAGATGGCCACTTTTTCAACTGTTCTACTATGGGAGTTGGTACTCCTTACTTCTACACTCCATTGGTTATTGTTTCAGTTTATGTCACAGAGTACAATGTATATATAAGGAAGTTTATGTTTTGCTGTTGATGGTGGTGTGCTCTGTTTGTCAAACATAAACTATGTATTGGATTAAATATATTTTTATTATGTAAACTATGGGCTGTGATATGGATGATAAACGAGTACACAGTCCACATGATATTAAATTGATACTGTAGCCCATAGACTGAATCTATCATCAAGTAAGAATCCCCTGTAGAACTAGGTGGAGTGCCTTGTTTCCAGTAAGAAGATTATCCGGTTCTTTACACTCAGCATACGAAACAAAGCAGCTTTAAGCTGCTATTTTTCCTATTTTGTGAGAGCATGGCCCACCCTCGTTCGAGTCGACCCATTTGTGCTACAGCCATCATACAGATGCAATGGTGCTCTACCACGTATAGTTACAATGAATAATATCCACTATATGTTGATTTATTTAATTCCTGCCCCAGTCAACGATATTGCTCCACCATAATCTATATTCTGTAATAATAGTAAATCTATCAAAATCTATTATAAAAATATACAGAATGGGAGTGACAAACTAGCACACAGTCCACCTGGTTGTGGATGCTGTGGCTCATAGACATCTACATGTATCCTCAATTAAGAATCTAAATACAGATGCGTTCTCATCTTTGAAGACTACGATGGATTGCCCCGTTTAGGTTTTTTTGTCTTTTTAATGAAATACACGCTGCTGCAGCGACCACTAAAGTATTGTTATCCATATTATTATTTATTTCTGTTCCGTACGACTGCCAAATTCGAAGTGACGCTATGCGTCCAAACGGAAGTATCGTCAATGATACCGTATCTGGATAAATTTTTATTTGGAGTACATCCATTTAAAAATCTACGAAATGGACGTATCGTCAATGGGTAAATTTAGGCATCAAATCCTTTTAATTTTAATTACAAAATTATAACACCTATTACTTCAATACTAATTCGCAACCATCGATATACTAGTATATGTACTACACACTAGATATGGCATTCCGAACGCTCACTATGTTCAACTGAACTGTACTGCAATCCGTACATCTGTTATTGTGCTTCAATATTCATGCAGTGCGGAGCGGTGCTAATGATAATTTTATATTAAATTAGCACATATGCAAAATAAACGAAAATTATAAAAAATGTACTCGGTTAGCAATACAATCTAAAATAACAATTATTTATTATGACAATTTTCGCGCGCGTTTATATCAACTGCGCATGCGCGACTTTACTGTTTCCCACGCATATGCGGATACAGAGTAGGGCACATTTTTTGTTTGGAATAGCTTCTCTAGTACGTAATACATATAACTCAATGTTCACAATACTATTAATCACACACTGCACTGTTACTTCGCTTATATCGCCTTAGTCGCATTGGATCACTTTCCAAAACAGAACTGCACCTCCGTGTTTTTTTTTGCGCCAAAAGCAATAAGGGCAACCCTCCAGAAAGCGGGGGAGGAAGGCGGTGAATGCTCATAGCATACTACGCAGCTGGCTGCGTGGTTATGTGGAGACTATTACCCACTAAACACCGCCTTTAGGGACTGGCTTAACGGTCTAGCTAGAGATCTCTAAGCCGTATCGAACGCGACCCCCCTTGGGTGAAAGGGGGAGCTAACGCGCCTCCGTGCTGGACGGCTTGCTTATATATTCCGCAGACCCGGCGCAATGAAACATCGAGAATAACCCGTCTCATTCTATGCTTATTGAATATTCCCGAAATGCAGTTCGAGCACGTCCCCGAAGTTGCGTTGCTTGTGTAGTTGGCATAGCACGTAGTTTCGCCGCTCCCTAATTAATGTCGCTGCCAGTATCGTCGTGCGAATACCAAGCGAGCATTAAGTCATACATAATAAAAATAACAAAGGGTAGAGAATTTTGTTTGTAGTGATTAACTGTCATGTTGTAAATGTGGATAATCATCTCCATGCTCCTAATACAAGCATGCAGTGTTGATAGTCCATGTTGAAATGAACTTTCGTCTACTTGTCGTTTCCTCACTGCTTTTAATTTATTCATTTGTCGAGGAGTAGCACCACAAAATCTACAAGTAGCACTCGAACTAGTTTCTGTTAAAACTTGTGCCACTTTGCCTTCAACCATAGTCATAAATAGGTCATGAGTAACTTCGATTACCTCACCATCCTTATTTATAAGGGAAGGCGACTGGCTTTGTATTTGATTGTTAACATCAGCCACTACAGACTTTATTTTTTAGGAAGTTCCTTTAGCAAATTCTATCGATATGGGTCTGCAATATCTTACAGATGAGAAAGTTTCATATTACCAAACAACAGTATTAGTTCTTGAATCTATGAGTGTAATAGGTACGAGTGAAGCAATTAAAAGGTTTACATCTGACATAAATTAGTTTTCTTCGGGCAAAACTTCTTTAAAGCAAAACTTCTTAAACACTTTTTCCTGATGACCCATCACAAGCCCATTTACAGGATAGTTTCAAGTTTATTACACCGTTTTTGTAAACTGAATCAATTAATATTACACGTGTCACAGTATGATTCAACAAGTACTGAAGATTTACTTTTGCACTTATATTATAAATTTAGTAAAGAGCCGTGGTAGCTGCAGATGGTTAACTCTCGCTGTAAACATAACAGAACGCGAGTAACCCGCGTTCGATCACCGCCGGCACCAATAAAATTGTTAATTGAAATTTTAAGTGCTGATTTACCACGTGCTCGGCGGTGAAGTAAAATATCGTGAGGAAACCTGCATATCTGAGAAAAAAAATATTTCGAAGACATGTGAAGTTTGCCACGTATTGGGGCAGCGCGGTGGACACTTCCTTGCCCTAAAAACCCTCTCAGTAATGAAGGGAGGCTTGTGCCCAGCAGTGGGACGACGTATATATGCTGTAAATTTACTTTACTTTACTTATATAGGTGGTTAACACATTTCTTTTGCATCGGCTTGGCTAAGAGCTCAGTTGGTACAACGCAGTATATGCGCAGTTTTTGCGCACCATACAAACAAGTTTCTTTGAATGTAGGAGACCATAGTAGCTATATCCTCTGTGGGCACATTAAAATTTCTTTCTAAGTAATATTTTATATTTTGCCCATTTATCACCAAACTGCACAATTCTCGTTTGCTACGAACAAATTCACCCATTTTTCATAACATAATAACATTATAACTCACGCTTGTCACCCAAAGGGGTAGGACAGTTGCCTTGGACCACAAGAATTCAATTGAAGGTAGCGCCATCCGTAATTTGTTTCCGAAAACATTATGTTTATTATTGGTCTAAGTCTTCACAGATGTCGCTACTTTTAAAAAGAAACTAAAATTAGCTTAAAATTAAATGCACGATAAATTTATTGGTGATTTTGTTTATAACAAATATTATTTTCACATAAAATAAAAACTTAAACATCATGAAATCAATCGATTATGATAATTATGATACTGGCCACCCTAAACTTCAAAACGTCAAATATTCAAACGAAAATGAAAGTCAAAATGGTGGCTACTTTTTGCGTGTGCTCATCGTTATCTTTCTTGTTTTATTGCAAATACCCCATAAATACCAGTGTACTTACTGAAACTGTTGTACCTACTTTTAATAATATCAAAAACTGTATTACAAAAAGTAGGCAGTAAAACTGTTTCAGTATGTATACGAATTAAAGAACAATATTATACATTTTACTACTATAGAAGAGGTATATGTAGAGCTATATATTATAGCGAATTAGTTCGGATTAATTTGTAGGAGGCGCTAGTAGTTCAATTTTGTCTGCAATAAAATGTCGTCAGAGGGCTCTCTTTTCCTGTATATACTTATTATACTCTTTGGATTTTTGATATTTTTGTTATTTTTCCTTTAGTTTCTTACGACCACAGAGTACCTTTGTATGCTTACGACCAAGGAACATACTACTCTCTAACGAGAGAAGAAAAACATCTCTATAGTAAAAAAGGCCAACCACAGCTAACACACCTACACGACGCTGGCGCCATTGCGGAATAGCAATTAAAACAAAATACGCGGGAACTTTCAAAAAGGATATTGCATTACGCAATAATTGAATTAATAAGTAGTGCAAGAACATGAAGCATGATTCATAATAATATGGAGTCTTTATATTATTGTTTAATAGCTATGATAAATCTTGCTCCATATTATTAAAAAGTCCTGCTTCAAGTTCTTATAGTACATTTATTTTCAAATTGTGTGAGTAATTGAAACAACAAATAATGTATTATCATTTATTTTTTAAAATTCTCATTTTGCGTTCAAGAGTTTTCTTTTTTCTTCGTCGTCCATATTTGTTTCTTAAAACACAATATCTTTTAGTTATTATAAAAAATGTGCTTACTTTTAAATGGTTTTCATTCAATACTAAATGATGGATACATTTTTTTAGAAAATTATAATCTACACATTCCAATGCACTGAATATGTTAACTTTTACTTCTATCCTATAGGCATTTGCTTTTAAGTATGTATTTATATCTTTACCCACATAATTTAAAGAGTTCTGAGCAGGGTCATATTCTTTAAAATTTGTGAACATGTGTATGATTTCTTGTGTATCTGACAAAAATGCTTTTCGGCAATCCAGACAGTTACTGTGCCTTAATTTTTTAAATATGAAACCACACACATATCCACATGCTTGACTTTCGGATGTCCCCTGCTCTACTGCTAAATAATAAATTTTCCATCTCTTTAGTGTCATCAAACTGAAGAGTTGGTGATTTAACAATTGGAGAGATATTTGGAGTTAAAAAGTTTGACAAATTATTTGAAATAATTGCTGTGTCATCTTCACAATTTCTTTTATGCCCTGAATGTTTTAAATTTGAAATTATGGCAGTTTTAATACCAGCTATAAATTGGTTTATTGTAGGATTATTATTAGATCCACAGCTATATCTTATGCAGCCAAAACAATTTTCTAATGGATCTTGATTTAGGCGACGTGTGGGAAGACTCTTAATGCCTATAGCCTGCAAATTTTTCCACAATCTTTCTATAGCATTAAGGGTGTGAATCCATCCTTCTTGGGAAGGAGGATTTGATTTACTCCCTATATATTTCATATTCGATATGAACTCTCTCATACCCTTAAATAAAGCTAAATGAGGAGTCTTTTTATTTAAGTTTGTCGAGTATTTTTTTCCTCTTCTCAAATCTGGACTGTCTGCATTGACAGCATCAAACAGCTCGTCAAACTTTTGCACGAAAGTTGCTGTCACATGGGCTTCGGCCGGAAGTTCATCTGAAGAAAAAAAAAACAATGTTTAATTAGTTATATTTTCATTTAAAGGAAAAATATTTCACTTCAAGGAGCTTTCATTAATATATATATTTTGATTAATATCATTATACACTAGATGTCAACTAACTCATCCTAAGTTTCTTTTTTTTATAGCATAGGGTGACAAACAAGCACACAGTTCACCTGATGGTAAGTGGTTGCTGTGGCCCATAGACATCTACATTTATCCTCGTTTGCAAATCAAAATGCAGATACATTGTCACCCGTGAGGACTAAGATGGAATGCCTCTGCCTGGAAGAAGAATTTTAAGCTGATATTCTATGAGAGCGTGGTTCTTCCCCGGTCGTGCCGACCCATTTGTGCTACAACTATACTACTAATATAGCTGCAGCATGGTTCTACCACGTGGTTGTGATTTCACTTGATTCTCAGAAAGTCAAGCTGTTTTAATGGTAGTTTTGTTTATTTCTGTTGTTAAATAACATGTAGGCAAACTTGCTCACATTCATATTACTATCGACAATGTATATATAAAACCCAAGTCTTCAGTACAGTTCAGCAGGGTACAAAGTTAGCAGTCTGTGACAAAATTCAAACTTAATTACTAATGTATCTATTTGTTACAGTCAAAATTCTTTAAATATCTCTAACTGTCAAAGGTACTTTTCACTGAAAAATACATATGTTCATGGCATTACCCCACCTTAACCCACAGTGACAGTGTTTGGCTCAAATTTCAATAGGTTAAGGTGCAGCTGACTGGGAATCAGTATTGACTGTGAGATATATATCTCACAGTCAATACTGATTCCCAGTCAGCTGCACAATTTATATAAATTCACTTACTTTGAGCAATTTTCATTAACATGCCAGTTGTAACAGAGTGGCTAAACACTTGTGCTGCTAATTTTACTCTCATTTTCTGCTGACAATTTGGACGCAAATGATTATCTGTCAGTTGAGGAGCATAAACTAAATTGGGGTTGGTTTTGTTCAACTGATAAAATGCTTCAATGTGCCTCCATTTCACTGTACCTAAAAAAAATATAAGATATTATATAGTAAGTACATAATTTGACTCTTGTTTTGTAGACATTATGTATATTATCTGCACAACAAGACTTTAATTTAAAAAAAATGATATGGGTCAAATCCTCTAAACTAAAATATTTTATTTACCTTTTACAGGCTTCTCATTGCATTGAAAATCTGAGGTTACTTCAATATCATGCTTCATTAACAAATTTCTGGTGCACTTTAAAAGGTGTGGAGGATCTAGTATAGACACAATTTCCTGTCCACAGAAATTAAAAAATGGTGCAGTTGATGTTGCACCTAATATTTTAAAAACTTTCAAATTCACAGCTGATAAATCGCAGACAGTAGCAACCACATTCATCTTTGCTGCAATGCATTCTGTAAGTATCTGAAAAGAAGAAACAAGTGTAAATTTGAAACATACACATACATATTTTTCAGTCTTGTAATAAAAGTTACAAAAAAGTATACTATACTTTACCTCTTTTAAAATTATTGTCATTCTATCTGCCTTTATTGTATGGGAGAAATAAAATGCGATGGGCTGTTTCCACTTCTTTCTCAACCCAGTGAGCATAAATACCAGTGCCTTAGAGGCAACATCTTCAGTCCTACCATGGTTGCCATGGTCTTGAAATCCTTGTATTTCATCCAGCTTTTGATTGTAATACAAATGTCTTCTTATAGACATTTCATCAAATGATAAAATACAAATATTGTCTTCTTTATCCTGGTTCCGGCTCATTTTTTCTAATGAGGTAAATATATGCTTGTTTATGCCTGGTTTTAGTGGCACTTTATTCAGGAGTTGATTTAAACTTGTTTGACAAGGTAAAGCAAACATTCTCTTCAGTAATCTGTAACAGGCTGGGGACTTTTTATGAATTAACAAAGCCTGAATTTTTTGTTGTAAAGTATATCTTCTCCCTTTTGGTTTTTTTGGGCAATTTTGTAATTGGCTTTGCAATAAAGTTATGAATGAATTGCTAATATTTAAATTACTCAATTCTTCAACATGGTGATCTCCTAAAACTCTCTCTATCTTCCCTCTCTTAATATTCTTAATTTTGTTACGTAATCGTATTATCTCATACATCTTATTTTTCCATATTTTATATAATTTTATTTCTCTTGGTGTCATTTGGCTTACTTTTGTGACACCTAGGTTAGCTAGGATTTTAGTACGTTTTTTGGTCAAATTTGACTTGCTACAGGTTGCCACATTGAGTTCATTCTGAAATTATAAATATTCACTCTTAGGGACCGATACCAGCACTCACATAATTTAAAATTGTAAGGTATTTGTCAGTTGGTAATAAATATCTTATGTATGATCACAAATTTGTTTGAATATTAAAATCTTAATTTGAAGCCAAAATAAATTATCTGTATGACCTACTACAGCCATTAATATGTAAAATATTATTAATGTAAAAGAATTTGTTAAAAAAAAGTACAGTGAAAGTATCATAGTTCACACAAACACATAAATACTAGAATCACATATTTAGTACTCCTCTCTATCTTATTATTTAAAAAGATATAATATGTAAAACAAAAAATCGAAAATGTATTACCTGCACGCTGTCAATGAATCCAGTTGTTCTTGCGACATCCACTAAAGTTTGTGTTGATGACTTTGCACTGGTACAAGGTTCCACTACAATATTTTCAATTTCAGACAGTGGCACTCTTAACTTTGGCTGTGCAGTTGCTTCACTGGACTGTTCTATATTCTGAAATTAATCATTACAATAAATGTATTACTTTATTTCACATGGAAACTATTAAAGTGTCTAATGTAAGACTTATCCTAAATATTATAACTCCTATAATATAAATATTTTAAGCAGCTGAACGGATTGTTATGCAATTACGGAAAATAGTTTTAGGCATGCAGATTTTAAAATGTATATTTTGAACTTGGCATAGAAAATTATATCGCACCTCCACTCAAATAGCATCATAATTCCAAAATACAAATTGTCGAGAAAAATGTGTTTAAAAATTGCTCGAACTTTATTTTTCACATTTTGGGGCATAACTCAGAAACTATGAAAATTATCGTAATAATGATCATATTAAATTTTAATGGTTTTAAATGCTCTACAAAATGGAGTATTTGGTATCCTCAATAGATGAAAAATAAATTGTAAATTTGTAATTGTGACACTATACTATAGATAAAAGAAAGAATATTTTAATATATATTATTTATATGTCATTTTAACAAACAAAAACATTAACAAACAAAACAAAAACTTTTATTCTGAATTACTCATTGGTACGAAAATCAGGTCTTCTGAACCTAACGAAACAATAAAAAAAGTTTTGATATTTTTGAGTTATGACACTATTTGAGCAGAGGTATATGTAAATTTTATAGACCAATCTGTAAGTATATTATACCTGGTGAAAGATATTTTCCTTTTCATTGAGTAGTTCTTCCACTACAGTTGACTCAGGAACAGCAAATTTACTCAATTTTTGTCTTTCATTGTCATAAAATTGAGTTGAATTAAAGTGTCTTCCACACAACACTTTATTTTTAGTATAGAGTGAACGTAATAATTCTACTGAAGTCCAATCTTCATTTGGCCAACAATATTTAGCCCAAACATGAGCCCTGAAATTTTTTTAATTTAAGTAAATTAGTCAAATCTCTCATAAATTGATGTACTGATAAAATTAAAGGTATGTATTGAAAGGCCACTGACATGTATTTATGTATGTATTTAGAATGTCTTGCAAGTACACCGCCTAATCTTTTATAGACCAATCTGTAAGTATATTATACCTGGTGTAAGATATTTTCCTTTTCATTGAGTAGTTCTTCCACTACAGTTGACTCAGGAACAGCAAATTTACTCAATTTTTGTCTTTCATTGTCATAAAATTGAGTTGAATTAAAGTGTCTTCCACACAACACTTTATTTTTAGTATAGAGTGAACGTAATAATTCTACTGAAGTCCAATCTTCATTTGGCCAACAATATTTAGCCCAAACATGAGCCCTGAATTTTTTTTAATTTAAGTAAATTAGTCAAATCTCTCATAAATTGATGTACTGACAAAATTAAAGGTATGTATTGAAAGGCCACTGACATGTATTTATGTATTGTTACGAGCTTGAGGTTCGTGACAATAAAAATTGCCGATAAAATTACCTAAATTAACACTTTAATTTACTTTACACAATTAAAGTTAAAACACTAATAATTTAAACACACTAATTCACTTAATTCCACTCCGAAGCTTCGCTTGTTTCGCCCAAATCAACACTAACTCGATCGCATCTTGCAGCGCCTATATATTTAAATTAGCAAAGAAATATCCAGAATGTTCAAGTAAACACGGGCAAGGTACCGAGCGTTCGAGTTTCGACTAGGCGCTGTCGGTTGAGTAATTTGTGATGTCATTTTCTCAATGCTCCCCTCGCTCTCGTTCCTGACACTAGATGGCGTTAGTGTATCGTTGACTGGAGCGCGTAACACTGCCCCCTCCTAAGACATGCTCGTCCCGAGCATTATCGGCCCCATAATAACGCGCCAAGCGATTCACATGGACGATCTTAGGAGTCCCTCTTGCGCCTTTCTGTAACGGCTCCGCAATGTCAAGGGCTGTCCTATCCCGTGGTGCACCAACATTGTACAATTTCGGTGCTCCTCTACTACGTGTCCGAGGTCCCCGCTCGGCCGCACAACTTGTACATGTACGACACCAATCCTCGACATCGTCACGATAATGGACCCAGTAAAACTGTTCTCGGACCTTCAGTAGAGTTCGTTTAACTCCCAGATGGACTATTGAACGACCATTATGGCACAACTGTAGAACATTCGGCACTTTAGCTTTAGGGACAACCATTTGCAAACGACAGCTGTCTCTTCGACCATTGTCCCATTTACGGCACAGGACTCCATCCTGAATCAGCAAGCTGTCCCATTGGGCCCAATAGCTTTTCGTGGTTGAACTCATCGCTGAGACGTCCCTCCACTTAGGCTTGGTAGCACGGGCCTTCATCCATCCCAGAATCGGCTTGATGTCCGGATCTTCCTGCTGTGCATGTCGTAGGTTGTCCTTCCACCCGTTGCTGAGGTGGTCTGTCCTGAGCATCCTCACGGATACCACCTCCTTACTCTCTTTCCTACTACAATGGTTGCAATCTTCAGGACAAGGTCTTCTTGACAATGCATCTGCGTTGCCGTGAGATTTCCCGCTGCAGTGTCTGATAGTAAAGTCGTATTCCTGCTGCTGCTGGGCGGTGCTGTTAGCCGCACTTCCTTTCTGAGACCGTTCACCTTCCCTTCGTAGGGTGTGCTCAGGGTAGCTGGACCGAAGATGGCCCCTTTCCCCACAGCCATAGCACCTAGGGCTGTATCTTTTATTGTGGTCGCGAACCGTAACTGCTGTAACCTCCCTAGCGTGAGGTGAACGATGATCCTATCGCCGCCAGGCAGTGTCGTTAGCTGCACTACCCTCTCGAGATCGATCAACTCTCCTTTCAACGGTTCGCTTAGGGCAGCTGATTCGAAGATGGCCTTTTTCCCCACAGCCATAGCACCTAGGGCTGTATCCTTTGTTGCGGTCGCGAACTGTAGCGGCTGCAACCTCCCTGACGCGATGGGAACGATGATCCTGCCGCACGGCTTCTACCTCCAGTGCATGGGCCAAGGCGTCCTTAAGCGTCTCGTGGTGCCCGAGCCTCACAGCAGCTCTGACTTCCAGGTCACGGATGCCGTCGATAAATGTCTGCACCAGGTTCCCTTTAATGAGCGCAGGTACAGACCGGTAAGCTTTTCGCACCAGCTTCTCCACCTCTAGAGCCCACTGCTGCAGGTTTTCGTTGATGCGCTGTACACGATCTTTAAGCTGCGCACGAAAGACGTGTTCCAGGTGAGCGTCGCCATATCTCGCCTCCAATGCCTCAAGGAGTTGCTCATAAGTCACTTCCTCACCGAGAGCTTCCAGAACTGTTAAGGCCTGGTCGCGCAGGCCTAGTGTGAGAGCAGTCATGGCCTGACTTTTATACCAGCCGTTCGCCTTCATAACAGCCTCGAACTGGATTTTGTAGGCTGACCAGGAAGAGGTCCCGTCGAACGGCGGCACTTTGAATCCACGTAGCGAAGGTGTTGTAGCTACTACGGGAGCTGTTGTTCCATCCCCAAGTTTGAGGTCGTCCAGCGTTTTCTTCACGTCAGCCATTACGTTGTCAACCCGATTGTTTACTTGGTTGATTCGGGTTTCGGCCTCCGACAGGCGGTTGTCATGTTGAGCAACCTTATCCTTCACCTCCCGTATCTCTTTTCCGAAGATAGCGTGAAGGTCCTTCATGAGGAGCATCTGCTCTTCCTTATCGCGTTGGAGTTGCTCTTCTAAACGACGGGCCTGTTCCTCCTGCCGGCGGGCCTGTTCCTCCTGTCCGCCCCCGCAGCTGCTGCAGCATCACCATCAGAGCACCTAAGTCAGGTGCCACAGACGTAGAAGCTGCTGACGGACCGGCTTCCGTGGCCGGCGGCTGGCCCTCAGACATCTGCGGCGTTGCACCACCAAATCTCCTCTGGTCCGTCTCCTGCTGGCGTTGACTTCGGGTACGGACACCCTCCGTTTCCTCCTTAGGTAAAATCGGCATTATTTTATCCCACTTCTGACACCAATTGTTACGAGCTTGAGGTTCGTGACAATAAAAATTGCCGATAAAATTACCTAAATTAACACTTTAATTTACTTTACACAATTAAAGTTAAAACACTAATAATTTAAACACACTAATTCACTTAATTCCACTCCGAAGCTTCGCTTGTTTCGCCCAAATCAACACTCTGCCTCGATCGCATCTTGCAGCGCCTATATATTTAAATTAGCAAAGAAATATCCAGAATGTTCAAGTAAACACGGGCAAGGTACCGAGCGTTCGAGTTTCGACTAGGCGCTGTCGGTTGAGTAATTTGTGATGTCATTTTCTCAATGCTCCCCTCGCTCTCGTTCCTGACACTAGATGGCGTTAGTGTATCGTTGACTGGAGCGCGTAACAGTATGTATTTAGAATGTCTTGCAAGTACACCGCCTAATCTTTTTATATAAATACTCTACACCCTAAGGTTGCCTGGAAGAGATCGCTTATAACGATAAGGCCGCCTTCTGTGTATCATCGTTTCATTTCTTCTTTTGTGTTGTACAATAAAGTATGTATCTATCTATCTATGCAAAATGGTATGTACTTAACAACAATACATTCATTTGTCGAATTAATGTACCAGCACAAGGTGCTTCAATATAGTATTTTAAACGATAATCGTATCAGGGCTCAACAAGCAATATCTCATAGTCCACTAACCTGGTAAAATTAGTAGTTCCTGGATTCGGAAACCTATGATAGGTCACCGTCATATCTTCAGCACGTGTTCTACCGCACTTGGCACATTTCCTATGGTTATTTTCAGACATACTTATAAACAAAGAACACACAAATCGAATAAAAACAGAAAACCTAACCTAACAAAGAAAACGTCCTTTCGTAAAAAAGCGCAAAACGTCCTTTCGTAAATAAATGTGATAGTGCACGATAGTCGCTAAACAATATGTACAAAACACAAAATTCACTCCAAGAACATAAACGCATATGCAGTTGAAATTACTAATAAATGCGGAGAGCTAATGTCACTCGATCAACACAATTACAGTAATGAATAAAATGGCCACTTGTTTGTTTCCTTGCTAAAACAGTCAGTGTGACCAGTATGCAAGCTACTGGTTATTTATTTTTTTCTATGGTATACATTAGCAATGCACACATCACAGAGCAGTGTTGCCGTTTTAGCGACTTTCTCGCTAGATCTAGCGGATTTTAATAATGTTTAGCGGATAAAAAAATCGTTTTAGAGAGAAATTATTATTTAGCGACTTCTAGCGACATTTGGACTTTTGAGATGGCAACTTTTTTTAATGAAGTAATTCATTTCAAATAAGTAATTTATCATATGTCCAATTTTGTAATCTACCGTTGGTAGCACTCTATCACAGATTACCCCCTAATAGATACCGCATCATGGAATATTTGTTCTGTTTTGATTTCACCGAATTCCGCGGCATGCATGAGTTGCGGGGGACGTGTCAAATGCGCTGTGATTGGATAATTCAAGGTTGAATTTAGAATGCTCCGAACCATAGTGATGGGACAGGGTTGGGACGTTGATCGATAAATTTGGGATTTATTCATTATTGATAAATAATTAAATTGATCAATTTTAATTTGAAATTAATTAAAAAATAAAACAATGTATACACATAAAACAATATATATATATATATATATATATATATATATTTGTACATGTAATATATATATATATATATATATATATATATATATATATATATATATATATATATATATATATATATATATATATATATATATATATTGTACATGTAATCTAATGATTTCTTAAATTTACGCGAACACTACACATTGAATAAATCTGTATATACGGATTTTATCGCGTTTAAATAACTTCTGGTCATGAGGGGGAGGGGGGAACTGAGATGTTTGACGTCTCAACGACATATTTAGCTCGGCTACCTTCAGTTTTTGATTATTGATTTTTGGATCTACATGGTCGAGGTGATCTATATAAAACGAGCTCACAATATCTTGAAGTCTTGTTTTGTGTGAAGCATTGTTTGATTAATACTGCATATTCTGCAGGCATGTTGTTATTTTCTAGTTTCCTAGTTACAATTGAGATGCAGTCTTCAGTAAGTAGGCATGTAAATAGTGACTGAACACCAAAACTGACCATAGTTTCATTGTCAGCGAGTTGTGGGTCTTTTAACTCACTAACAAAATGGTGTGAATCCTTTGTGTGTGGTCTGGTATGTCCTCTCGGTGGTGACCGTATTTTTGCCAAGTGCTGTACCTAAAAGTAGCATTATTAATTAATAAACCATACGTTACGTGTTTCAAATTTAGATGTACTTAATAATAATAAGATATTACTGAAGGTCATGTAACACTAGAATAACAATAATAACATTATAACTTTCACTTGTTTTACGATTTATAAATCCGTTAAAAATAGTTTAATCTCAACGTGTAACATTCGCCTAAATATTAGAATATCACGTTTCAATCAACCACTTAATGCTATCACTTATTGTGTAATTTACATTGGTACTATACTTTAAAAAAATGTAAAAGTCCATACTAAAACTGGCATGTATAGAGATGGTATAGCGGAATCCAACTGCCTTCTATAGTTTTTATATATGAAGATTGTCTTCTGTGAAGTGTCTTGAACATAACACACTGTTTTTGGTGGGAAACCTTGGTCTCCTCGACAAGTAGCGTCGATCCACATCTTTTTCCTTTCGGGGCATTTAGGAAACCTATAACATATAGGTATCACAATGATACACCACAATGTTTATAAAATAATGACTTTAAAAAATGTAAATGATGACCAAACAAATATCTACTTATAAATCACAACACTATCGATACACGTGCTGTCGTTAGACAAAGACAACTACTGTAATTTACGTAATGAGTGAAAGGTACATTTTAAAAAGACATCAACGGGTGCTTAATTGTTATCACTTTGCACCTTTAGATTACCAGTGTAAGTTGAACTCCAGTGCATTTGAAATAGGTTAAAGTGATAAGAATAGAATTTACTTACCGATGAAATGTTATGCCATTTTTTTGATAACTGAATGTCTAAGCTGACTTGCCACACGATTTTACTGCACAGGAAGCTATTTGTAATGTATTTTGGATACAAGACTATTTTAAATTTTCAAGAACTCGGACGTGCCTACGGGTCACATAATTGGTATACACTGATATCGTGATTCTTAGCGTTACTTCGTATGCTAGCTACAGCAAGCATGTGTTGCGCGCGTTTGTGGCCCTGTATGCGGAATCTATTAGGAGGTTATCTGTGCACTCTATATATATATATATATATATATATATATATATATATATATATATATATATATATAATTTCACGGGAATTCCCGAACATAAACCAACAATTCAATGTCGTTAATTCACTTTCTCTGTTTCGACCTGAGACAATGTTCTAAGGTTTCGACATACAAAAATGCAGCAGGAGTAAATATATCCGAAGATTTATGTAATTTTTCAATAGTAATATTATCACTACCGCACTCAAATGCAGAATTTGAACGCGTATTTGGTGCCATGAATGTAGTTAAAAGCAAACTGTGAAACAAGCAATCAGAAAAACCTTTAAATTCCATTCGTCTAATTAGAAATCAGTTAAGGATTAAAAAAGAATTGCGCAACGTACGATATTCACGAAGATCTTGTCAACCAAGTCGGTAAAGGTAAACCAAAGATGGGAGGGACTGGAGACATTGGCGAAGCTTCAACTTCCGCTGAAGTTCTTTTTGAAGATCTGGATCCATACTTCGCTATTGATTTTGAAATTTAGGTACAAGAACGTACTGAGCTAATTGTTTTATTTTTAGTAAGATGACTAATGTTTAAAGAGATTTATTTTTTTACAATATTTTTTATTTTGTACATGAATACTTTTTGTTTTGGTTGTCGTGTCATTAACCTACACTATATATAATTAATTTATATGAAATAGAGTCCGCCCTTTTTAAGGTTTTCTGAATGTATAGATTTAGATTTTCGGTATTCATTTTATATCATTTGGCAAGATTTTTAGTTAGACCAACGGTACCACGAAAATGTACCTAGGGACATCTAGCGGATTTTAAGAAAAAGAAAAATCCTGTTTCTGGCGGATTTTTTCTGTTAGTCTAGGGACTTTAAAATTTGTAGAACGGCAACCCTATCACAGAGTACCTTTGTATAAACTGAAAGTAGAGCCTGACCCTGGCTTACGACCCACGCACGTGAAAGGGACTTCGATTACCTCTCCTCCGGACATAGTTCTTATAGTTTAATGATGGCCGCGGATAAAATTTGCTGTGTTTCAGGATGTACTAAAAGCCGTGAGTAAATATAATTATTTACAGGTCCTACCATTCAATATATAGTCAGTGTAGGTAGTTCAAGAGTTCTGTACCTATCACTTTTCCACCCTTAGAGTCACTACTTTGCTATGTATACTTATAACACTTCTACTTATACTACTGTCATTACACTTCTAAAATATTAAAATTTTTGTGTAGGTGAGGATAGCTTTGTACTTCACAAATTTACAAATCCTACAAAAGATCCAACACGTTTTTTTACATGGGTTCAAGCAGTTGGTTAAAACCTTCTGTGCTTAGATGATATGTATGTATTTAAGTGCCGAAGAATTTGTCATACACATTTTGATTCCAAGTACTGGACCAGGAGTAAAATGTTAAGTAATATTGCAGTACAAACATTGCATATGAAAGGTTAGTAAGGATTTGCATTAACATTCTTGTAATGATCTATTCTTAATATTATGAATATGAATGTTAAAGTTAATATTTAAGTTTGTTCATCAAATAATTAATTTTACTATCAAACATGAACAATTGAATATATAAATGTTGATTCATTGTTAAACTATGTTCTGCAATACTAATTTTCAACTTCCATATTGACAAAATGTTATGTATGACATGCAAAGCAATTTTATTTCTGAATAACTATTTGATTCAAATGATAATAAAGGCTTATAAATTAAGGCTTTTATAAAGTTCATATGAATATGAAAATCTACACCAGTTCATAAATATTAAACTTTCTCAGAGTACAACTGGGAAGAAACATGAGTTTATGTTGCAATAACAAATATAGTGATCGAAAGATCTTTTTCGGTACTAATGACAACATATATCGCACCAACATATTCTAGAATATGTTTAATTATTTTTTAATCATATTGTCCTTTAGTCTCTATTTAAAGTTATGATGATCTTCAATTTGGTATCCCATTCTTTCACTTCATTCAATCTTAGAATATCATATTTAAAGTTTAGATGCCCAAATTTGTGCAGTATTCGTTTGTTTAAGAACAAAAAAGTTAGTATTTCATTTGGTCTTATTACTAAACTTAGTTTATCACAAAAAAAGTTACTTAATTTGCCTCAGTCTTTTTAAAATTTGATATTGCTGTAAGATCCATAATTTACATTATAGTTTGTATATTTTTCACAGGTGTTCTCTAATGCAACTAATACTATTAATAAACTTCAATTTTAATAAAATCTAATGTGTAACTATCAGCAGCTTGCTACTTGTGGTATTGGTTGTTTGATATTGTGTGTTGGAAGATGTTGGTAGTCCTTCAGTCTTAGTTGTTCATTTGCTACATGGGGGTTGCTAATATGTGTATGCTCTAATTTTTTGCTGATTGGTAGTAGAGAAACTAATCTTTGCAATGAACAAAACCAAACAGGTTAAATTTTTTATTAGAGCCGTTCAGTTCACATTTCTCATTGTACTATTGTTAAGTTGTCAATATATTTGAAGTATAATCTAATCATTCATTTTAAATTCTGATTTTACAGGTACTGTTGCTAAAAGGCCACCCTTAGCTGAAGTAACAAATAAAAATAATACTCTTAAAACAAGCAATACACAAGAAATTGCCTCAACATCAAGTTATGTGCAAGTGACAACTACTGCTCTAACATCCAGTAAGTTAAAATTTATTTTATTGTATAAATGAAAATGAAGATAATATATTGAAAATAATTTTATTTAAAAAAAATGTCCCACTGGGTTTTGTGCTGGTTCTGGTAAAGGTTTAGTATCAAGTCGCTTTAATAGACCCCCTATGTTGGGCGAGGGGAAGGGAGGTGGAGAGGGGTAGATTCGCCCCCCCTCCCACCTGTTCCCCCACTGGAGATGCATAGTATTTTTATATTAAATGTTAAAGATCAAAATTTTATCAAATTCTTTATAATAAAAATCACCTTAATAGGTAGTTGGGGGGTGGGGGGTGACCCCTCTTCACCGAAGCAGTACCAAAGTTTAGTTGATGGAGCCCCCGCTATTTCTGGGTGGTTTATGAAAAAATAACCACAAATCCTTCTAACCAAACCTATCTGAGTTGGTGTGCCTCAAGTCCCGAGCTTGCTTTGCTCACTCTTGTATGAAATAAAACACCAAAATGTTAACTTTAATAGTTACTTTAATAAGTAAACATATTTTATCACTTTTGCCATTATATTTCATAATAATTGGCCTGCACAAGTACTCCAATATTGCATCACTAAAATATGTTATTTTTGAATACTACCTGTGAGCATTCAATCTAAGTTTTTTCTAGGAATTCTGGTAATATAATGATTTCTTATGCTTACTCAAACACTGCACATTTAAATAATACTATTTTTTACGGATTTTATCGCATTTATTAACTTTTTTTATATACCCGACATTTCGAGCACTTTACAGCATCCATGGTCACGGGGGGGGGACTGAGATGTTCAATGTCCAGATATCATAGTTAACCGTGGTTACCATAGATTACAATTATTAATTTTTGTCCCGATCTATATATCTTCTGGTAATATTATTGTATTGTTATACTGTTATACCTTGTTGGATAGCTGAAGAAACGTAGATATTTTTAAGTACATCTGCAACATACCTGCCATACATTTTTTAAAATATTCCTCAAAGAAAAAATATTTTGTACAAATTTATTTCTTTTTTCAATTATCAATTGTCTACTACGATTGTTTATTTACCTAAAATCTTGGTTGAAACGTCGGAAATTAAAAAAAAAGTAAAAAAGTAGATTAAACGCGATAAAATCCGTAAATATAATGTTATTCAATAAGATCTTGGTGTTTAAAATAATAAAGCAACTTATCAAAGCTCTGTTGAAATATTTGATTTTCATTATGCCTCCTACTCAAATCAATTATAATTTTTGGTGATTTACCACATGAGTGTGTATTTTTATTAAAAGATAATGGTAGGTAATTCAGTGTATATTTTAGTAATGATTATTTTAGGGCCTAAGAATGTGTGCAAACCTTAAGACCTCTTTTCTTCTTGAACATTTCTTAAATGCCCTATTATATACACTTGATCTATATTCTTGAATCTGATAGCTCTTCTACATGATGGTAGAGGTGAGCGTTATTTAACGTAATCGGTTTCAGAAACTGCTTATGAGGCTGATAATCGTATACCCAATTTCACGGACAATAATGTAACAATAATTTTACGTACGCATTTGACACACACAACGACTGGCGCTACACTCTTATCTATGCTGGCGCACGCGTAAGGTAATTATAGGTACGTAATACGTTATACGACTCGCACAATGAGAGTAAACACATAGTACATTATAATATATACCTGGAATATTGGAGTTGTTGAACTAAACAGATGATTCATAAATATATTCTATATATAGTACAGCCCCGTCCCTGGTGTACTGATTATTTTTAACGAATTTTACAAGATCACATAATTCTGCAACTATATGCACAAAACTAGTTGCAGAATTATGTGATCAAAGGTAAATCATAAAAAAATAAAACTCAATTTAAAAATAATAATCATCTTTATTCAGGCAATTTACACACATAACCAGTAAAATCAATGAATTAAAAATTAAGCAATCTGCACAATTTTAGAAATAAATAAATAATTGTCTATCAATCAATACATTTCATCAAAGTAACAGTTTAAAAATAATAAATCCAACAGTCATTATAAGTATGCAGTAATAACAGTATATAAAATGAATTAATCAAAATAAAATAAAATGTAGTTTATATATAATAAAATGTATTTACCTAAGATCTTGGTATTTATAATAATAATGCAACTTATCTACTACACAATCATAAGAAAAATAAAATAAGATGCACAAATTACAAAACAATTAGTACAATAGACAAAAAATTAGCAATTTTTATAAAAATACTTAAATATCCAATATCTTGAAAACGGTTAAGATTGATGTATGGTGTTTCACAGTCGAAACAGTTGGTACTGATGCAAACTACAACCCCCTAAAGGATCTAGGTCAACTTAACCTTTAACCCTGTATATATATATTGCAGTATTTATCTATGTACTATGTTCCAAATTATGATTCAAAATATAATCAACTTGCTACAATTAAATTTTATTTTTACTAAATTATAGTACAAATTTTCTAGGTTGTCCTATATAAATATAATGTTATGTGATTTTAATTTCAGGCTTGAAGGTGACTAAGCCCAAAAGGACTCAATTTAGTACAAGAATTCCTGTGTTAAAAAAGAAACTTAAAAGCTTGAATATAGCAAATGAGAAATATACAAAAAGATTGAAAGAAGGCAATGAATCTATCAGTAAATACTACTTTCTTGAAAGCAATTTAAAGGATTACCTCAATGGCAACAATTTTTACGATGCTCCAATTTCGGGAATGTGGTAAACACAAAATGGACACATGATTCACACCTGATGAAAAAGTGATGGCATTGCATTTTTTTTAAATGTGGGCCAAGAGCCTACAGGATGCTGCAAAAGATATTTGTTCTGCCATCACTTTTCACCTTAAGCAGGATGGTCTCCAAGGCCAATATTAAGCCTGGTATAAATGAAAATATATTTTACCAACTTAAGAACCAAGCATCTAAAATGAAAGCCAATGATAAATTGTGTACACTGGTTTTTGATGAAATGGCCTTAACACCACATATTGATTATGACCGGAAAAATAACAGGATTACTGGTTTAGTTGACAATGGTGATGTAGTGAGGACAGAAATAGCTGATCATGTGCTAGTGTTTATGATTAGAGGTATTCTAAAAAACTATAAACAGATTGTAAGAACATAAAAATAAAATAAAAACTTATGATATTTCATTCATAAAATAAAATTTATTGTCAGTAAGTACACTTTATCAAGATCCATTAGAAATATCTATAGGCTATTCATAGTTTTTCCGATGTATCCAAGACACCTAAAAGGTGTTTGGTCAAGTCACAAATCAAATTTATGATATTTCTGACGGTCTTGTTGGTGTAGTGGTTATAAACCTGGTTGCTGATTATGAGGTCCTGGGTTCGAATCCCGCGTTGGGCCAAAATCAGTTGGGAAAGTTGGGATTTTCTGTCTAGAAATTTTTGTGTTTGTGCATACACTGTTTACCCTCACAGCAAATTGTGCATGACACCTTGTCAATATAATTTTTTTCTTGGAGATTCATTCCTTCTACAGCACTTGTCATTTTATTTAGGTATTTACTATTAACATGGCCCACTCGGCGATGCCAAGTGATCACTGAGGCAGACAAATTAGCCACCACAATATCAGGTACTATCAGAAACAGAAACTTTTTTATTTAATGTAGATTATAACAATACTTATTGAAAGTCACTTTTTTAATTTACCACTGGTTCGCAAGGAAAAACCTCTGTCCTGGGAAGAACCAGCAAGAAACCCAGCGGGACTATTTTTTTTCCAATAATAGGTTACAATCATATTTACAATTAATAACACAAAACAAATTAGAAATAGCTTGGTAGCTATCACCCTTCCCAGGGTTTATTATCATCCATAAATTCCTTAATATTATAATAACCCTTTTTATACAAACTTAGTTTAATAACATTTTTGACATTTGTGTATGACAAATTTTGTATATTTTCTGGGATTTTGTTGTAAAAGCGAATACATCGTATATCATATCAACTTATATCACTCCATTATTCAACACAGCTGTGGCCTCTAATTAACTATTTCTGTTGTATACTTCACAGCCATTTGTAGTAAACTGAACTGTATTACCAGATTTTATTAACTGGCTCACTGACAATATGTTTGTATTCAATCCTGGAGTGCATAATACTTCCTTGACTGATATTTCAAATTCACATTTATCGGTTTTTGTTACAATGGTCACATCTCCGGAACATAATACTTGCAACCTCTCGCTGTTACCAACACATATATCCTTCATTTTGCTTTCTCAATCCACTGTTTGTTAGCTGTTAGATGCATGCTCGCACCTGAATCCAATATTGAAATTTAAATGAATAATGTACCAGTCATATTTATTGAATTTGCCACTCAGAAATACTGCACTAAACGCATTACTTAGTTTACGTTGTATTTCTTTTATATTCGAACTGGTATTATCACTATTTGGACACTGATTCTTGTAATGACCAGGCTGTTTACATCGGTAGCATTTGACATGACTTTTAGCGCCGCCATTGAAATTTGTTTTCGTTGTATTCCGTTCGTTCGATTGGTATCTCTGCGCGTTGGCCATAGACAATTTATTATTTTTCTTATGTTGCTATTTCTGCGTGCCGCTTGCGAATGCACCACTAGCTTCATCGGATTGAGTGATCCATGAGTTTTGTTCTAATAGCGCCTGTTGTGATTTGTATGCCTGAATGTTCAATCGCCATTATCATGGGCATGAATTTTTCAGAAAGCCCCACTAACAATAAGCAACCGGTCCACTCATCACTGATATTAAATCCTGTCCCACTTAACTTTTGTCCTGTTTCGACTATTTGCGTTACATACGACTGCATGAAAACACAATTTTCTAGGCGAATCGATATCAAATTACGTAAAAGAGATATTCTTCGTGTTAACCCTGAATCATCAAATAATACCTTTAATTTGTTCCATAGCTACGCACTATCTATAGTGATTATTAGTTTTGCCTTGGTTCTCGCGTCGTCTGCGTCATCTATTATTTTCCCGGTGTCTGGCTTGACGCAGTGCAACTTATCCTCCAGGATCAGAAAATTCTCAAAATCCGTATGTGAATGTTATCCGTATGCGAGGCAGAAAATCCGTATAAATACAGATAAATCCGTATAGTTGACAACACTGCCATAGAGTATAATTTTATAACCAAAATAGAGTAATCAGTCGTTGAAATTACTTACAGCGCCACCTGCAGATTTGAACCTGTACTAGTGATTGTATCTACATAACCGTAAATCATATACATAGCATGCATAGGTACTATAGGCTATTTTTTTTAGATAAACAAAAATAAAAGTAAAATCAATAAACTTCATCATGAATAGATTCGAAATTAAATTCTCATAATGAAGTTTATTAATTTTTAACTAGACAGAGGGGAATTTAAAATTAAAATACGTTTTTAATCTATTGCTTTTTCTTTAATCTTTTCATATAGTAATTATATGCCATAACTCCATTTAAATCATCTTTATCTATGTCTATCCTCGTACGATTTTTACACCAAGTAAATAAAAGTAAATTACATGATACATCTTCTAATGTTTGTATAATCCATTTTTTATGTTCATTACAAGTAATAAAATTGTAATTAACTGCAACCGAAGATATAGTTTTAATTATAAGTCTTTATATTTTTGTCACATGTACAATTTCGGATAATATAAATAACAACATCTTGCAAAGGTTTGCGAAACAATTTATTAGATCAGTAGCAGAATATGTTAAACAACTTTTGTTTATGTGTTCTCTTAATGTTATATAGGAATGCCCCTTTTCTTTATTTAATAGATTTGTGTAACAAACACTACACCTTTTAAAATCTTTAGTTTTGATTTTCTTTAGAACATACCCTACCACATACCCATTGCAATTGTGCAAATACTTTTACATTCTTAATTTTTGTTTCTAAATCTATGAAGATGTCGTTACTAAATACTCATTATGTATTCATAATCAATTTGCGTTTTAGCAGCTTAATTTCACGTCTCAGAGGGACTTACAAAAAATATATTATTTAAAGATTCAAAAACAGTGCATAAATCCTGCTTACAATTTGAACCTTCGGAATGCAACCCGCTGATATTATTTATAAGTAAAGAGAAGACAGTTTCGAAACCAGCGCATGCGGGCGACACATTTCTATGCCCGTGGCTTCTAATGCTGCCAAAAAAATTTTCGAACGGATCCTAATTAAAATGCCTCATCCAAAGAGACGTCAAATCATGCTGTTTTTCTAATTGTTCAACAAGATATTCAATATTTTCGATTGACTGGATCCAATTTGTTATACTTGGAACAATGGAACAACTGCAGACTTTCCATTTTTAACAAATTCATTGTACGTAATACTTGCTTAGCATTACGCCAAACTTTTTTGTGAATAGATTTAGGTCGGACTGGACCTAGAAAAGCTTTCCCTGCTTTATTTTTTGAGTTTAGGTTACTGCCATTCAGCCATTTAGCCAAAAGTCGAACAGGTTGTCGAAGAATAATATTACGTCGGCTGTGTCTTGGAATTCTTTGTCAATTACTCCTTTGCCTGTAAAAATTAAAAGTAATGTGAAATGTCTCATGCGAAATAGAATGATTTATGAGCGACAATGTTTCCATAGTGAATTACCAAAATCAGATTAGAATAGAATGTTTTTTATTCAATATAGATTACAAGTAACTCTTATTGAAAGTCAATTTTTTTATGCGTTTAGTGCTGCTTATACACAGCCAAAGACAAGACTTTCTCTTTTTTTGTAAACCTCAGCCCCATTTACTTTTTTTGGTTTCACGGAACTGTATCATAACAAAAATTAAAGCAGCTGCAGAAAATGTTTTTACTGTCTTTTGCAACGTTGAATTTTTAGAAAGTTTCAGGGCTTTCTTCAACCTTGCCTCTACAGTCTTTAGTATGTTTCTGCTTGTACAGTTGTTTTTTTTTAACTAATGGTTTTCATCCAAGTGCTTAACATACAGAGGTTGTTTCATGGTTTTTCCTGTAAGTAACAAATATTTAATTATAAAAACTGTTCTTAACAAAATTTCTTCGAAAATATTTTGTTTAAGGCTACTTATTATAACAATTACTTAGATCACCCAAGTTGTCTCACAATATACCACCAGAACTGCCAATATGTGTTATGTTGTGAGTCAGACAAACTGAATCCCTTCAGTGGCTTGAAGAAATGTGTTGTGGATATTGCTGTGTGTCCTCGAATTTGTATTTAATTATAACTGTTTTAAATAACGTCATAATAGTCTATAATGCAGCTTGGTTATGTAAGGTGTTTTTGTAAAGTAACCTTAACTTACTAATTCATATTCAAATTAAATCTGAACTTGATTGTTGATTATGGTAGGGAGAAAAATTAATTTAAATTACTTACGTTTGAACAAAGGCAGACTTGTAGATAGATGAAATGTTCTACCCGTCAATCAATCATCATCAATCAAAATGTATGATCATCAAAAGTAGATGTAGATGCAACTCCTTGTTCAATATCATCAACTCGGTGTATACTAGTATTTGTGATATCTTGTAAAGGTGTATTTCTTACTGAAAATCCTAAAACAATATAATAGGTAAATGAGTATAATTGTACCCAGCTTTTTCCCCTTGGATTCACTTGTGTGGACGTGGGAAGTAAAATCTTTACATTGATAGATTCATTTATCATAAACTTATTATATTGTTTTGATAAGTTTTCTGATAATAAAGAATTGAAGTATGACCATTCCTTTTTCTCAGTTCCAAGAAGGGCAGATTCTGTCCTTCTTTGGAACCACCTCCCAAAATCAGGATCAAAGTTCAAGAATCACTATACTTTCAAAATAAAAGTTCAAGAGCTTTTATAAATAAATTGGTAGAATTGTCATCTTAGTAATAATTTATTTAATTGAGAAAGTAACATTTATTTTGGACGTGTAGTGACGGAGTAAGGTAATCTACTATTCCATATCAAAATAATGTTCCCATATCGAAACGATGTTGCTGCCTATCTTTTGTTTTACTTTTCAGCTGTCAATTCTTACAATACGCACAGGATGATATGGGGCTGTAGATATTCTTACTCTGAGAAAGGAATTTCTTACGACGCAGTTATGTGAGACTACAGATCAGGTGTCTTTTTTACCGTAAGGAAAAAATAGGGTACGAAGACTAACAAAGAAAGATACCCGGAGTGCTGCGTATATTTGAAGTGCCTCCGAAACCATGCTCAACTTCTTAACGTGCATTCAAGCACACATCTTTCTTCTTTATTTCTTTATCAGCCCTTAAGGGGAAATATAACCTCAAATGGCTTAGCAAGATCCTCCGTTATGCCGAAAGTATTGCAGCATTAATTTTGAAATAAATGTATGGTAAAGTTGAGGATTAATGTTAAGGTTTATGTTAGACGAAAACACGATTCCGTAAAATTTTCTCGATAGAAAAAAATCCAAAGTTACCTCCAAACTGAACAATAAACCGCTGTTATTCATAAAATACTTTAAATAAGATCATGAAACTTTGCATACTAACTGAACTAACCATAAAGCAGTGCTTACGAGGGTGGATTGAAAAGTACTCTGCCTAACACAGATCCATTCAATTCTAAAAATCAAATCTACCCACATTATTTAGTTCAGTTCAGACTAGTTCATTGTGTGAAGTTCGAAACGTGTGCGATAATTAGTTGTGATTTTATAAATTTATTAACAAAGTAATCGGACATAATTTCCGCGAATGGAGCAAATCGAGCAGCGTACCGTCATTAAGTACCTCCATAAGAAGGGGCTATCATCAAAAGCCATCCATGATGACATGGTCAGTACATTAGGCGATTATACTCTGTCATATTCATCCGTCAAAAAATGGATAGCAGAATTTAAGCGTAGTAGAGAGAGTGTGAAAGATGAACCCCGCTCTGGAAGGCCTTCGACGTCAACTACTGACGAAAATATTAAAAAAGTACTTGATTTAATAATGGGAGACCGCAGATTAAAAATTAGAGAGATAGCCGAGATTATAGGCATCTCTTATGAACGAACTCAAAACATCATTGTCAACGAGTTGGGTTTCCTCAAGGTGTCTGCGAGGTGGGTTCCGCGACTGCTTTCAGTTGAACAAAAAAAGGACGCGATTGACTATTTCACGCGACTGTTTGGAGTTATTTGAAGCCGATGCAGATGATTTTTTGAATCGTTTTGTTACTATGGACGAAACATGGGTTCATTACTGTACACCGGAAACAAAACAACAATCAAAACAGTGGAGAAGACCTGGTTCACCACCCCTAAAAAGGCTAAGTCGATTTTGTCGGCAAATAAGGTGATGGCTTCAGTATTCTGGGACTCGAAAGGTGTGATTATGATTGATTATCTTGAAAGAGGTCAGATTATAAACTCTGATTACTACTGCACCTCACTACGTCGTTTACGAGAGGAAATAAAAGAAAAACGTCGAGGAATGCTCAGAAGAAAAGTCCTGTTTCATCAAGATAACGCCCGTGTTCACACGTCAGTACAGTCAATGGCTGAAATTCACAACTGTGGCTTTGAACTGTTACCGCATCCGCCGTATTCACCTGATCTGACACCATCAGACTTCTTTCTGTTCCCTAACCTAAAAAAGCACTTGGGAGGTCAAAGATTTTCGACAAACGACGAGGTCAAAGCAGCTGTAGACGCATATTTTGACTCTAAGGAAGAATCATTTTTTTCAACGGTCTAAATGCTTGGAAGGGGAGGTGGCAAAAGTGTATTGAACTTGATGGTGATTATGTAGAAAAATAAAAATATAACTGATTTAGTATGTGTTTATTTTCTTGGTTAGGCCGAGTACTTTTCAATCCATCCTCGTATTTTATTTACTTTTTTTAAAATATCATTATTTTCACTGTAAAAAGAAATTACCTAAACTATTTATTTTATTTTTTTATTTATTTGCTTTTTCAGGGAAACATACAGTACAATAAAAAAATACATTATAAAACATATAAAAGTAATCCTAAAACCAATGAAGTTTCCACAGATATCTAAAACATATTAAAAGCTTGCAACCACAATATGTTTAAAGATTGAAAAAAAAATACCTAAATGGATTTATAATTAAACATTAAGTTCTAAGCATAAAATAAAAGTAATACAATACACACGACCTATAGTGAAGCTACCAATTATAAATTAAGTTTTACAATATTTTTTTTATAACTATTGTATTTAAGGTGAAAAATATCTAGTTCAATATCGGCGCGTAAGCTTGGTTCCTGTCGCTCCGCAGCATCTTATTTAAAGTATTTTATGAATAACAGCGGTTTATTGTTCAGTTTGGAGGTAACTTTGGATTTTTTTTCTATCGAGAAAATTTTACGGAATCGTGTTTTCGTCTAACATAAACCTTAACATTAATCCTCAACTTTACCATATATTTATTTCAAAATTAATGCTGCAATACTTTCGGCATAACGGAGGATCTTGCTAAGCCATTTGAGGTTATATTTCCCCTTAAAGTTCACCGTTGGATTCACACATAAACATCTAATAGCCTAAAACTACGCTGGTGGTGGCAAATGATATTAAGATCACTCAGGTACACATATGCATCTAAAATGATTTTGGAGAAATATATGGATTCAATGTGACTTCGAACCTGTGACCTCATGATCAGCAATCACGCTCACGACCACTAGACAATGAGACAGTCATTTATTCAATATAGATTGTTATTTATAATCTATATTAAATTTAAAAAAAATGAGAGCCATTGCCGGACGCCTGGCAGATGTGAAATATCAAAATTATTTAGTACAGGTAATATGCATGAGAGGATAGTTTACCACAGGAAATAAATATAGCATAATAAAAAATAAAATCTTACGAAATAAAAAAAATACTGTTTATGACCTCTCTCTACCTCTTATAATACCCATAAAGTTAAAGCTAATAATTAGGGAGTTATAATTTCCTCCAATTTCGTGGTTTTCACTGTCAACCTTGTTTAGAATTACGAAATACTTTGTGTGGCTACACCTGAAAATAAAGTAATTTGTATAAGGACATCAAGTTCATGCAATATCAAAAATAAAGTGTGTCTTGGGCAATATATGCAACTTCTGGTGAAAACTACAAAAAATATAGATTTAGTGAAATACCGTAATGAAAATGCATTACGTACAGTTAATAATGATGATTACCCTAATATCACAAACATATCCCATTGTCGGAATTGATCTAGACCTACCTAAATAACCTTTTGTTTTGTAGAGGACATAAACTTATTGCATTCAACAGTCCACATAAAAAATAGTTGTTACATAATATTTTCTAAATTACATTGAAAAAGGTGAAACATTTATATGGTCAATGCATAATGCATCGCCTTCTTAATAGACCATTATTATATTGACTTATGTCTAATGAGTGTTAGCAGATTCCCGGAACTAATTAGATATTATATAATTTTGTTTTTGAATATTATTTACAGTTTGTCACTTACTTAGTAATTGTTATTTTAATTTTTTTTGTACATGGGGAAATCCCTCTAAGATACTTGATGGCAGACAATGCGAATGATATTTGTACTGGTGCACTAGTTGAAGTGGCAATGGGCCGGCCATATATTTAGAAGAACCGACAACCGATAGTGAAGAAAGGTTCTGTAGTGGCCGCCTCGTACCGGTCAGCAGAGTGAGTGGATGCAGGTGTTTAGGACTTTGCTGTGTGGGCGTCCTTGGAGGAAGTCTATGGTCAGCTGTGGACTTGTGTAGGGCATACTGCAACCCCTACGGCTACGGTTGAAGCTTAAAAGTGGCCGGAATATTTAAAGAATCACCAATCCTTTTCTGGATAGGCTAAATGATATAATAATATATAATACTGAAAATGCCTTTTTTAAGCAAGAATATTATAACTAGTAACATTATTATCATTACCATTATCCCGTTAAACATACAAAGTAAGCTTAAATTACTTGTTTTAGGAGTGGTTTCCCACAGTAGTCGAATGGCAGATTCAATCCCATGACTTTGTAAGTTTGCTTTGCGTTTACCCTTAACCATTAGGCTATTGTGGATTCAATATTAAATTAAATTCACACAATCTTTTTTTCTTAAATATTATTTAAAACTTGTTGTTTTTCTCATTAGGTAATCATGCAATGGAATTTTAGACTATTATTTTTTAATTTTGTGCATTTTCTTTAAAGTTGACTCAAAAACTGGTTGTACGAGTATCTACTTATTATAGAGGATGTATAGTGCAGTAAAAATTAGGGACACAATGAAGGGAGATTAAATACTGTTTTCCAATAAAATTGTATTAAACTGTATTTGCATTTCAAAAAAGTGCCATTATTATTAATTTAATTTATTTCAATCAACAAGGATCATAGGGTAAAATTACATTCATTCAAATCTATTCTAATACTAAAATTATAAATCATTACTAATATTAATTACATCAAATGCGTAAGTATTTATAATAATATCGAAAATGAAATAATAATTCACTTAATAATAATAATAAAATAACATAAATCGATTTCACCGTTACATACACCATATCCGATTTAATTAAATATTACCAAAACCACCAACAAAACTTACCATAATGATATAATAATTTTTGTTAAAAATACAAAGAAAAAGTCTTAAATATATGTAAGTAAAATTAGTTAATAAATTAGTTCATATACTTGGGGTGCCTGTCCGAGGCAATGGGTACATGGACATGAACCCAGTGCCTCAAAAAAGCACACTCGGGTTTCTCACTAATTACGTTAAGAATGCTGTTGGCGCTCCCACGAACCCTGTGCATCAGTGACGCAGTTCTTTGCGAATAAGTGTTGAAAAATTGTCTACGTCGGCATCAACAAACATACCTGATGCACTACAGTAATGTGGGAGCCCCAGCAACAATCTAAAAGCGTTATTATATTGTGTACATAGGATAGTAGTTAGGTTGTACCAGTTCTGGCGCACTTGTAGAAAGGTTGTACCAGTTCTGGCGCACTGAGTCAGAAGTGGCTCACGATCCTAAAAAAAAAAAAAAAAGGATTGGCATGCTCTGATCACGAATCTGCGGTCCATTTTTGCGTAGGATGCACGGTTCCGGAGATGTGCAGATCAATTAACTCTTATCTAATTGATATCCGCTGCGAGCCTCAACCGTCATTAGCGCTCCATTGTCCTTATCTACTTATCTATTGTTGATTGACTACCGTCATTATCTATTATTCGTCAGCGTGTGGGTCGGCTTATGCTATTGTATTATACTCCTTTGTTCCTATCTACAACACTAATCTGAATCATCAATAAAACACATTACCTAATTTTGTTAAAATTTTTATTTATAAAATACAAAATCTTATTACTTATTATCTATAAAATAGGAGCGAAACATCTCATCCACTAACATATCGTTGTACAATGTCTTCTCTGTAAATATACTCGTAAAACTATGCATTGAACATCCCTGAAACTTATATAGCAAATACATTAAGCAATATTCGCCACAAACTGAAGTCCTATCAACATTCCAGTTCCATCTTTTAAACACATTACCTAATTTTGTTAAAATTTTTATTTATAAAATACAAAATCTTATTACTTATTATCTATAAAATAGGAGCGAAACATCTCATCCACTAACATATCGTTGTACAATGTGTTCTCTGTAAATATACTCGTAAAACTATTCATTGAACATCCCTGAAACTTATATAGCAAATACATTAAGCAATATTCGCCACAAACTGAAGTCCTATCAACATTCCAGTTCCATCTTTTACGATTTCGTACAGGTGCCCGTCCATATGAATCAAAATATTCACCGACGTCATTCGTATCGATATATAAAGCTACCCAATGTGACCCTGGTTTATCATCTGTACCCAAATTGCATATTACCTAGTCAGGTCATAAATTCTATCACATGTTTAATGTAAAATAATTGAAACAAGTTTATTCATTATGTAACCATTTATATACCAAAATGAACTTAACAAAACATAGATTCTTATGACACTATAGTTTATTCAAAATGACCTCCGTAATTTTGAATACAGGCCTTCAATCTGCGCGGCCAGTCGTCTATCTCACCACGAACGAGGTCCATGTCATATCGGCGGCTGCCTTAATTAAAGATGTCTTGAGTGACTCGAAATTGGGATGAGGCTTTGAGCACGCCTTTTCCTCCAAGTGTTACCATATCTTGTAATCTAACGGATTCAAATCTGGACTGGTCTTTGTGTCGGATGAAGTCGATTTCACGCGCCGCCAGCCAGTCTTTTTTTTTTTTGTTTTTAAAGAACGTTACCTCCACACTAGGTTTTTCTCCTGAATCGTGGGGGCAGTTTACAAACACAAATTTCACAAGGACAAACATCCAAACTCGGAACAATTACTTGTAGGTCGTACAAATACTTGTTCCGTGCGGGATTCGAACCCGCGACCCCCAAGCGCAGCCACTCATTGCTAAGCCACTACGCCACGGAGCTGTCAAAAGTCTTGTGTGCTCTTCGCTCTATGAGCTGATGCCGAATCTTGTTGGAATACCCAGTGCCTGTTATTGAACATGGTATGAGAAACAGGTTACACAAGGTTCGTCAGGACTGTATTTTGATACACAACTGCATTCGTTTTTAACCTTTCTCACAAAAATGTACCTCTGTTAAGCCCCAATAAGAAACTCCCAACCATATCATGAGCGAGGATGGAAAATGACCTCGTTGGACACGCGGAATACGGTTGCTCGCTTCTTCACTACTGTGTGCGTACACCTTATCATTTTGTTTGTTGTAGCTCTCTTCTACGGTAAAAATTTTTTTATCCGAAAAAAAGAATTTCCCGATATTTTTTTCCCGCGTACCGCTTCACCAAAGCGCGGCATCTCTTCAGTCTCAGATCCATTAGACGAGCATTCAAACGATGTCCTGTTTTTCTTCGATATGCCCGAAGCCCTAAGTCTTCATTTAACGCCGTGGTTCTGCTTAACCCCATCTGAAGGGCCAACAGTTTCTGCTTACGTTTGGGATTTCTTTGAATTCGCACCTTTACAGCTTTTATCACTGCTGGAGTCCTAACAAATCGAGGGCGACCACTTCTTGACCTGTCATCTACACTAGAGTCTTCATTGTATCGTTTGATGGTACGATAAACGAATCTTTTGGTTATATTCAAATTTTTCAGTATATCAAAAAATTTAATTGGCGCGTAATCGCAACTGCAACACGGTCTTTTTTAAGCGTCCACTCCATATGTAAAAATGAGTAAAATTCTAAAAAGTATACAGTTTTATTTTCATGAACAATTCGAATTCAATAAACTTTTTTGTGGCCAGCATTCTAAAAGAAAAGTTTTTACTGTGTGACAATACTTATGACCTGACTAGGTATATACGTTGGTACGTGGGTGTACATGGGCAGTCTGTTAGCAGCATAAACATTATTTTCTAGACTGGGGTGAATCTTTTTCAGATGTTGTTGTACATCTAGTGTATCCATGATATTACTGCTATTAGTAGATTACTACAGTACAATCTACTCAATGACTAATATAGGAATGATCAATTATGTGATTTCTAAATATTAAATTGCATTTTTTCTGTTATACAAAACGTATTTGAGTCATCAATACACTGAATAAGACGCAACACGAAGAATGTGAGATAAGGTTGTTGACGCATAAAGTTATTATCAATTCTACTGTAGAAATTCTTTAGATTAGAATTATTACTTACTGGTACTATATAAGACCAAGCAACTGCAGTCATGGAGTTAGTGTATGGTCGTTTGACCGCAGTGTATCTATCAATAATACATTTGCGTTACTTCAACGCATCAAAGGCCATAGATGTAAGTGTTTAATCTATTGACAAACTTACTTTTCTTTCTGTTATTTTTTTACGTGTGTATGATTTTGAACGACAGGCCTGTTGGTCTAGTGGTTAGTGACCCTGACTGCTATGCCGGAGGTCGTGGGTTCGATTCCCACCCAGGACAAATGTTTGTGTGATGAGCACGATCATTTGTTCTGTGTCTGGGTGTAATTTATCTATAATATTTATGTATTTAGAAATATATAAGTATGTTTATCAGTTGTCTAGTACCCATAACACAAGCTCTGCTTAGCTTGGGACTAGATGGCGTTGTGTGATAGTTGTGGAATATTATTATTATTATTATTTGTGGGGTATCTATATAGTTTTCTCATCTGGTTGGTTTCTAAAAATATATAATTATAAATTAAAATGAAAAGATAAATATACATAAATATCAATAAAATAAAATAAATATAAAAATACTTAAATAAATAAAAGCCCAACCAGATGGAGGCCCTCGGCAGGGGAGACCAAACGGCCGAGGGTTAGGGGGAAAGGGAAAGAAACCGGCGGACGATGCGGGCGGTATCGAGGAGCACCGCCTTCTGCATTTGAGCCCGGAGCGGTCCGCCACGTAGTCCCAGTCGCCTCAGATGACCCGAGAGGCTGACTGGGATTAGCCCGTTTGCAGAGACGACTACAGGAATAATTTCGGTCGGCAGACCACCCCACATGTCGGTCACCTCGTGAGCCAGGTCCAGATATTTTGTTTGCTTGTCTGTTTCGGCTTTCACGAGGTTCTCGTCATACGGAATGGTAATGTCGACCAAAAATATCCTTGACTGTGCCCGGTCCATCAGCACAATATCAGGCTTATTCGCAAGAATAGTCCTGTCTGTGATGATGGCCCGGTCCCAGTAGAGCCTGGCGCGGTCATTTTCGAGCACGGCTTCCGGCAAGTACTTGTAATACGGCAATTTCCGGTCCACGAGACCGTATTTCAGAGCGAGCTCCTGGTGTAGAATTCTGGCTACTAGGTTGTGCCTGTGCAAGTACTCAGAGTTAGAAAGCGCCGAACAACCGGAGATGACATGCCTAAGTGACTCACCGGGATGGCGACAAGCTCGACAGACGTCGACGGTGCCATCCTTTAGGATGTATCTCCGATAGTTGTTGGTCTTAATAACCTGATCCTGTATTGCACAGACAAAACCCTCGGTTTCCCCCGAAGAGGTCACCGAAACGTAGCCAGTTGAGGGAGGCGACTGTGTCTACGAAGGGCTCATGAAGAGCCCTGTAGTACCTCCCGTGGAGCTCCTTCTCCTTCCATACGGTCTCCCGGTCGGAAATGCTAAGCACTGCTGGGTCCTGCCATTGCTCGTGGGCTAAGGATAGAGGGGTAAGCCCTTTATCACTAGAAATGACGTCATTATAGAATGGATCATCCGATCTCGCCAGGAAGTAATCACGGAGGCTGCACACTTCGCGATTATGCATGGTGAGCGCGCTCAGAAAACCACGCCCACCATGCTTTCGCGGCAAGTACAGCCTCATTACCGACGATCTCGGATGATGCATCCTATGGGACGTCATGGTAGTGCGGACTTTTCTATCCAGGGCGTTAAGTTCGGTCTGAGTCCACTTGAGTATGCCAAAGGTATATATGAGGACAGGCATGACCCAACCGTTATATGCGTGTGTCTTATTCACACCGGACAAAAGGCTGTTAAGCACTTTGGTCAAGCGTGCATAAAACACGTCGCAAACTGACTGTTTCATACCAGCCTCATCGATACCGATGTTCTGTGACATACCCAGGTATCGGTATGTTTCAGCCTCGGAAAGGGTCTTTAAGTTGACGGGCATAGATAAGTCTATGCCCTCAGAGTTAGCAACCCTTCCCCTTTCAACATGGAGGACCGCACACTTATCCGTCCCCAGCTCCATTCCAATGGAATTGCTAAATTCACAAGTGATGTTTAGCAATTCCATAAGATGGGAGCGACTGGAGGCGAATAACTTGAGGTCATCCATATAGAAAAGGTGGGCCACTTTTGTTCCTCCTTTCCGTAGCTGAAATCCTCTCCCGGAGCCCTCCAGTAAGGTACTGAGAGGGTTCAGAGAGAGGCAGAACCAGATTGGACTCAGACAATCGCCCTGGAAGATACCCCTTCTTATCCTTATGTGGTTCTCCGCAGCCATCATCCGCTCGCCCAGATAACAGAGGATCGTACTCCACTGCCCCATACACTGCTCGAGGAAGTCTCTAACTGTACAGTCAATCTTGTACAGCTCGAGGACCCTCTTTAGCCATGCATGGGGCACCGAGTCGAATGCCTTTCTGTAGTCTATCCAGGCGGCGGAGAAGTTCCGACGGTTGCGTTTTACCACTTTGCCAATGACCGCGTCAATGAGGAGTGGTTCCTTGGTTCCACGACCACCGCCCCCGACATCCATTTTGAGCGCGTGACATCACCTGATTTAGCTCCAGGTGACGAGTGATTCTCGCGCTCAAAATGGATGTCAGTGTCTTATATATGGTGGGTAGACACGTGATGGGGCGGTATTTGCTCGGGTCTGTGGTATCCTGATCTTTAGGAACCAAGTGAGTGATCCCAGTAGTGAAGAGGCTCGGGAGCGACTTCTGATCGAGAGCCTCTTGAAACTGTCGGGCGAGCACAGCGTGACACACTACGAACCCCTTCAGCCAGTAATGATGCAGCCCGTCGAGCCCCGGACTTTTCCAGTTCGGGGCCCTACGGACCGCCTCAGCCACGTCTTCAGGCGTTATGGTGACGGGGTCCATAGGCGTAACACTTGCACTCTGGCTCGCCACAACTTCCATCCAAGGGCCCTCGCTGTGGTTTACGGGCTCTGACCACAGGCCACGCCAAAATGCGACAGTGTCAGCCTGATCCGGTCCTGGGCCCGCTCCACATACCTCTGGTCGCTCCAATGATTTATAGAGCCTCTTCTGATCACTCTGGAAGAGACGATTCTGGTTGAACCGCCTTGACCTCTCGCTAAATCGTCGAATCCGCTTCCCCCAAGCAGCGATTTTTTGCTTCAGGTCATCTATGCGCTCCGTTAGTTTCTGCGTGATATCCGGCTGGGACAAACTAATATTTGTCCCAGCAAACGCCATTCTAACGGTGCGCACAACTCTCGGTCTATTATTACCCGACCTGAAGCTTGTCAGTCTGCCGATAAGGGCCCTTGCCTTTGCGATACGGTCCTCGATTCTTTTTCTCCAGGCTGGGATGGCGCTACCTTGTTGAGTAGCACGTCCAGCCATGGGAAGTTTGGCGCCAATAATACGGCATACTGCCAGTGCGGCGCCAAAAAGAATTGAGTCCGTCTCGCAAAGGTCCCGGCTGGCTTCCAAATAGGTCACCAGCATTGGGTTAAGAGCCCGCACGACAGCCCGATTTCGCTTGCTAAGGGGTATGCGGGGAAGTCGCGGTCGGTTTTCGAGAGGCATGCTGCGCGTTTCCAGCATCGACTCTTCCAATATGCTCCTCATTTTCTCTAGTTCGTGGGGGACTATTCCATCATCGTCTGAATCAACCACAAATGGAATATTGACGGCAGCGTCCACATTTGCAGTTTGCTGCGCAAATTAGTGGCGCCGCATTCCCAGCCGTAGCATTTCCATCCGATGAGGGAACAGCCTCACGTCGTAGTCGTTCGAGTTCGGCGTCACCAAATATGTTGGAGCGCAGGATGTACCGAACTCGGTCTGCCAGGTTTTGCTCAGTGACGGATAGAGATGGCTCCAGCTCTGCAAAAAAGCGATGCATCCGAGCCCGATATGCCAAACATCCGGTTTCTTCCCCTTTTGCCCTAAAGTACGCCCGCAGTGCGTTTGCGTTCATTGTTTGTGACCAACGCATGCGACGTGCTCCACCAGCGGCGGGTGCCGCTTGCTGAGTCCGAGAAGACCCAGCCGACACCAAGCCTTCTGGTGGGGATGATGGATGCGGAGGGCTGCTAGGTGGTCGTACAGCTCCTCGCGCTCGGCTGGCGGCCCGCATGCTGCCGCGTCCAGCGCCAGCTCCAGACGCGCCCCGGCGACCCCCAGGCAGCGGCCCTTGCGCGTTCCTCTTTGTACCTCATGCCGGCGGCAGTTTCGTGGTTCGGTCTTATGCACAAACGGACCTTTGCACCCACAATTTTGCCTAGGCACGGCGTTCGGGTGGGTAGTGTTTTGTATATGTTGTGGGGCGAGGGGTCGTCATTCCCTACGCCTTTATTATTATTATGTGTGGGGTATCTATATAGTTTTCTCATCTGGTTGGGATGTATAAATATATAATTATAAACGAAAATGAAAGGATAAATATACATAAATATCAATAAAATAAAATAAATACAAAAATACATAAATAAATAAAAGCCCAACCAGATGGAAGCCCTCGGCAGGGGGAGACCAAACGGCCAAGGGTTAGGGAGAAAGGGAAAGAAACCGGCGGACGATGCGGGCAGTATCAAGGAGCACCGCCTTCTGCATTTGAGCCCGGAGCGGTCCGTCACGGAGTCCCAGTCGCCTCAGATGACCAGAGAGGCTAACTGGGATTAGCCCATTCGCAGAGACGACTACAGGAATAATTTCGGCCGGCAGACCACCCCACATGTCCGTCACCTCGTGAGCCAGGTCCAGATATTTTGATTGCTTATCTGTTTCGGCTCTCACGAGGTTCTCGTCATACGGGATGGTAATATCGACCAAAAATATCCTTGACTGTGCCCGGTCCATCAGCACAATATCAGGCTTATTCGCAAGAATAGTCCTGTCTGTGATGATGGCCCGGTCCCAGTAGAGCCTGGCGCGGTCATTTTCGAGCACGGCTTCCGGCAAGTACTTGTAATACGGCAATTTCCGGTCCACGAGACCGTATTTCAGAGCGAGCTCCTGGTGTAGAATTCTGGCTACTAGGTTGTGCCTGTGCAAGTACTCAGAGTTAGAAAGCGCCGAACAACCGGAGATGACATGCCTAAGTGACTCCCCGGGATGGCGACAAGCTCGACAGACGTCGACGGTGCCATCCTTTAGGATGTATCTCCGATAGTTGTTGGTCTTAATAACCTGATCCTGTATTGCACAGACAAAACCCTCGGTTTCCCCGAAGAGGTCACCGAAACGTAGCCAGTTGAGGGAGGCGACTGTATCTACGAAGGGCTCATGTAGAGCCTTGTAGTACCTCCCGTGGAGCTCCTTCTCCTTCCATACGGTCTCCCGGTCGGAATTGCTAAGCACTGCTGGGTCCTGCCATTGCTCGTTGGCTAAGGATAGAGGGGTAAGCCCTTTATCACTAGAAATGACGTCATTATAGAATGGATCATCCGATCTCGCCAAGAAGTACTGACGGAGACTGCACACTTCGCGATTATGCATGGTGAGCGCGCTCAGAAAGCCACGCCCACCATACTTTCGCGGCAAGTACAGCCTCATTACCGACGATCTCGGATGATGCATCCTATGGGACGTCATGGTAGTGCGGACTTTTCTATCCAGGGCGTTAAGCTCAGTCTGAGTCCACCTGAGTATGCCAAAGGTATACATGAGGACAGGCATGACCCAGCCGTTATATGCGTGTGTTTTATTCACACCGGACAAAAGGCTGTTAAGCACTTTGGTCAAGCGTGCATAAAACACGTCGCAAACTGACTGTTTCATACCAGCCTCATCGATACCGATGTTCTGTGACATACCCAGGTATCGGTATGTTTCAGCCTCGGAAAGGGTCCTTAAGTTGACGGGCATAGACAAGTCTATGCCCTCAGAGTTAGCAACCCTTCCCCTTTCAACATGGAGGACCGCACACTTATCCGTCCCCAGCTCCATTCCAATGGAACTGCTAAATTCACAAGTGATGTTTAGCAGTTCCATAAGATGGGAGCGACTGGAAGCGAATAACTTGAGGTCATCCATATAAAAAAGGTGGGTCACTTTTGTCCCTCCTTTCCTTAGCTGAAATCCCCTCCCGGAGCCCTCCAGTAAGGTACTGAGAGGGTTAAGAGAGAGGCAGAACCAGATTGGACTCAGACAATCGCCCTGGAAGATACCCCTTCTTATCCTTATGTGGTTCTCCGCAGCCGTCATCCGCTCGCCCAGATGACAAAGGATCGTACTCCACTGCCCCATACACTGCTCGAGGAAGTCTCTAACTGTACAGTCAATCTTGTACAGCTCGAGGACCCTCTTTAGCCATGTATGGGGCACCGAGTCGAACGCCTTTCTGTAGTCTATCCAGGCGGCAGAGAAGTTCCGACGGTTGCGTTTCACCACTTTGCCTATGACCGCGTCAATGAGGAGTGGTTCCTTAGTTCCACGACCACGGCCCCGACATCCATTTTGAGCGCGTGACATCACCTGGTTTAGCTCCAGGTGACGAGTGATTCTCGCGCTCAAAATGGATGTCAGTGTCTTATATATGGTGGGTAGACACGTGATGGGGCGGTATTTGCTCGGGTCTGTGGTATCCTGATCTTTAGGAACCAAGTGAGTGATCCCAGTAGTGAAGAGGCTCGGGAGTGACTTCTGGTCGAGAGCCTCTTGAAACTGTCGGGCGAGCACAGCGTGACACACTACGAACCCCTTCAGCCAGTAATGATGCAGCCCGTCGAGCCCCGGACTTTTCCAGTTCGGGGCCCTACGGACCGCCTCAGCCACGTCTTCTGGCGTTATGGTGATGGGGTCCATAGGCGTAACACTCGCACCCTGGCTCGCCACAACTTCCATCCAAGGGCCCTCGCTGTGGTTTACGGGCTCTGACCACAGGCCACGCCAGAATGCGATAATGTCAGCCTGATCCGGTCCTTGGCCCGCTCCACATACCTTTGGTCGCTCCAATAATTTATAGAGCCTCTTCTGATCACTCTGGAAGAGACGATTCTGGTTGAACCGCCTTGACCCCTCGGAAAATCGTCGAATCCGCTTCCCCCAAGCAGCGATCTTTTGCTTCAGGTCGTCTATGCGCTCCGTTAGTTTCTGCGTGATATCCGGCTGGGACAAACTGATATTTGTCCCAGCAAACGCCATCCTAACGGTGCGCATAATCCTCGGTCTATTATTACCCGACCTGAAGCTTGTCAGTCTGCCGATAAGGGCCCTTGCCTTTGCGATACGGTCCTCGATTCTTTTCCTCCAGGCTGGGATGGCGTTACTTTGTGTAGTAGCGCGTCCAGCCATGGGTAGTTTGGCGCCAATAATACGGCAAACTGCCACTGCGGCGCCAAAGAGAATCGAGTCCGTCTCGCAAAGGTCCCGGCTGGCTTCCAAATAGGTCACCAGCATTGGGTTAAGAGCCCTCACGACAGCCCGATTTCGCTTGCTTAAGGGTATGCGGGGAAGTCGCGGTCGATTTTCGAGAGGGGTGCTGCGCGTTTCCAAAATCGCCTCTTCCAATATACTCCTCATTTGCTCTAGTTCGTGGGAGACTATTTCATCGTCGTTCGAATCAACCACAACTGGAAGATCCATGGCGGCTTCCACGTGTGGATGCTGGTCTGTCGAATGTGGAGCTGCATCTCCAGCCATAGCCGATTCATTCGACGACGGAATAGCCTCACGTCGTAGTCGTTCGAGTTCGGCATCATCAAATATTTTCGAGCGCATGATGTACCGAACTCGGTCTGCCAGGTTTTGTTCCGTGACGGGGATAGACGGCTCCAGCTCAGCAAAAAAGCAATGCATCCGAGACCTATACGCTATTCCCACAGTTTCTTCCCCTTTCGCCCTATAGTACGCCCGCAATGCGTTTTCGTTCATGGATTTTGTCCAACGCATGCGACGTGCTCCACCAGCGGCGGGTGCCGCTTGCTGGGTCCGAGAAGACCCAGCCGACACCAAGCCTTCTGGTGGGGATGATGGATGCGAGGGGCTGCTAGGTGATCGTGCAGCTCCTCGCGCTCGGCTGGCGGCCCGCATGCTGCCGCGTCCAGCGCCAGCTCCAGACGCGCCCCGGCGACCCCCAGGCAGCGGCCCTATGCGCGTTCCTTTTTGTATTTCTTCCATCATCCATTTTATGGGCGCCAAATAACGGGAGACGCCCAAGCCCGGCACCGTTTCGTGGTTGGGTCATATGCACAAACGGACCTTTGCATCTACAATTTTGCCTAGGCACGGCGCTCACACCTCTTGGCAGGATGCTGACTGACTGCGCCGACGTCGCGTTTTGTCACATAACCGTTACGTCAACGGGCGATGGGGTCGTCACTTCCCTACGCCATATTATTATTATTATTATTATTATTATTATTATTTAGTGTTAACAAATTATATTTAAATATTTTGTGTGTGTATATGATTAAGCCGTGGTAGCTCAGATGGTTAGCGCAAGCTGTAAATTTTACAGTACGTAACGCGGGTTCGATCCCCGCCGACACCAATTAAATTGTTAATTGCAATTTTAAGTGTTTATTCTATTGACACACTTACTTTTCTTTCTGTTATTTTCTTACGTGTGTATGATTTAGTGTTAACAAATTATATTTAAATATTGTGTGTGTATATGATTAAGCCGTGGTAGCTCAGATGGTTAGCGCAAGCTGTAAATTTTACAGTACGTAACGCGGGTTCGATCCCCGCCGACACCAATTAAATTGTTAATTGCAATTTTAAGTGTTTATTCTATTGACACACTTACTTTTCTTTCTGTTATTTTCTTACGTGTGTATGATTTAGTGTTAACAAATTATATTTAAATATTATGTGTGTGTATATGGTTAAGCCGTGGTAGCTCAGATGGTTAGCGCAAGCTGTAAATTTTACAGTATGTAACGCGGGTTCGATCCCCGCCGACACCACTTAAATTGTTAATTGCAATTTTAAGTGCTGATTTACCACGTGCTCGGCGGTGAAGGAAAACATCGTGAGGAAACCTGCATGTCTGAGAAAATTTCGAAGGCATGTGAAGTTCGCCAACACGCATTGAGACCGCGCCGCGGACATTTCCTAGCCATAAATACAAAGACAATAGCAGAAAGTAAAAAGTTAAAAAATACTTTTTTAACAATGACAGTCATTAGTTGATCATTAGTGAATGTGATTCTGTTTTCTTAAATTACAGGAAGAAAAGAGCAGAAGGAAGAAATGGGGTGATGGGAAGTAATGAAGAATGAATTGTTATGTGAAGTTTGTTGGAACAAACATATTTTAGTCACGTGTAAATACTTTTAACATTTTGGTTCAAAATGACACAAAATCTAAAAAATATTAGATACATCATCGACATGGACGGATTTTACATTACATATCCTCATAAACATTTTCAATGTAGAGAAATGGCTATTCTAGACGTAAAACTATCTAATAAAAATGATTCGTTTATCGATCATTATTTGTTTCAGCCAAGTTATCCTTTCAATTATTTGTCGCCAAAAGACAAAAAAACTGTTCGTTATTGTGAAATACACGTGCACGGCATTCCATATTTTGATGTGACCGAAGAATTAAAATGTGCCTACAAACAAGAGAACATCAAAATCAATCTTTACCAAATCATTGTATTTTGGACATTTGTATTCTTCAATATTAAAAATTCTATCATTCGTCGTCAACATTTTTAAAAATTGTTTTTCTGTTGAACCAATTTTGTATTATATAGTATACTATAGCTAATGTTCTTGGGAAATCAAACAAAATTTATGAATAATTTAAAATTTTATTTTCAAGTAATAACCACTTTTAAAAAACCCTCACTTCATCACAAGAACAATGTAAAATTTTGTGATTATTTTTTGCAAATATGTGATTATTACACACATAACGTTTGTTTAAATTTATGACATTTACCAAATCATTGTATTTTGGACATTTGTATTCTTCAATATTAAAAATTCTATCATTCGTCGTCAACATTTTTAAAAATTGTTTTTCTGTTGAACCACCTTTGTATGCGATCACTTCGTCTTTGCACAAATTTCTAATATACCAATTTAATATGGGAATGATGTTCTCTTGTTTGTAGGCACATTTTAATTCTTCGGTCACATCCAAATATGGAATGCCGTGCACGTGTATTTCACAATAACGAACAGTTTTTTTGTCTTTTGGCGACAAATAATTGAAAGGATAACTTGGCTGAAACAAATAATGATCGATAAACGAATCATTTTTATTAGATAGTTTTACGTCTAGAATAGCCATTTCTCTACATTGAAAATGTTTATGAGGATATGTAATGTAAATTCCGTCCATGTCGATGATGTATCTAATATTTTTTTAGATTTTGTGTCATTTTGAACCAAAATGTTAAAAGTATTTACACGTGACTAAAATATGTTTGTTCCAACAAACTTCACATAACAATTCATTCTTCATTACTTCCCATCACCCCATTTCTTCCTTCTGCTCTTTTCTTCCTGTAATTTAAGAAAACAGAATCACATTCACTAATGATCAACTAATGACTGTCATTGTTAAAAAATATTTTTTAACTTTTTTACTTTCTGCTATTGTCTTTGTATTTATGGCTAGGAAATGTCCGCGGCGCGGTCTCAATGCGTGTTGGCGAACTTCACATGCCTTCGAAATTTTCTCAGACATGCAGGTTTCCTCACGATGTTTTCCTTCACCGCCGAGCACGTGGTAAATCAGCACTTAAAATTGCAATTAACAATTTAAGTGGTGTCGGCGGGGATCGAACCCGCGTTACATACTGTAAAATTTACAGCTTGCGCTAACCATCTGAGCTACCACGGCTTAATCATATACACACACATAATATTTAAATATAATTTGTTAACACTAAATCATACACACGTAAGAAAATAACAGAAAGAAAAGTAAGTGTGTCAATAGAATAAACACTTAAAATTGCAATTAACAATTTAATTGGTGTCGGCGGGGATCGAACCCGCGTTACGTACTGTAAAATTTACAGCTTGCGCTAACCATCTGAGCTACCACGGCTTAATCATATACACACACAATATTTAAATATAATTTGTTAACACTAAATCATACACACGTAAGAAAATAACAGAAAGAAAAGTAAGTGTGTCAATAGAATAAACACTTAAAATTGCAATTAACAATTTAATTGGTGTCGGCGGGGATCGAACCCGCGTTACGTACTGTAAAATTTACAGCTTGCGCTAACCATCTGAGCTACCACGGCTTAATCATATACACACACAAAATATTTAAATATAATTTGTTAACACTAAATAATAATAATAATAATAATAATTGCGTTATATCCGGCTGGGACAAATGTCAGTTTGTCCCAGCCGGATATAACGCAAAAACTGACGGAGCGCATAGATGATCTGAAGCAGAGAATCGCTGCTTGGGGAAAGCGGATTCGGCGATATACCGAGAGGTCGACACGGTTCAACCAGAATCGTCTCTTCCAGAGTGATCAGAAGAGGCTCTATGAATCATTGGAACGACCAATGGTAAGTGGAACGGGTCCAGCACCGAATCAGGCCTGCACTGTAGCATTCTGGCGCGGCCTGTGGTCAGAGCCCGTAAACCACAGCGAGGGCCCTTGGACGGAAGTTGTGGCGAGTCAGTGTGCGGGTATTACGCCCATGGACCCCGTCACCATAACGCCGGATGACGTAGCTGAGGCGGTCCGTAGGGCCCCGAACTGGAAAAGTCGGGGGCTTGACGGGCTGCATCACTACTGGCTGAAGGGGTTCATGGTGTGTCACTCTGTGCTTGCCCGACAGTTTCAAGAGGCTCTCAACCAGAAGTCGCTCCCAAGCCTCTTCACTACTGGGATCACTCATTTGGTTCCTAAAGACCGGGGTACCACAGACCCGAGCAAATACCGCCCCATCACGTGTCTACCGACCATATACAAGACACTAACATCCATTTTGAGCGCGAGAATCACTTGTCACCTGGACTCAAATCAGGTGATGTCGCGCGCTCAAAATGGATGTCGGGGCGGTGGTCGTGGAACCAAGGAACCACTCCTCATTGACGCGGTCATTGGCAAAGTGGTGAAACGCAACCGTCGGAACTTCTCCGCCGCCTGGATAGACTACAGAAAGGCATTCGACTCGGTGCCCCATACATGGCTAAAGAGAGTCCTCGAGCTGTACAAGATAGACTGTACAGTTAGAGACTTCCTCGAGCAGTGTATGGGGCAGTGGAGTACGATCCTTTGTCATCTGGGCGAGCGGATGATGGCTGCGGAGAACCACATAAGGATAAGAAGGGGTATCTTCCAGGGCGATTGTCTGAGTCCAATCTGGTTCTGCCTCTCTCTGAACCCTCTCACCTACCTTACTGGAGGACTCCGGGAGGGGATTTCAGCTACGGAAAGGAGGGACAAAAGTGACCCACCTTTTCTATATGGATGACCTCAAGTTATTCGCCTCCAGTCGCTCCCATCTTATGGAATTGCTAAACATCACTTGCGAATTTAGCAATTCCATTGGAATGGAGCTTGGGACGGATAAGTGTGCGGTCCTCCATGTTGAAAGGGGAAGGGTTGCTAACTCTGAGGGCGTAGACTTATCTATGCCCGTCAACTTAAGGACCCTTTCCGAGGCCGAAACATACCGATACCTGGGTATGTCACAAAACATCGGTATCGATGAGACTGGTATGAAACAGTCAGTTTGCGACGTGTTTTATGCACGCTTGACCAAAGTGCTTAACAGCCTTTTGTCCGGTGTGAATAAGGCACACGCATATAACGGCTGGGTCATGCCTGTCCTCATGTATACCTTTGGCATACTCAGGTGGACTCAGACTGAACTTAACGCCCTGGATAGAAAAGTCCGCACTACCATGACGTCCCATAGGATGCATCATCCGAGATCGTCGGTAATGAGGCTGTACTTGCCGCGGAAGCATGGTGGTCGTGGCTTCTTGAGCGCGCTCACCATGCATAATCGCGAAGTGTGCAGCCTCCGTGATTACTTCCTGGCGAGATCGGATGATCCATTCTATAAGGACGTCATTTCTTGTGATAAAGGACTTACCCCTCTATCCTTAGCCAACGAGCAATGGCAAGACCCGGCAGTTCAGAGCATTTCCGACCGGGAGACCGTATGGAAGGAAAAGGAGCTCCACGGGAGGTTCTACAAGGCTCTACATGAGCCTTTCGTAGACACAGTAGCCTCCCTCCACTGGCTACGCTTTGGTGATCTCTTCGGGGAAACCGAGGGTTTTGTCTGTGCAATACAGGATCAGGTTATTAAGACCAACAACTATCGGAGATACATCCTAAAGGATGGCACCGTCGACATCTGTCGAGCTTGTCGCCATCCCGGTGAGTCACTTAGGCATGTTATCTCCGGTTGTTCGGCGCTTTCTAACTCTGAGTACTTGCACAGGCACAACCTAGTAGCCAGAATTCTACACCAGGAGCTCGCTCTGAAATACGGTCTCGTGGATCGGAAATTGCCGTATTACAAGTACTTGCCGGAAGCCGTGCTCGAAAATGATCGCGCCAGGCTCTATTGGGACCGGGCCATCATCACAGACAGGACTATTCTTGCGAATAAGCCTGATATTGTGCTGATGGACCGGGCACAGTCAAGGATATTTTTGGTCGACATTACCATTCCGTATGACGATAACCTCGTGAAAGCCGAAACAGACAAGCAAACAAAATATCTGGACCTGGCTCACGAGGTGACCGACATGTGGGGTGGTCTGCCGGCCGAAATTATTCCTGTAGTCGTCTCTGCAAACGGGCTAATCCCAGTCAGCCTCTCGGGTCATCTGAGGCGGCTGGGACTACGTGGCGGACCGCTCCAGGTTCAAATGCAGAAGGCGGTGCTCCTCGATACCGCCCGCATCGTCCGCCGGTTTCTTTCCCTTTCCCCCCTAACCCTCGGCCGTTTGGTCTCCCCTGCCGAGGGCCTCCATCTGGTTGGGCTTTTATTTATTTATGTACTTTTATATTTATTTTATGTTATTGATATTTATGTATATTTATTTTTTCATTTTCATTTATAATTATATATTTATAGAACCCAACCAGATGAGAAAACTATATAGATACCCCATAATAATAATAATATTCCACAACTATCACACAACGCCATCTAGTCCCAAGCTAAGCAGAGCTTGTGTTATGGGTACTAGACAACTGATAAACATACTTATATATTTCTAAATACATAAATATTATGGATAAATTACACCCAGACACAGAACAAATGATCGTGCTCATCACACAAACATTTGTCCTGGGTCGGAATCGCACCCACGACCTCCGGCATAACAGTCAGGGTCACTAACCACTAGACCAACAGGCCTGTCGTTCAAAATCATACACACGTAAAAAAATAACAGAAAGAAAAGTAAGTTTGTCAATAGATTAAACACTTACATCTATGGCCTTTGATGCGTTGAAGTAACGCAAATGTATTATTGATAGATACACTGCGGTCAAACGACCATACACTAACTCCATGACTGCAGTTGCTTGGTCTTATATAGTACCAGTAAGTAATAATTCTAATCTAAAGAATTTCTACAGTAGAATTGATAATAACTTTATGCGTCAACAACCTTATCTCACATTCTTCGTGTTGCGTCTTATTCAGTGTATTGATGACTCAAATACGTTTTGTATAACAGAAAAAATGCAATTTAATATTTAGAAATCACATAATTGATCATTCCTATGTTAGTCATTGAGTAGATTGTACTGTAGTAATCTACTAATAGCAGTAATATCATGGATACACTAGATGTACAACAACATCTGAAAAGGATTCACCCCAGTCTAGAAAATAATGTTTATGCTGCTAACAGACTGCCCATGTACACCCACGTACCAACGTATATACCTAGTCAGGTCATAAGTATTGTCACACAGTAAAAACTTTTCTTTTAGAATGCTGGCCACAAAAAAGTTTATTGAATTCGAATTGTTCATGAAAATAAAACTGTATACTTTTTAGAATTTTACTCATTTTTACATATGGAGTGGACTGCAATAATTGTAACAGAAATCTCCCATAAATCTGCGGTTTTTTTAACATAAATTTTTAAGACCTGGAAACCCTAACCGTGGCGCTGCTATTTTGTGTTAGAGCATTGTCATCTACGCCCGCATTTGTTAATCGTTGGAATATATTTCAATTAGTATAAAGTTCGCACATTATTATTATACCAGATAGTTAACTCATTGTAGTTATTTTGTTTGTAACTGAGCTTTTTTACTAGTCGGAATGGGAAAAATTAAATAACAAGTATCAATGTGTCACTAAAGGTAAAAAAATATCCTATCTCTGGAGGAAAAATAATGGAGAATAAAAATGTCTGCATGCTTGCCATATGGCTAGTCCCAGATTATGCTGTAAAAGTACTAAAAATCTACAAAGACGACAAATTTTGGATTTTGAATATGTCACCCAAGTTAGAAGCGTTTTTAAAAAGTGTATAACTGCCTGAAATTCTGATAAGCTCGGTCAATGATATTGCGGCAAATATTTTTATAATAAAAAATATGGTAATTGCTTCTAAGTACCGATTAAAAAAATATTAGTTACAGTTGGTTATTTTATTTATTAAAACAGGGTGCAACCGTACTATTTATTTATTTATACCACTATGCTACCGTTAATAGATATACCTAATAGATTATTAACCATCATCGGTCGGTCTGATTATGAGATGTTGGATTCGAGAACGGTTGAGACGTGAAAACAGAACAGACATTATAGCATCCAATCTATACTTTCACATTTATAATATTACTAAGAAGTCTATTTTAATGTAATAAACAAATAATGCAGTAATACTGTACCTGGCAAATTCATTATGCGAACTGCATTTGCAGCAAGTCGATTACTAATTGTGCAGTATCTTGGTTCAAAATGTGCATGACAAACCCTGCGTAACTTAAAAATTTTACTATTTTCAAGAGCAAGGATTTCACCATCAACTGCATAAACCCAAGTCTTATCCGGATTGGGGAACAGGTGGAGTGTTGTATTGGCTGTGTCTGTAAATAATAATGTTGTGTGTAGGTATAATACCGATAAACAAAATTAACACCTAAGCTTTAAAGAACACTATTTGTCAAGAATACAAATATCATTTCAGATTGCAAAGACAATCCAATTAGTTATTTGAAATGAATAATTTTTATGCAATATAGATTATTGTGTAGGTAATACTTTCATTTTTTTATTTACCATTGGTTCGCAAAACCTCTGTCCTGGGAAGAACCAGCAAGAAACCCAGCGGGACTTTTTTTTTAAACATATTCAAAACCACAGCAAATTTATTTGGTACAATTTTTGTATGAATTTTTATAGAACCAGCATTGTGGCGATCACCTTATTCCCAGGGGTGATTTTCATTTATGTATTCATTTATATTACAGTAACCCTTTATGTACAATTTTTCTTTAATAAAACATTTAATCTTGTTTAATGACAAATTTTGTACCTTTTCTGGGATTTTGTTGTAAAAGCGTAGGTATAGGTACATTGCCCCATAAATGAATTACTAATTCTGTGGAGTCTAGTAACTGGTATTACAAGCTTATCTTTGTTCCTAGTGTTTAAAGTATGAACATCTTTATTCTTATGAAAGCTATTTATAATTTTATGTACATACATTACATTTTCATAAATATATTGTGATGCCAAAGTTAATATGTTTATTTCCTTAAATTTTGCAAAGCAAATATGACTTCAATGTCAGTCGCATTACCCCATAGTAAGATTCCGAAAGACGTTACGCTATGAAAGTATCTAAAATAAACTAATCTAGCTGTCTCAACATTGGTTAGACTTCTAATCTTTCTTACAGCATATGCTGCAGAACTAAATCTGCCTGCTAATTTAGATATATTAGTTTAGATATATAGGGGCCCCATTGAAGCTTTGCGTCAATGGTAATACCAAGAAAAACCGTGGCATCCACAAGATTCAACTCTTCCCCATTTAGGAACACAAAGGCATTTGAATGTTTAACATTAGGTACCTATTGTAAATTTAATACATTTTGTCTTGTTACCATTTAAGAGAAAATTATTAGCGTTAAACCAATATACTAGTTTCGATAGAGCATTATTTAAAGTTAAAAAGTAAAGTTACAGCCTATATACGTCCCACTGCTGGGGTCAGGCCTCCCCCTCATTTCTGAGAGGGTTTAGGGCAAGGAAGTGTCCGCCGCGCTGCCCAAATGCGTGTTGACGAACTTCACATGTCTTCGAAATATTTTTTTTTCTTATTCCTCAGACATGCAGGTTTCCTCACGATGTTTTCCTTCACCGCCGAGCACGTGGTAAATCAGCACTTAAAATTGCAATTAAAAATTTCATTGGTGCCGGCGGGGATCGAACCCGGGTTACTCGCGTTCTGTTATATTTACAGCGAGCGTTAACCACTGAGCTACCACGGCTCAGAGCATTATTTACATTGTCAAAATTAATTGACTGTCGATTGAGTTTGAAAATTAAAGAGGTATTATCTGCAAATAATACTATATCGTGATTGTCCCCTACAAGATAAGGTGTCATTAATATAGACTTAGAACAGAAATGGGCCACGAATCGAGCCCTGAGGAACGCTCATTGATACTACTGATCGGGAGGAACCTTTACCATTGATAACGACTTTTTGAGTTCTGTTATTTAAATATGAAATAATAAGTCGAAGTACAATATTTTTGATACCGGAACACAATCGAAAGCCTTGAACTCTCCCAGGCAATAAAAAACATTTCATAAGCTCGACACCTGCGTCAGCCGTCGATCGACCCCTGTGAAACCAAATTGATTTTTATGGAGTAATTTAATTTTATCAAAAAAAAACCAATTGATTTAAAATTATCTTTTCAAAAAATTTACTGGGAGTTGGTAGAACAGAAATGGGTCTAAACTTAGCAGGGTCCAATGTACTACCAGATTTAAATAAAGGTATTACTTTACTCGATACTAGTATTAAAATTAATAGCAAGATGAGGTGCAATTAAATCTATTATGGACCCAATAATTGTAACAGAAATCTCCCATAAATCTGCGGTTTTTTTAACATAAATTTTTAAGACCTGGAAACCCTAACCGTGGCGCTGCTATTTTGTGCTAGAGCATTGTCATCTACGCCCGCATTTGTTAATCGTTGGAATATATTTCAATTAGTATAAAGTTCGCACATTATTATTATACCAGATAGTTAACTCATTGTAGTTATTTTGTTTGTAGCTGAGCTTTTTTACTAGTCGGAATGGGAAAAATTAAATAACAAGTAAGTATCAATGTGTCACTAAAGGTAAAAAAATATCCTATCTCTGGAGGAAAAATAATGGAGAATAAAAATGTCTGCATGCTTGCCATATGGCTAGTCCCAGATTATGCTGTAAAAGTACTAAAAATCTACAAAGACGACAAATTTTGGATTTTGAATATGTCACCCAAGTTAGAAGCGTTTTTAAAAAGTGTATACTGCCTGAAATTCTGATAAGCTCGGTCAATGCTGTTGCGGCAAATATTTTTATAGTAAAAAATATGGTAATTGCTTGTAAGTACCGATTAAAAAAATATTAGTTACAGTTGGTTATTTTATTTATTAAAACAGGGTGCAACCGTACTATTTATTTATTTATACCACTATGCTACCGTTGATAGATATACCTAATCGATTATTAACCATCATCGGTTAACAATCGATAACTGTGAAACATTTAAAATACTTATGTGTGCTTATTTGAACACTAAGGTTCATAAATAATGAAAAATATATAAATAGATTATAATAAATTAATTAGATAACATAAAAATGACACACCAAAATTTTTCTATCCACCGAACTCCATCCTAAGAAAACTTGTATGATGGAAGATCAAGATCGTTTAGTCGCTATACTTACAGTACCATAGTGCGAGCGAATGAATAGAGATATGAAATAAAATACCGCTCGCTTAGGTCATCGCCCACTCGGAGCATAAAATACCTAAATTTGCGTAACGCCGAAATGTAAGAGGGCTATTTTATGATTTCTTACGTAATGTCGCCTCTACACGTTGGCCAATACAGTGGCGACTGTAGTGGCGAATATATTGGCCGAGAGTTGGTGACGGCGTCCACACGTTGGAAGGTCGTTCAGTTTACTTCGGTTCGGGCCAATGTGCGGACGAACGACGGCTCCGTGGCGCAGTGGCTTAGCAATGAGTAGCTGTGCCGGGGGGCCGCGGATTTGAATCCCGCACGGAACATGTATTTGTATATCCTACAAATAATTGTTTGGGGTCTGGATGTGTGTCCCTGTGCAATTTATGTTTGCAAGCTGCCTCCGCGATTCAGGAGAAAATCCAAGTGTGGGGGTTAAGTTTTTATAAAATAATTATAAAAGAATAGTGGATATTAATGGGGCTGTAAATAGAAATACGATATACGATTAGCTTTTTTTATTCTTTACATGCATCATAAACTGGTATAAATACCATTAATAAGAACTTAACTTATTTTAAAGTTAAAGGAGTTATAATCGATTAGTCTATGTTTTAAAATTGGGTTTTGTATTTAAAGTTTAGCAAAATATGTACTTGCATTTCTATCAGACATTTAATGTATATAAAACACCTTATAATTTATTTGGTAATTTAATTATGTTTTGAGAAAGACAAAAACAATAGCAATAAATATAATTAACACTGACTTAATAATAGGCACTAATTATAACTTAGAACATAAATGAAAAACTCATGACAAGCAAAGTGGCTCAGGACCATGCTTTCCGGCATTCTTTGGAGGAGGATGTTCAGTAGTGGACTTGTGAAGAGCTGTAATGATGATGATGATTCGAAAACTTGCACGATTAAATTATTAGAAATCGACGCTTTTTTATATAGGATAGGGTGACAAACGAGCACACAGTTCACCTGCTAGTAAGTGGTTACTGTGGCCCACAGACATCTACATCTATCCTCGGTTACGAATCAAAATGCAGATGCGTTGTCACCCGTGAGGACTAAGATGAAATGCCTCGTTTCCTTTAAAAAGTGTCTCTGGTTCTCTACACTCACTATACGAAACACAGCATCATTAAGCTACTACTTTACATTGATATTCTGTGAGAGCGTGGTCCTTCCCCGGTCGAACCGACCCATTCGTGCTACAACTATACTTCTAATATAACTGCATGGTTGGATGCTACCACGCAGTGCTTCATTTTTTTTTTCATTTTAAAATTGTTCTCGTAATAATCTGATTGTAAATAAATGTTCATTATTTTTTTTATAAATAGCTTATCGATTAAAACAAATGTTTAAAAATAATTAAATCGCGCTAATTAAAGTAGTAGGAATGTTTAAAGTTGAAATTGCCACTAAAAGACTGGTAATTGGGTCATCCACCCTACAAAGCGTGAATATAAAATTTTAATCAGATGCGTGTAATCACTCTGGGAGCTTGTAGCAAACTAAACTCGCGGCCAACGTGTGGACGCGGCGACCAAACTCTGCCAACAATCCTTTGATCTTTTGTACACATACCAATGAAGCCCAAACACCCCGTCTACACGTTGGCCAATGTTATTGGCTACTACATTCGCCACTGTGTTGGCCAACGTGTAGAGGCGCCGTAACATAATAGTATAATGTAAACTGTAATAATCAAATAATATGTATATTCAATTTGATAAATTGCATATTTAAAAACAAAATATGCAAATAATAAATATACTTTTAAATACCAAAATTAAATAATATAAATTAAAATAATTATTAAATTATTAACAAAAAAAAAACAATATTAAAAATAAAAACAACGAAAATCTGCGTAACATAAACTTTTTTGTAGAATAACGGTGACAAACGAGCACACAGTCCACCTGATGGTAAGTGGATGCTGTGGTTCATAGTTATCCACATTTATCCTCAATTAAGAATCAAAATGCAGATACGTTGACACCCCCGACGACTGAAATGGAATGCCTCGTTCGTTAGTAAAAAGGGTCTCCGTTTCTCTATACTCACCATACGAAATAATTATATTCTGGGTCTAGGTCTAAGTCTAAGGTCTATTTCGACCAGCGGACTCTGTCTATCGCATCAAATATCTTATCCTGCCTCGACCAATTTCAATCGTGTGTTAACACTATTATAGACGCCACACACGGTCAGTTAAAATGATCAGTTGAACTGACGTACATCGAAAAACCGTGAGTGTGGAATCTTAAGTTGAAATTTTCAACTGACAACAACCCACGAATTTTTGCACTGTCAGTTGAAACTGCTCAGTAGAACTGACGTAAATCCAAAAACTGATTGTGAGTGCGAAATCTTAAGTAGAAATTTTTAACTGATGGCACTCCAGAAGAGTTTTCCGGGCGCGCCGTAATCCGCTGGCTTCAAGTCGTTTTAATTACTGGTAAGTACCTACTTTCTTAGCAGCTACATACATTATTTATATGCTATTTAGATTTTTATTATTTTATATATTTATGTAATTTAGTTTGACGGAGGTTGAAGACTAAGGTGACTGTGATGATGTCACCTTCCTTATGATTGACTCAGAAGATGGGTAAAGGATCTTAGGGGTGCTACGTAGAACCATCGTGTTTTTTTTTCAACTCATTTTCAAAAAGGTTCATGAAGTGGACTCCGAAGGTGGGTATAGGATCTCAGTTACGCGGGAAATAGAGTAAATGGGGCCCTTCACTCTATTGTGAAGAGTCAAAATGTGTCAAAAAAGGCACGTATGGCAATTCACAATGCTGTGTTGGTCCCTACTTTAACGTATGGTAGTGAAAGTTGGGTGTGGCAGAAAAGCACGAGAGTAGAATCAACGCAGTAGAAATGCGGTCGTTAAGGAGTATGTTAGGGCTGAATCTGAACGACAGGGTAAGAAATTGTGTAATAAGAGAAGAGTGTGGTTTGCAAGATGATGTTGTGACCACGATTAAGAAAGGTGGTTTGGTCATGTGGAAAGAATGAATGAGGAAAGAGTGACAAAGAAAATTTATGTTGCAGAAGTGAATGGCAGAGTCGGAAAGGGACGTCCTAGGCGAAAATTTATCGACCAAATTGGCGATTTATTGAAAACGGGCCAAATTAGGAGTACCCTTAACCGACGAGCATGTATGCGTAGGTGTATGGATGTGAAGGAGGCGAGAGAGGTGTGTCAGGATCGTGCCAAATGGAAGTCTGTAGTCTCTGCATACCCTCTGGGTGACAGGCGTGAGTGTCAGATAGGATGATCAGCTCATAAAGACCTAATTGATTGTTATGATCTCACCTTTCAGATGGTGCAATACTAAGGTGGATATAATAATGTCCTCCTGACCAAATTTCGGCCACGGCGGCCTGCCTCAACGGAGGCTAGCCATCGGCGAAGGACAGGACTATAGTGCCCAAGTGTATGCGCAAGCACAGGTGCACTCTCTATTCCCTCACTCTCATAATCCGATGGGACGGTAAACCAACACGACCGGAGAGAGATCAGGCGCAGGACGAACGGCTTTACGTGCTTTCCGAGGCACGGGGGTGAGACACCGCCAACTTCCTGACTCCGGGCAGCTACTGAGAATTTCTTGACAGAAAAACTCAATAATTGATATTTTGGCCCGACACGGGATTCGAACCCAGGACCTTATGATTAGCAGTCTCACTACTGCAACCACTAGACTAACGAGGCAGTTGATATAGGATCTCAGTGACGCCACTAGATATGACGATCGTGTTTGAACTCATTTGAAGGGGCACATAAAGACCTAGGTGACTGTTATGATCTCACCTTTCTAATGGTGCAATACAAAGGTGGATATAGGATCTCAGTGACGCCACTAGATAGGACGATCGTGTTTGAACTCATTTGATAGGGCACATAAAGACCTAGGTGACTGTTATGATCTCACCTTTCTGATGGTGCAATACGAAGGTGGATATAGGATCTCAGTGACGCCACTAGATAGGACGATCGTGTTTGAACTCATTTGAAAGGGCACATAAAGACGTAGGTGACTATTATGTTCTCACCTTTCTAATGGTGCAATACGAAGGTGGATATAGGATCTCAGTGACGCCACTAGATATGACGATCATGTTTGAACTCATTTGATAGGGCACATAAAGACCTAGGTGACTGTTATGATCTCACCTTTCTGATGGTGCAATACAAAGGTGGATATAGGATCTCAGTGACGCCACTAGATATGACGATCGTGTTTGAACTCATTTTAAAGGGCACATAAAGACCTAGGTGACTGTTATTATCTCACCTTTCTAATGGTGCAATACAAAGGTGGATATAGGATCTCAGTGACGCCACTAGATATGACGATCGTGTCTGAACTCATTTGATAGGGCGGCACATAAAGACCTAGGTGACTGTTTTGATCTCACCTTTCTGATGGTGCAATACGAAGGTGGATATAGGATCTCAGTGACGCCACTAGATATGACGATCGTGTTTGAACTCATTTGAAAGGCCACATAAAGACCTAGGTGACTGTTATGATCTCACCTTTCTGATGGTGCAATACGAAGGTGGATATAGGATCTCAGTGACGCCACTAGATATGACGATCGTGTTTGAACTCATTTGAAAGGGCACATAAAGACCTAGGTGACTGTTATGATCTCACCTTTCTGATGGTGCAATACTAAGGTGGATATAGAATCTCAGTGACGCCACTAGATATGACGATCGTGTTTGAACTCATTTGAAAGGGCACATAAAGACCTAGGTGACTATTATGATCTCACCTTTCTAGTGGTGAAATAGAAAGGTGGATATAGGATCTCAGTGACGCCACTAGATATGACGATCGTGTTTGAACTCATTTGAAAGGGCACATAAAGACCTAGGTGACTGTTATGATCTCACCTTTCTGATGGTGCAATACGAAGGTGGATATAGGATCTCAGTGACGCCACTAGATAGGACGATCGTGTTTGAACTCATTTGAAAGGGCACATAAAGACGTAGGTGACTATTATGTTCTCACCTTTCTAATGGTGCAATACAAAGGTGGATATAGGATCTCAGTGACGTCACTAGATATGACGATCGTGTTTGAACTCATTTGATAGGGCACATAAAGACCTAGGTGACTGTTATGATCTCACCTTTCTGATGGTGCAATACGAAGGTGGATATAGGATCTCAGTGACGCCACTAGATATGACGATCGTGTTTGAACTCATTTGAAAGAGCACATAAAGACCTAGGTGACTGTTATGATCTCACCTTTCTAATGGTGCAATACAAAGGTGGATATAGGATCTCAGTGACGCCACTAGATATGACGATCGTGTTTGAACTCATTTGAAAGGGCACATAAAGACCTAGGTGACTATTATGATCTCACCTTTCTAATGGTGCAATACAAAGGTGGATATAGGATCTCAGTGACGCCACTTGATATGACGATCGTGTTTGAACTAATTTGAAAGGGCACATAAAGACCTAGGTGACTGTTATGATCTCACCTTTCTGATGGTGCAATACGAAGGTGGATATAGGATCTCAGTGACGCCACTAGATATGACGATCGTGTTTGAACTCATTTGGAAGGGCACATAAAGACGTAGGTGACTATTATTATCTCACCTTTCTAATGGTGCAATACAAAGGTGGATATAGGATCTCAGTGACGCCACTAGATATGACGATCATGTTTGAACTCATTTGAAAGTGCACATAAAGAGCTAGGTGACTGTTATGATCTCACCTTTCTGATGGTGCAATACGAAGGTGGATATAGGATCTCAGTGACGCCACTAGATATGACGATCGTGTTTGAACTCATTTGAAAGGGCACATAAAGACCTAGGTGACTATTATGATCTCACCTTTCTAACGGTGCAATACAAAGGTGGATATAGGATCTCAATGACGCCACTAGATATGACGATCGTGTTTGAACTCATTTGAAAGGGCACATAAAGACCTAGGTGACTGTTATGATCTCACCTTTCTGATGGTGCAATACGAAGGTGGATATAGGATCTCAGTGACGCCACTAGATATGACGATCGTGTTTGAACTCATTTGAAAGGGCACATAAAGACCTAGGTGACTGTTATGATCGCACCTTTCTGATGGTGCAATACGAAGGTGGATATAGGATCTCAGTGACGCCACTAGATATGACGATCGTGTTTGAACTCATTTGAAAGGGCACATAAAGACCTAGGTGACTATTATGATCTCACCTTTCTAATGGTGCAATACAAAGGTGGATATAGGATCTCAGTGACGCCACTAGATATGACGATCGTGTTTGAACTCATTTGATAGGGCACATAAAGACCTGTGACTGTTATGATCTCACCTTTCTGATGGTGCAATTTAAAGATTAATAAAGGATCTCAGTGACGGCACTGTTTTTATATTTTTATTGTTATTAATTTATATATAAGAAAAATAAAGAAAACTAAACTAAATATAGTGTACCTATATGTGCTATGTTATGTAACTTAATACAATACGAAAAAATTAGTTTATAAAACTCAACATATTTGATTACCAAACAAATCAAATAATTATTTTATTAATTCTAGACTTTTTTCTTAAAAAAAAAACACTATGATTTTCTCCTGTATCGTGGAGGCAGTTTACAAGCATAATTTGCACAAGGAGAAACATCCAGACCCGGAACAATTATTTGCAGATCATACAAATACTTGTTCCGTGCGGAATTAGAACCCGCGGCCCCCAGCGCAGCAACTCATCGCTAAGCCACTGCACCACGGAGCTTGTTTATTTTATCAATTTGTACTATGTTATGCTGGGGCCACACTAACGAGAAATACCGTTAATTATCGCGTTGATAGACGTTGAATGTAGCTGTGGCCACGACTTAACGCGTTGATTTGACAATGACATTAACAATGCCGTTCGCCGTTTGGCGATAACTCGAGTAGCGGTACATCAAAGAAATTAACGCACGTACTAACATGTTGAAACGACCACACTATGTTTGTCTGACTGTGCACGTTGAGCGCAACAAGGTCGCACGTAACTATATGATGGAGCGGAATAATAAAAAAGTTATTACGTTTCTTAAGATTCTGCAAGCAGAGCCATGTTTGTGGGATCCGAGACTCAAAAGTTTTAAGAATCGTACAGCGCAAAAGGATGCTTTGCCATGAATTATCCAATTATTATCTTTTAATACAACTATCGAAGAATTAGAAAGGCGAAGGAAAACCTAATGGATTTTTATAGAGCCATTTATAACAATCTGAATTTAAAATCATCAGAAACATAGAGACACTTGACAAGTTGCCTTAGTTCCAAATCTACAACCTTTTTTTTTAGAACATTTTGAATGTACCCTATTTTACCCATTTTAAAAGAGATAAGAATATATTACCAAAACGTTCGTGGGTTGCGTACGAAAACTCACAACTTTTTAAGGGAAGTCAATTGTAATAATTATGATGTAATAGTTTTAACTGAAACCTGGCTTAATAGTAGCGTTATGAGCAATGAGTTATTTGATGACAGATACGAGATATACAGAAGAGACCGGGAAAGTACGGGGTTTCATGAGAATAAGGATGGGGGAGGAGTCTTAGTTGCGGTACTAAAAACTATCAAATCGGTTCGGAAGTTTGAATGGGAAAGTAAATGTGAAGACATTTGGGTGGTTTTGGATTTGAAAATTGAAAACTCTGTCCATCAAATAGCTCTTTGCGGTGTTTACTTACCACCTCCGGTGAACAGGCTAATGTTGGAGAATTTTGTAGAAAATTGTACCTCAGTCATAACAAGTAAATTTGATACACACCTGTGCTTTATTGGTGATTTTAACTTAGGTAATATAAATTGGAGTTTGGTACATGATTTGTCGAATAACTATGTTGCTCCTAGTCCAAGCCAAGCATTGATAGATTTAGTTCATCTTAACAAGCTTAATCAAATGAATAACATTCTTAACAAATCGGACCGCTTGTTAGACCTTGTACTGACCAACCTATCATCGTCCATGTGTACAGTAGCAGGATCAGTTAATATCCTTAGTATCGTAGATCCTCTACATCCCCCTCTCGAAATATTAATAAAAAGAAATACTGATACTGCACTACCGTATAACATCGATACTAAAATACACAATTTTAGGAAAGCCGATTATACTCAAATCCGCCTTTGTTTAGCCGAATATGACTGGAATGAAATGTTTCATAACCTGAATGTTAATGAAATGACAAACTTATTTTATGATATAATTAATAATTTAATAAATAAATATGTGCCCTACAAAAAAATAAGAAATAATTCTTCTCCTCCTTGGTTTAATGTTTCATTAAAGAGAATGTTACGTGAAAAGGAGAACATAAGAAAGCGGTATAAAAATATAGGAATCACATGGACGAAGTTGAGCTGCGGCTACTTAATAAGCGTTGCTGCACACTAGCAAATCAATCTTATAAAAATTATATAAAGAAGACAGAAGATAGTATTAAGTCGAACCCTAAACTTTTTTGGTCATTTATTAAGGCAAAGAAGTACGGGAAAAGTAATTATCCTTGTACAATGACTGATGGTATTAAGAAGTCATCTAGTCCTAGGGAAATCTGCGACTTATTTGCGTCCTACTTTGGAGCTGTGTATAATTCTCAAGATAACATAAACTCAGACTTGAATGTCAGCCAATGGAATTTGATTTGCAATTACAGCCTTGAACTAACTGCTCCCTACCTTAGCAAGGATCAGATACTGAAGAACATGAAGTCCCTAGATCTTAATAAGGGCCCAGGACCAGATTGTGTCCCTCCTTTATTTATTAAGGCATGTGCGGATGAGCTAGTGACGCCTATATATCTAATTTTTAAGAAGTCTCTTCAATCCGGCCTATTTCCTGATGTTTGGAAGTTCGCCAAAGTTGTTCCCATTCACAAGGCCGATAACGTCGAGGTGGTAGGTAATTATAGGCCTATTTCTATACTGTCAACTTTAAGTAAAATATTTGAATCTCTTGTTTATCCTGTGCTGCAGAACCACTTGAATCATTATCTTACTGAGTGGCAGCACGGTTTTGTTAGATTTAGGTCAACCTGTTCCAATCTGACCTTGTTTACTGAAACTTTTGAAAATATATACAGACCTTAGTAAGGCATTCGACAAAGTACCTCATAATATTCTTATATCTAAATTGCGTGCATATGGTATTACTGGCTCATTAATGGGATGGCTGCAGTCGTATCTGGATAATCGTAGTTTTAGTGTGGTCGTTAATGGTTTTCAGTCTGTACCATACAAAATTACGTTGGGGGTTCCTCAAGGATCACATTTAGGTCCTCTGCTTTTCAACACCTTCATCAATGACATCCCTAGTTGCTTCCAGTTCTCCACACCATTTATGTATGCCGATGATTTGAAATTGGTTGGCATCTGCGAAACTCTAGAGGACATTGAACAGTTTCAAAGTGATGTTGACCGTATGGTAAATTGGTGTCGAGACAATGGTATGCACCTGAACATAAACAAGTGCTACCATATGAAATTCAGTAGAAAGATCAAGTCACTGAACACATCATACAAAATTAACGGCCACATCATTAAGAAAACGGAGGGAGTCAGAGACCTGGGAATAGTGTTCGATAAAAAATTAACCTTCGTTCCCCACATCGAGAATATTACAAAAAAGGCGTATAGAATGCTAGGCTTTGTTTTGCGTAACGCAAAAGTGTTTAAAAATAATCACATTAAGATCCTACTGTACAACAGCCTAGTACGAAGCATACTTGAGTATTGCAGTGTAGTATGGAGGCCACATTACGCGACACACTCCTTACGATTGGAACGTCTGCAAAAAAAGTTCGTGGCAAATTTGGCCTATTGGAATGGGATTCACAAAAAAAATTCGGTCTTACGAAAAACGATTAAGATTCTTTAAAATTTTATCCCTGGAAAATCGGAGAAATTTGCTTGACCTGTCATTTCTTGTAAAAATTTTTAATCAAAAAAATTAACTGTCCCCTCTTGCTCCAAAAATTTAAATTTCGTGTTCCATTGAGGATTCCTCGCGCCCCTATTACTCCACTTTGCCCTCCTTTTAGAAAATCTGTCTTAGGTGCAAACTCCCCAATTCCAAGGTTGTGCAAATTGGTCAATGGACATAGTGACAAAGTTGACATTCACGCCGACTCACTTGCCAAAATTAAGGAAGTTCTAGCTTTAGCCTGGTCTGAAACCAACAAATAAATAATAATAGTTCTTACCACGTACTTTTTTCATTATTAGGTAATTTATACTTTTTTTATTCGTATTTATAATCTTTCTCGATGCATGTGGTGTTTACCTTAAACGATTGTTACACTTAGCTACGTAAATTAGTTCTTAAGCCATTTTGTTAAATACAGTGTAATCAAACATTGGTAAACCTTAATAAATTAAAAAAAAAAATTTAAAAAAATATAAAAAGTCTTCAAGGAACATTAGCACCAACTTTAACCCCGTTCAATGGCATTGAAATTTAATGACGTGGAGCGTTCAAGTGTAGCCAACTTTATCGCGTTACATTTTTACGTTTGTAGGCATCGACGTTTCCCGTTAGTGTAGCACCAGCATTAACGCGTTCGTTCGATGCTCGACGCAGAGGCGGGCAAGCGGAGCGATACCATGGCAACCATGGTCAACATGGGCGTGCGGTGGACTAAGCGTTAAAATATGGATATCACAGTCGACAGTAGATTTTGTTTTCAATAATAAGTTTTAATTTTTTACTTTGTCTCGTAAATCATTTAATCTACTACTACCCAATGTTCTGTACTTTATTTTATTCCATTAATTTTACCCAGTTCATTTATTTGCTGATTATCTTAAAAATAAATGTAATTTTGTATAGTAGGTATATCTCTGTGGTATTAAAATTACTACAATCTACGATACTTATAACTCCTTTACTGTGTGTTTTGGGGGGAACCCGACCGTCGACGGATTTTTGCTTCTGTTTTATCGCTTAAAAATCAAAAAAGTTTTAAAGAAATTTAAAACAAATTATACTGATAAGAAAAGTGTAATTTATCATTTTCTTATCACTATTAGGAGATTTTTTTTGTTTTTTTTATTAGTAATAAAATACGTGTGCGGTAATATTTCTCATTAACATGAAAGGTGTGTTACAGTTAAAATATTTAGAAACTTAACAAATCAACGTATAGATAATAATAATACATTATCACTAATAATCCTCAAGATTCCACTATAATTTCGTATATAAGCGCCCTAAAACCTTTATTTTTTATATTTTGTTATCACATATCGGTAGTTCGTGGTTTGTTCTTGGCCAAAGTTATACCAGTTAAGTAATTTAAACGTTAAAAAGGAAATCGAAGCTGTAATGGATAATAGTTAAATTAAGAGCTAAATTATCATTTCACTTTAATATCACACATTACTTTGACTTAACTTCACTTTAGTTTTTGCACACCTAAGTATGTCATGATGTTCGCATGTTGTCGATGCATTACTTAACTGTGGAAACTTTATTGTTAAATGTAAGATTAATATGTGTTATGTAATATACTAAAAGTATGTATGTTTCCCTTGAAGATAAACTAAATAAATAAATAATTGAAAAACAAATTGCAGCATAAAGTTCAGAGCGCGAGAGATTCCGCTTGAGTCGTTTCAAGAGTGAAGTCATTCTACTCGTGCAAAGATAGTCGTTGTTCTGTCCATTGTGGTGATTCTTCTGGTGCAGACAAGGAGCATGGTGTTGCTGAGAGGCTGTGCTGTGTTACGTTGAGATGGGTAAGGTTGCTGTTGATTTGCATAATTTGGTGTTATCATGTAGTTGTGTCCATCACATTGCACTGGTGTGTAATTTTGATGGGGACATACTGCGGTATGGTCAAACTGTAATTAAGTACTCTATGCTGAATGTATAGTGCGTTACGTTGTCCTATTATTGATAATGATAAATTGCGCAAGCAAGAGAGCAAGCTGAACATCAGTTCTCACACTTTTACCATTTTTAATAATTAACGCTATCCTGTTATATCCCACTCAATTGGCTTATCCTGTTGTACTTTACGACAAATAAATAATTGAAAAACAAAAAAAAATCTATTAATAATTATAAAAAATGATAAACATAAGTTACACTTTCTTTTATGTCGGTATAATTTGTTTTAAATTTCTTTAAAACTTTTTGATCTTCTTTAAAATTTTTGATTTCTTTAAAATTTTTTGAAGATTTGAGGAATCGCTTCAAAAGTAGCATGCGACGATGTGACGCATGCGCAGTACAGGTGCGTCTGTATAATTATGTAACTAACTAAAAATTGATAATTAAACCTAAAATAGATATATTTTTGATAGAACAAACGTATTTTATCAAAGAACAAACATTAATGAATATAAAAAGACCAATAATAACGAAAGAAATTGTAAATTGGAGTGGGCGGGATAACTACAAGACAGATTTTTAATAAATATTGTATAAATAAATTATTGACAAACAAACAGTTATTGATAGAGAACAATCAAGAATAAACAACGAACTAACGATATATGAAATTTGAAAAATAAAAAAATTAAAATTTTCGTGGGCTAACTTCAGTGAGCCGTCCAGATTCTAAGCTTTCAGAGCCATCTTGTATGATATAATAAATTAAGACATTCACGACTTTTTCTGCCACCAGAGCGACGTAACGTCACTTTCTTTAGATGAGGTAAAATATTTGACAGATTTCATAATAAGGGAATTTCATTATTTAAAAAAAGTGTAAAGTCTAATATTTCTAGCTGAAATATTAGTTATATTTTATAATAATTAGATTACAATTCATGAAACTAATCTACGCATTTTCCTAAAAGTAGAAAAAATAATAAAAGAGTTAAAATTTACAAAAAATTAAAAAGTAAACCACTAAGGCAATGGGTGCGTTTGGCAGAAAAAAGCGCTAGCAAGCGCTTGTAAGCAAAATGGCGATCGTAAGCGGTAAGCGCTGTCAAATCGTAAGTAGCTATTTTCCTCCAGGACACGATGTTAGTTTTAACCGGGGAACCTAACCTAATTTAAATATATGTTTGTAAAGTATTCATATTAAAAACTTACCAATCATGAATTTTTAATAACATGTATATGTTTATTAACGTTATTATTTTACTTAAAACTAATATTGCACAAAACAACTTATAAACTCTACTTCAAAACAAACAAATTAAATAAGCAAAATGGCGGATTGTGTCAGCGCTATTGAAGTAGTAATCGTGTCCTGGCCGAAAACTATTTCAGCGCTTGTAAGCGCTTGCTAGCGCTTTTTTCTGCCAAACGCACCCATTGTTTTAATATGGTAGACTAGAAATTGATAAAAATTTATTTAAAACTAATTACTCAATGAAATGGCTTTGTATGACAAAAACTTTACCTCAGCCTGAACTAGCGACATCTGATGATTGGAAGATTATTCGCCCATATTCCACAATCCATAAACGACAAGCTTAGTAGTTTTAGTGTTACTCCCTCTATTGAAGAATATGCGCAACTGTTCTACATTCTGTCATGCGCGGCCAAACGCGGGGCAGAGACATCATCAGTGTTCTTCGGGGGATGAGACGGGAGGGGATTTACTAACCGACCAACCAATCCTCGCCATTTTCCGTCAAGCTGAACTCGATCAAGTTAGCTCCTGTCAGTCGTCGTGTTTGTGTGTAGTGTTGTGAAAAATTATTTGTACCGATGAATATCAATGGGAAATCTTGTTGATTACGGCGCCAAGCTATGGGTCGATTATTGTGTTTGTGGCTTTAAAGCACCGCTCGATCAGTGATAATGGCCGAGTGATTGGTTAGTGCAGTGTTTTGTGTCGTATGCTGGGCTGTCGCAGCAACAGTAAGATCCTTTCTCTGGATAAATCGTCCGTACGACGACTTGGGATCTTAGGTCGAGAAGACGACACACCATGTCAGCAAAAAATATCCCGGGAGACAAGGTCAGTAATCTTGCCTTAAAGCGAAATTGCCCAACTACTAAAAGGTCATTTTTTTGTTTGTTTCTAAAACCTCTCCTTTCTCTCGATGAGACGCTATCTTGATTTATGGCAGTGTGTAACTCTGTGAATTTTAATGTCATGTTCATTACGGTTCTTATAATCACTTTTAAATAAATCCCATTATATTGTTAGTAAACATTTTGTCAAAACCTCGACGAAAAGGAAGTCAGGAATACTGCATTTGTGTATATATTTTAAACTATCATCCAAAATAATTATGTTTTAGGTACTTGTTCAAAAGTATTTGTTTACTTTTGGTACAATTTTTTTATACCACATTAGCAAAGATATTTTGTAAAATGAGTGTTGGAAAATGAATACAGACATACATTAGACATACAGAATGGACATTCAAAGGAAAGTTAGAACAATATGTCAAGTAAAAATAACAAGCAAGCGCATGTACTGCTACATCTGTATTTAAATATGAATCAAAATGCAGGTGTGTTGTCACCTTTGAGTTCCCCCACCTATTGATTAATCTGTTATTAAAGTATATTTTTATTCGACATTTATATAAAAAATGTTCATTAAGTTATTTAGTTTTATTTTTTGATTACACCTAATATATTTATTTAGAAAAAAATCCAATGTTCTTTTTTATTATTTTATTCAGAAATCAAACAATTTTACAAGCATGTCTAACAAAAATTTAAAAAATGTAGTTTATAAAAAGATTCCCTGGTTACATTATGAAAATCTTTATTATAAGTCAAAATAAATAGTATTACAAAACATGCAAAAACAAGATTGCCAGATTTTCTTTACAAATCTAACATACCTACAAAGTTATTTTACATGTATTTGACTAAATTACTAAAACCTATGGTAAATACCAATAAGTATTTTCCAAATGCACTGCTTTTTATGTACCTACATAATATATTATTTTGTAGTTTTAGATTATACATTGTATTAGTGTTTGACTAGTAGCTAGTTGCTAACACTTATAAAGGCTTTCATATATTGTAAAATAATAGGTATTAATTTTTTGCTATAAATATATAAATTATTAGTGTTAAATAGTCTGTTATATTCGTTTTATTGTATTATACTTTTTGTCAGTTTTGGATGTAACTTTATTCTACTCGCATTCTTAAGTCTTTTTGTGTAAGATGTTACTTTAATCATTTTTGCATTTTATTAAATAAGATTTTTATAAAAAGAGGATATGACATAACAATTAAGAAAATTCATGGTTTGGTCATGATTTTTCTGTTAGCAATCACATTAACAACTCCTGGCAGGGTAAGAATAGAAAAAAGTTATTTAACTGAAATGATTCTAAAATATTACCGATTTTTTTAAATTTTTGTTTTTGTTTTGTGATGGGGCTTCAATTTTGCATAGGAGTCAGTCCCAGCTTTGTTTCAGTCTGAAGAGTGTAGAAAGCTAGTATAATTACAGGCGGTGAGGTATTCCAACTTTAGTCCTCACTTAGTTACAACACATCTGTAGCCTTCTTTGTTTAAAGTTGGTTGCAGGTGTTCACAGGCTACAGTGACAACCATCGGGTGGACTGTAAGTTAATTTGTCACTTCAGTTTTATAAAAAAATAAATAGTATTGCTCTCCCAAGTTACTAGTTTTTTTATATAGGATAAGGTGACAAATGAGCACACAGTCCACCTGATGATAAGTGGTTGCTGTGGTCCATAGACATCTACATCTATCCTCGATTACGAATCAAAATGCAGATGCATTTTCATCCGTGAGGACTAAGATTGAATGCCTCGTTTCCAGTAAAAAGGGTCTCCGGTTCTCTATACTTACCATACGAAACACAGCAGCATTAATCCACTATTTTACAATGGTATTCTGTGAGAGTGTGGTCCTTCCCCGGTCAAGCAGACCCATTCATCTTACAACTATAGTATACTAGTTTTTGTAACTATTTGAATCTTTTTTTTAAATATTAATCAGAATTTTTGGTATCTGTACATACAAACACATAATATGTTACTTTTCATAGCAATTATTGGTGTTTAATTATGATAAATATGAAGTCATAAAGAAGATGGCTAAAATTTGTATGAGCCTGTATCCCAAACAGTATAGAGATGAAATCTATGTCATTTGAAAGTACAGATCTTTTATATAAAGAATTAGAAAATTGCATATAGCTACGCAGTAGTGGACAAAAGTTATAAAGGTTTAAAAAGTTGATTTTGTCACTTGGTTTTTATCATAATTACACAATTTTGATATTCATAAAGTTATAATTGCATCTTTTTTATACTGTGTTCATAAGTGATAACAACAGTGGTGCAGTTTTGTATTATTTTTTCTCTATTAGTTCATACGTGCATGGGACTGTAAGATTATCAGACTTAGATTTTTTTACATTTTTAAAATTTCAAACATTACAAATTCGTTTTTGCCGTTTAATGATACAAGCCCAAATGTTCACAAAAATAATGTAATTATTGATTTGTTGAAAACTTTTACCAGACTTTTCCTTTTTGTTTTTTGTCCTGTTTTAAGGCTAGCATGTTCTAATTATTGTAAATATGAGGTCGTAAAATTTCTACGTATTTTTTAAAATATGGAAATAAACACTTTTTTAACATATGTGCTTATAAGAGTTATGTGCTATTTTGTTTGAAAACTTTTACCTGACTTGTTTTTTATTTTTGTCTTTTTTTAAGGCTAGCATGTTCTGAAATGTATTTTAGACAGTATTTTGACGCACGAATGGCGATACTCCTTGTAATTCTTATATATATGTAATATCAAAATGTACTCTTTTGGTTTCACTTTTAACAAAAACTAGCCCCGGCTTTGCACGGGTGAGTTTTGGATGTCGACTTATGCATGTATTATTCATATACACCGTCCTTTTGATTCATTCTGTCTATTGATGAAAACCGCATAAAATCCGTTGCGTAGTTTAAAAGATCAAAGCGTACAGACGGCGGGAAAGCTACATTAGGTGAGGTTACACAGTGCGAGCTGATGATGTGATAGTAGACAGCCACTGTACCCCTGTACTTGCATGGCAGTAGCTCGATTTGCCTCACCCGGTCACACAGTGCGAGCTGATGATGTGATAGTAGACAGCCACTGCATCTGTGTACTCGTCTTCCGACTTCTCATGTGACAAGTCACGTGCAATCAATGTTATCAAAACACGCACGACGGCTCGTGGTCCATACCACAATAAGTGTATGAAATGTAATACCTAGAGCTGAAAATGCTGGCCCAAAGAAAAAGAAAAAAAGAAGTATTTGGGTCAGAAAGTGGATGCTAAGGAAAGGGGCAACGAATTTCATATTTGAAGAACTACGTAATGACGGTCCCCGAGAATATAAAGCAGTTATGAGAATGACGCCGCCACAAGTGTAAATACTCTTAAATTTAATTGGACCTAAGATACACATATATGAGAGATGCAAAACCTGCAAGATTGAAGTTGAAAATAACTTTAGTATAGCTTTCGTTTGGGATAGCATGCAGATTGTTGTCAGTAATGTTCAGAGTTTCAAAAGCATCCATAACACGAATAGTACAAGAAGTGTGTGCTGCAATAAATGAAAGTCTAAAAGATTTTATCAAGGTAAGAAATTATTATTACTCATAATCAAATTAACTATTGATTGTTTTTTTTACCACCAGATATTTTTCCGGATCGATACGACTTAGTGACCTTCAAGAAAAGAGCCTACTCCTTAAAAGGCCGGCAACGTATCTGCAATTCCCTGATGTTGCAGTTGTTCATGGGCGGCGGTAATCACTTACCATCAAGTATTTGTACACCAGTTTAGATCCGAGGGAAGCGGAGCGCACAGCCGTGCAAGCGTTAAGCTACGCGACGAGTTCAACTACCGTTCATATCGGGATTATTCGAGATAAATATATATCGTGCGAGATGTTCGAGGCGCCCTCACACTTCTTAAGCCCAAGAAGTCCGTGGGTCCAGATGGTATACCACCGTTCATTTTAAAAGACTGCCGTATGGTGTTTGAATTGCCTCTTTTACATATTTTTAACTTGTTTCTAAAAGAAGGTTACTACCCGGACGAATGGAAAGTGTCCCGAGTGATTCCTGTGTTGAAAGGAGGATCGGGTTCAAAGGTGGATGAATATAGACCAGTAGCCGTATTGTGTGCGATAGCTAAGGTATTTTAGTCTATTATTTTTAAATATGTTTATAATCAAGTGAACTCGCAGCTTAGTTACTCTAAAGCTCAGCATGGTTTTCAACCAGGTCGAAGTACTGGGAGTAATTTATTGTCTGTTATAAATTATGTGGTGCCAGTAGTGGATGCTGGGAGCCAGGTGGACACTGCATATTTCGATTTTCGAAAAGCCTTCGATACCGTTGATAACGATATCTTGTTGGTAAAGCTTGCGGAGTTAGGTTTTACACCTAGTTTACTAGATTTCTTTGCGAATTATCTGAGCGGACGTCAATAATACGTAGATTTCGCAGCTTTTGAATCGCAGCCGTATTGTACTTATTCTGGTGTGAGTCAAGGGAGTAATCTTGGCCCTTTATTATTAATGTTAATGGTTAATGATCTTCCTACGGTCGTTAAAGAGGCGCAGAGTTTGCTATTTGCTGATGATCTTAAATTTTTTTTTGAAAGTAAACGTATGCTTCTGACTGCCAAAGTCTGCAAAGGGATATTGACAGATTGGCACAGTGGGGAATGGAAAACAAATTGTATTTCATAAATGTTAATGAATGTTGTATCATGAGTTATGGTCGTGCAAAAGACCCTCAGAAGTATGCTTATGAAATGAACGGCCTCGTAATCCCGCGCGTTACATATATTAGAGACTTAGGCGTTGAAATGGTCCCGGAACTTAATTTTCGTAAGCACATTTTAAATATTTGTTAAAATGCTTTCAGGAGTCTCGGCTTTATATTGACAGTGCAGGGATTTTCAGAATTTATTAACTATTAGAATTTTATATAATGCTCTCGTAAGAAGTCAACTTGAACGAACTCGAAGTATTTGGAATCCGCATGAAAGCAAGTATAGTGTCATGGTCGAAAAAATTCAAAATAAATTCACGCGATTTTTATACTTTAAGCAATACGGAATCTATCCTTGTTTTCCACTGATGTATTTAAGTCTGTTTGTACTGGGGATGGTTGGTTATAGCCGCTTAAGTGTTAGAAGAGACATCACGCTTATTAAATACGTGTGGGAAGTATTATGTGGATGGATATATCACCCAGATGTGCTCGCTGCGTTAAAGCTGCGGGTGCCTAATAATTACGTGTGTTCTCGTCGTCGTCCCCCATTACTCCTCGTGCCCGCTGCTAGGACGAAGTTGCTTCAGAATGCACCATGGTCACGGGCTATACACTATGTTAATATCATCTCACAGGATATTGACATATTTGAATGTAGTGAGACGAAATTCATGATTGCAGCATACAAATGCGTCGATAATTGTAATGTTTTTAATTAGTATTTTATTTTACCATCAATTTGATAGATTTCGTACTAGATACCATTATTTATTAGTCAGTAGTTTTCTTATATTTAGGTTAGTTATAGCATCGCATTGGTTTAATAACTGTAATGATGTTATAATTGTGTAATAAATAAATAAATAAAAGTGAGGCGTACGGTCGTTTGTTCCATCTCCTATAAAAAAGCTTAGAACTACATATCTTAGATTTTTTATATTAGAGAATGTCATTGCTACAGTAAAATACATCTTGTGTGAGATGTGAGTATTGATTGCGAAGATTGTTCCAATTGCGTTGTGTGTGAAGACGTAGGAATGACCTCATAATATTCAGTCGTTGTTTCTGTAGGGACTAGTGGTGATGTTGCTGCGCATAGTCTAGTCGACTCTGGTGAAGGCACAGCTTCATAGCTGTAATGAGAAAGTGTCACGGCGCCTCTACACGTTGGCCAACACAGTGGCGAATGTAGTGGCCAATAGCATTGGCCAACGTGTAGACGGGGTGTTTGGGCTTCATTGGTATGTATTGGAACGATGGCCCGCAAGTTGGCGCGAGATCCGTGTGGTGTCGGTTTTTTACAAAAGATCAAAGGATTGTTGGCAGAGTTTGGTCGCCGCGTCCACACGTTGGCCGCGCGTTTAGTTTGCTACAAGCTCCCAGAGTGATTACACGCATCTGATTTAAATTTTATATTCAAGCTTTGTAGGGTGGATGCCCCAATTACTAGCCTTTTAGTGCCAATTTCAACTTTAAACATTCCTACTACTTTAATTAGCGCGATTTAATTATTATTGAACATTTGTTTTAATCAATAAGCTATTTATTAAAAAAAAATAACGTTTTTTCACAATCAGATTATTACAAGAACAATTTTAAAATGAAAAAAAATATCACAGAATATCGGCGTAAAATAGTAGCTTAATGATGCTGTGTTTCGTATAGTGAGTCTAGAGAACCAGAGACCCTTTTTAAAGGAAACGAGGCATTTCATCTTAGGCCCCACGGGTGACAACGCATCTGCATTTTGATTCGTAATCGAGGATAGATGTAGATGTCTGTGGGCCACAGTAACCACTTACCATCTGGTGAACTGTGTGCTCGTTTGTCACACCCTATCCTATAAAAAAACGTCGATTTCTTATAATTTAATCCTGCAAGATTTCGAATCATCATCATCATTACAGCTGTTCACAAGTCCACTACTGAATATCCTCCTCCACAGACTGCCGCAAAGCATGTTCCTGAGCCACTTTCCGTGTCATGAGTTTTTCATTTATGTTCTAAGTTATAATTAGTACCTATTATTAAGTCAGTGTTAATTATATTTATTGCTATTGTTTTTGTCTTTCTCAAAAAATAATTAAATTACCAAATAAATTATAAGGTGTTTTTATATACATCAAATGTCTGATAGAAATGCAAGTACATATTTTGCTAAACTTTAAAATCAAAACACAATTTTAAAACATAGACTAATCGATTATAACTCCTTTAACTTTAAAATAAGTTAAGTTCTTATTAATGGTATTTATTCCAGTTTATGATGCATGTAAAGAATAAATAAAGCTAATCGTATATCGTATATCTATTTACAGCCCCATTAATATCCACTATTATTTTATAATTCTTTTATAAAAACGTTAACCCCACACTAGGATTTTCTCCCGCATCGCGCAGGCAGTTTACAAACATAAATTGCACAAGGACACACATTCGGACCCGAAACAATTATTTGTAGGACATACAAATACTTGTTCCGTGCGGGATCAAACCCGCGGCGCCCGGCGCAGCCACTCATTGCTGAGCCACTGCGTCACGGTGCTTATAAATTCGTCCGCACATTGGCCCGAACCGAAGTAAACTGAACGACCTTCCAACGTGTGGACGCCGTCACCAACTCACGGCCAATATATTAGCAACTCCATTCGCCACTGTGTTGGCCAACGTGTAGAGGCGACATCACACACAGTCCCAGCACAGACTTTCTTACGGTATTTAGAGAGTATTGCCTGTATTTCATCCGTCGCATGTCTATTCTATCGATCGGCGGTAACTGTCTAAGTTGGAGTGTTACATGTCTTCCAATCACATCAAATTCATCTTCTGATGCACTAGGAATAGACATTGTTAAACTGTTACTTAGTTCTTTAAGTTCATTCACGGCTGCTTTAATGTCAGACCGTTCTAGTGTGCACTTAATATTGGACCTTGGTCTTTTTCGTGGATTTATTGGTTGTTTAACAACAACGGTGTGACCGCTATTGCTAAGAGTATCACGTTCTTCGTTACTATTTTGTGAAGTATCTTCAGACAGCTCGTTTCCTGGCTTTGATGCACAATGTTTCTGAAATTTACATGACTTTATTTTATTTTTCTGATACCAAATATGAAAGAATGGCAAGATACACAAGTAGGATTCCATTAATTAGAAAAAAAAATCCGTGGGGAAAATGGGAAACGGTTTATAAAACGTATTTGGTTGGCTAAAAAGAAGATGTAGATATTTTTCGGTATTAAAGCTGAAATTCGATTAATCCATGATGGCGTGAGATCTCTTATTTAAAACGGTGGTAAACTTTCTCCTACATTAAATACAAAAAAAATGTAACATGAGCAGGCTAACGGAGGGTCCCTTTGACAGTCGTTGTATAACTATCGGTACGCAGCTTGAGTCATTGGTGCGTGATTTTACCGCATAATTGTACGGCTGCTTGATATTAAAAATATAAACCGTTACTGTTATAGCCTGTTAATAGTCCACTGCTGAACAAAGGCCTCTTCAATAGATTGCCTCATAGGGAAAATGTTGCCACGCTTGGCAGGAGCGCTGGCAAACGCAATTTTATATTTTAAGACGCTGTTGCTCATCTCTTGATTCAGAAACAGAAATAGAAACTTTTTTATTCAATATAGATTATAAACAATACTTATTGAAAGTCAATTTTTAATTTACCACTGGTGCGCAAAAAAAACTCTGTCCTGGGAAGAACCAGCAAGAAACCCAGCGGGACTATACCACGGTAATATTATCTATACAGTATTGTAACTCGGCCGCATCTTTCAAATAAATGCCTACAGTCGTGCGGCATGTAAACATGTGATAGGGTTACCTGCCTCCAGCATTTTTACATTTGCCTACTTTGTGTTTTATGATTGTATACTTTTTATATAAACAAATAAAATAGGTACTTTGTGAATTGAATAGGAAGTGTTCAATAAAAATGCGTGTCGTTTTTTGATTGGTAGATTTAATTAAAAAACCATGTTTATGTTTGAATAACAAATCGGTTAAATAAATTTGCGACCGAAAAAAAATTTGCACCTCGGCTGAGACTTCCAATGTTTTATTATTAGATTTTTAAATATAAAAAATCCGCTTTCTAATATAAAGCTAAAAATAATATAAATTAAAAATTGTTTTGGGAAACATGGACAACGTGGAGAAAAGGAATATCTTTTAATTGGTTATAGTTACCTGCAGCTACTTTACAATTTATATTATGTTTTTTTTTTAAATGAAGTTCAGATTTATTATTTCTTTATTTCTATTCTATTATTTATTTCCTCCATTTTTTTATATATTTCACAAAATAATGACTGCGTCACAGTCACGACTGTCTGCATGCCGAGCGCATGCCGAGATCGAGGCGCGTAGGCATAGCTCTCGCTTCGTCCGTTTGTATGAAGTTGGAATACTGTATAGATAATATTACCGTGACTATACGTTTTTTTTCTTTCAAATAATAGCTTACAATCATGTTTACAATTTAAGGGGTTATAGTAAGTCAGCTCAAATTTTAATTTCGTCCCCACTTCCCCGCGCGTCGTATTCTATGTACCGACATGTTTGTAATCACTAATGCTGTAAGTAGGTAGGTCGTTAGATACTTATTTCATTAGGTTTATCATATTTATGCCTGTTTCTTAACGCCAACCCAGTCGCTTCTTATTTTTATCACGATTATTTCCCATTTTAATTTTACGTCGTCCTGCTTCGTAATGCATAAACGTAATTCTGATCGTAAGCGACACAACTTCTCCCTTCAAAAGCCTAAGCGATACTAACGAGGTAACGGGGCGACAGGAATCAAGGTTCAGGACGCCGATAGTTTAGGTAATTTCTTTTTACAGTGAAAATTTAAAAGTAAATAACATAAGCTCTGCTTTATAGTTAGTTCAGTTAGTATGCAAAGTTTCATGATCTTATTTAAAGTATTTTATGAATAACAGCGGTTTATAGTTCAGTTTGGAGGTAACTTTGGATTTTTTTTCTATCGAGAAAATTTTACGGAATCGTGTTTTCGTCTAACATAGTCCTTAACATTAATCCTCAACTTTATCATATATTTATTTCAAAATTAATGCTGCTATACTTTCGACATAACGGAGGATGTTGCTAAGCCATTTGAGGTTATATTTCCCCTTAACAACACAAGACAAATTAGAAATAGGTTGGTAGCGATCACCCTTTCCAGGAGTTATCATCCATAAATTCCTTAATATTTATATAAATAAAATATATAGAAAAATATTCGTTTCCCTCTGTCGCATCTTGCGACCGCCATGAAACGATATGGGGTATCTAGTGGATACTCTTACACCGTTACAACACGGTCAAAAGTATAATTATGTTAGGTTTATATTTAAGGTTATAATTTATTTCACTATGTAATTAACTGATTACTGTTGAGTAGCTGATCTGTGACGTTCAGCGATCATATCTGGTGGACATCTATGTTAGTGATGATGCAAGTTTCCATAGGCTGCAATAGAGCTGTCCAATCATATCCACTATGTGATCAAATAAGCTGTAGAACTTTACATGGGTTCAAAGTTTTAAGCGAATAGTCTTTCCAGTCTAAACTATCCTATTCACTATTTACGGTTTACGGTTTTACCATTTAGGTGTAGGATAGGACCCTATCAGCGCTTACCTTAAAATTTCACACTAAGCTGGCCAACCGGGTTACACTTCTCGCCGGCATCACTAAAATTGTTTATTGCAATTTAAAATGCTGATTTAAAACGCGCTCGACTGTGTATAAACGACATCCGCATGACTGAAAAATTCAAAAGTATTACGAAGACATGTGAAATTTGTCAATTCGCTGAGAGGCAGCATGCTTGACTCTTATTTGCTTAATCCTTTCAAGATTCAGAGGAGATCGGTGTCCAACTGTGAGGTTACTACAACAAAGTTATTGTTTCTGATGAATCTACACTGTCTTTATTTTTTTTTGTAAAGCAAACCAGGAATGTTTTTCATTTCACTGTCGTCACCATTATCAGCATCATTACAGCCCTTCGCAAGACCACTGCTGAACGTAGGCGTTCGCAAGAAATGCCATTAGCAAGAATGGAGTATAGTTGTAGTTGACTGAACCTTGGTGTTTCCGCACATCGGTTTTTAGACGTAACGTATGTAAAATTTAAGCGTCACATTTCATTAACATTCTTGTATAAAATTATGAGCGACACACTGTCTTCTTATATATAATGCACGTTCACAGTTTTTAACGACTACGTGTGCTATAATTTAAATATTGTCGCGCCACATAGAGGTAATTTTTATGCAGTCTTGTTATTCCACATAAAATACTATGTAATTCAACGCAAAAAAGTTACTGGTCTATTAAAGTCAAAATCACCTAAAAGATAATAATTTTACATGCAAGAAATATATTTAATAAGTTATGGCTAAAACGTGATTCCTTGGTCATGTTTATTTGCCTAATAAAAAGGATAAGACAGTTTTAACTACATATATTGAAATGATGGTGATGTCATGTTAGTTTTGGATCATTAATCGCTGGATCCTGGGTTAAAATTAGTCATAAAATGTTTCTTATTATTACGCAAAGAAATATTAGCTAACTTTAAGATGTATAAAGGTCGCACAATTGTTTAAATATTTATTTATTTAACAATGTATGCTCACAAAAAGTCAAACTTATACCACCCCTCTTTTTCGTCGGGGTTTAAAAACATATTTTGTATTAAAAATAAGTTTTATATTGTCATTACCTAATAAATTCACGTATTTTGTGTCCGTATCATACATACGTAAATCACATATTAATGCTATATTATAAACATCTTTATGAAATTTTCAGAACCAAATATTATTAAAACAATATAAAAATCTGCGTCAGGATTATGCTTTACGAGTGTCTGGAGGTGGCCTATATTCAGCTGAGGACTTGTAATGAGCTGCAACGACGAAACTTTGCATGTGAACTCTGCCGTGAACACACAGTAGGCCAACATGGCGAAGTGCGTTTTTATAAAAACCCGTAATAAGAGAAAACTTGTCTTATGACACTATGACTAACTTTGATATTATTTAGAATTGTATATTTTACAGTATAGTCAATCGGAATACTTTTTAAGAGCTATCAAAACAAGTGACATAATATAAATATATATACATAAACACTCACGCCTGTCACCCGAAGGGGTAGGCAGAGACTACAGACTTCCATTTGGCACGATCCTGACACACCTCTCTCGCCTCCTTCACATCCATATACCTACGCATACATGCTCGTCGGTTAAGGGTACTCCTAATTTGGCCCGTTTTCAATAAATCGCTAATTTGGTCGAATAATTTTCGCTTAGGACGTCCCTTTCCGACTCTGCCATTTACTTCTGCAACATAAATTTTCTTTGTCACTATTTCCTCATTCATTCTTTTCACATGACCAAACCACCGACGCATTCCTTTCTTAATCCTGGTCACAACATCATCTTGCAAACCACCACCCCACATTTCGCACATGAGGCACCAACTAAAAAAAAAACAACTGACCTTCCTCATATTTATTTTTTTTTTTTTTTGCGCCCGAAGCAATTAAAGGGCTACCCTATACGTAGGCAGGCGGAAAATGCATTACGCATACCACGATAGCCGGTCTATCGTGGTTATGAGGGGGCTCACTGTCCTACCGGGGACCCTAAGTGATACCCTCTAAAAACCGCCTTTGGGGACAGGCAACCGGCTGATTAAGCTCTATTGTGCCTTATCATGAGCGACCCTCTTTTGGGAAAAGAGGGCGCAGGCGGCTAAGTGCCGCTGAGGGAGTGCCTACGAAGGCAAGTTAATGTTAGATATTACAATAATTTTATTTAATTAGAGTTGGCCTGAGCTGCCAGGAGACAGTTCAGGTCGTTTGAAAGTTTATTAGGCGGTGCCGAGAGAGTTTCTCGGCCTGCGGACACGATAGCAAGAGGGGGGTGGGGCTGCATAAGAAGCTGCCTCACGAATTAAGTGGTTTGGGTGCGACTCTGAGGCTTTGAAGAAGTTCTCAGAGAGTTTTTTAAGAAATTGTTGAATTGTTGGGAGCTCTAAGTCCCGATGAAGGTCGGCATTGCGGACGTACCACGGTGCGTTCGCAGCTCGACGACAGAATAGGTTCTGAACTATTTGGAGTTCATTTAAAATGTTAGGGTTTGCGTGGGCAAAGACGGGGCCCGCGTAGGACATGACTGGTCGTATACATACCTTGTAGAGTGTACGCTTGTTTCGAAGGGACATTTTACTGTGTCGGCCCAACATACTGTTGAGCCTACTCAGATAAAATCGTGCGTGACGGGTTACTCTTTTGACGTGGGGCTTGAAAGTGAGCCCTGTGTCTAGAGTGACACCTAAATATTTGGCGGACGTATGCCAGGGGACAGGGGTCCCTAGCATACGTATTGGTGGAGTGTTTTTGAGACGGCGTCGTTTATAATCGAAGTGGACGGCGGAGCTCTTCTCCGGGTTCACATCGATGCGCCATTTTTTGAACCAAGCTCCTAGGTCATCAACTGACTTTTGGATCTTGTTCCGTATAAGGGGTAGTGAGACACCTTTGCAGTAGATGGCAGTGTCATCTGCAAAGAGGGAGAGTTGAACACCTTTCGACGGGATGGGAATGTCGTTGGTGAATAGGATGTACAGCAGAGGAGCAAGTACTGAGCCCTGAGGGACACCAGCCTTGATAGTTCGCTGTGAAGAGAGCGTGCCTTCGTGTCTGAAACGAAAGGTACGATGTTTTAAATAGGAGGCCACGAGACGAACTAGACGATCGGGGAGACCTATTTTATAGAGCTTGTAGATAAGGCCTGTGTGCTAGACTCTATCGAAAGCTTTGGCTATATCGAAAAAGACCGCGATGGTCTTATGACGACGAGGATAGAAACCGCTGAGGATATATTCCACAATGCGGTGAACTTGTTGGGGACATGAGTGTTTGGCTCGGAAGCCGAATTGATGGGGAATGATAAGAGGGTCGCCGTCTGTGGGAAACAGGTAGCGCCTCATACGACTTTGGATGACTCTTTCGAAGAGCTTGCCCATTGCCTTGAGGAGGCTAATGGGGCGATGGCTGGAGGGGGAGGTTGAGAGGCTTGCCTGGCTTGGGAATTCCAATCACAGTAGCCTCTTTCCACGTAGTGGGAAAATAACTAAGGTTGAAGCAGGCGTTGAAGATAATAGATAAAAAGGTTAACACCTGCTCGGGAAAGTGTTTTAGGGCTTGGTTGGAGATGCATTCCCGCGCCCGGAGCCTTTTTAGGCTTAAGTCCTTTGATGAGGGATGAGATCTCATCATTGGACACAGAGATAGGTTCGGAGGCCGTGGGGGGTGAGTTCTGGCGGCGGACCTCATCCTCCACTGCCTGGACGTGTCAGGGGTCGACGGGTTGAGAACTGGGAGAGCATTGAGCGGCAATGCTATCTGCAAAGCACTCAGCCTTTTCCTCGTCCTCGAAGGCAACCGTGCCGTCGGGACGGGAGAGAGGGGGAGTGTGGGTGATAGCGTCTATGCGGAGGGCTCTAGCCATCTGATAGTACGCTGTGTGAGATGGAGAGATATTCTCCATGAGCTTACTCTTTTCGAGGTCTCGAAATACAGAGAGGCGGAAGCGGAGTTCTCGTTGAAGACGATTGGCCGCGCGCCTATATTCAGGGGTGGGATATTTTGCTGCTCTCCGGTAAGCAGCTTTTTTTGGCTTTTAATAGGTTGCTAATATGTAGGGGAAGCTCACTATTGTTAGCAACCGGGACGACCCTTTCGTTCACCTTAAGGGAGGATTTAATAAGGGTGGAGAGTGAGTCGACCGCGGTGTCGATTTTTTCGGGACTATCTAAGTCCGACGGTAGGGAGATGGTAGAGTCCTGTGAGTCCAAAGCTTTAGCTAGGGACTCCTTGAATCCCTTCCAGTTAGTGAAGGTTTTCGTGTGTGTTGGGGGAGGTGGCTGATGGCCAAGAATGAGGGAGACCGGTCGGTGATCTGATCCTAGATCGTCTAGTGTCTCGATTGCTCCGAGATTGAGAGAAACTCCTTGGAGTAACGCAAAATCTAACACATCGGGGGCGTGATCGGTGTTATCGGGGAAGTGAGTAACACCGAGAGGACTATGGACGGCAATATCAAGAGACTGCGTGATATCGAGCAGTATCTTGCCACTAGGGGACGTAGTGCGGCATGTCCATTCAGTATGCTTGGAGTTAAAATCTCCAAACATAATGAATGAATTGCCTAAAGATAAAATGGCCTCAAAATCCTTTTTGAGGGGGTAGGTTCCTGAAGGGATGTAACAGGAGGCTATGAGGATGGACTGATGTCCAGTCATAGCTAGCCTGCATACCGTGGCTTCCATGTTGGTAAGCTGCGGAGTAGAAATGGGCGAGCAATGAAGTGTCTTCTTGTAATAGATGGCCGTTCCGCCGCCTCGGCGGTCGGGTCTGTCGTTACGAAGAAGAGAGAAGTTTTTAATAGAAAGGCCTCTAGTGTCCTTAGCTTTGAGATTAGTTTCCTGTAGGAGGAGGAAATCGACTTCACGATTCCGAAGAAAGAGCTTGAGCTCTGGGAGGTTATTTCGCAAGCCGCGAATATTAAATGATACAAGCGATAAACCCTTAGGTTTGATACGACCGTGAGATCTAGGTAGGTTAATTCTCTGTCATTGAAGTTAACTTAATTAAGTTAACCTAACTTACAACGCTAACAAAAGGTTATTGTGCTCCGCAAGAACGAGGAGACGTTCTTGGGGGGACTTGGCCGCGCGCAGTTTGCGTGATACAACTGTTATTTCCCTAACGTCGATATTCCTAATAGCAGAATATAGCGTGTTGTAGTCGTCGATTGTGGGCTCTGCTTCATGAGCGTACGAGGTTGTCCGCGGTGGGTCTGCCTTTTTGGGCCCCCAGGGAAAGACTGGAGGCTGCATTGGCTTGGAGAAGCCCGGAGGGGGCCGAATTATGCCCTGAGGGGGGCCTAGAGGGACCCTGAGGGGGCCTAGGGGGACCCTGAGGGGGCCTAGGGGGACCCTGAGCGGGCCTATGGGGACCCTGAGAGGGTCGAGGGAAGCCCTGGATAGGCTGAGAAGGGCCCTGACGGGGCCGTTGTTGGAGGGCCGGAAAAGATCGGTCATTCACCGGCGGTGGAGCTTTCCTACTGGGGCGAGGTTGAGGTGCGCGTGGGCAACCCTTGTAGTTCGCCGGGTGTCCTGTCTGGTTGCACAGGACACAGGCGGGCGGGGATTCGGCGTCTTTGGGCCGGGGACACTCTTTTGTGTTGTGAGGTTCCAGGCACTTCACGCACCTGGGTGGGGCGGAGCAGTTGGCCGCCGCGTGACCATAAAGTTGGCAGCGGTGGCACTGCGCCGGGAAGCCGGGCCTATGTGGGGGCTCTACCTTCACCCTTGACAGGCCGCACACTGTGCGCACCTGCCGGAAGATGGCTTTAGCCTCCGGCACGTTTGACAGGATTACTAGGGCAAGGTTGTATCTCTTGCCCGTTCTATTGTGCATTTTGTGCACTGCTTCTACGGGGAAACCTTGGGACTTAAGGTCCTCGAGGATTTCCTCGTTCGAGAATTCGAATGGGACGCCTCTGATGACGGCCCTAACTTTACGCTCTTCAGGGAGAGCGTACGTGTGGTATGAGACCCTTTCGGCTGTGAATAGCCGGGTGATCTGACGGAAGTCCTCGATCGAGGCAGGGATGATTTTGATCGCCTCCCCGAGGTTGATGGCATGATCATACTTGATACCTGCGTCGTAGCAGGTTTTGGATAATTGGGTGAATTTTGCCTTGTCTCTTAGGAAGACAGGGGGCGGGACTTGCTTCTTCGCTAGTACTGGAGCACAACGAGAGGCTGGTTTGGATGGTGTGGGGATGTCTAGTGACATCAGTGGGACGGGGGCAGCGTCGAGGGCTGCGGAGGTTGAAGGAGCGGCAGGGGCCGCTGAAGTGGGGGGGGGGGGGGGGGTTTTATCGCGGCGCGCTTTCCGTTGCGCTTGGAGGTGACTGTGGTGAAGTTGGACTCCCCGGTTCCGTCGGAGTCAGAGGACTCCGATGAACCGGAGCCTGAGGTAGTGGCGCGCCTCTTCCGGGAGGACGGCGCCGAGGACTCGGAGCATGCGTACTCCATTTCTAGGGGGGCAGATTCGAACGGGGCAAAAGAGTTCCTCGTTTCGAGGTAAGATGCGATTACCGGCGGCGGATGGTGTGCCTGAGGGGCAGGGAGGGAAGCCTGGGCGGCGATGGTGGCGATGGCGGCGAGGACCGTCTCATTGCCATTTAAACCGTATTGGTTAATGAGGGCGGCGAGGGACTCAGTGAAACTGGGTGTGGCCATTTTGGGTCAGTAAGCAAGCTGAGCTATGTATAAATAAAGATGAGGACGGGTCCCTGCTCTCGGTAGAACAGGGACTAGATCGCGAGACGTACTACGACACACTATACATGTAATACAAGAATAACAAGAACACAGAAAATAAAGAAGACAGTGAAAAAAAAATGATAATGAAAATGAAAAGCGGAAGTCAGTCAGACCTCCCTGCCCGCAGACAGGGGGCAAGAGCTGTAGCGAAAAAGTGACTCACCGGCAGCCTCGACGCTGTTCCGCGTGAGCAGGACAGCGGAGGCGCGTGAGAGCGCGACAGCACTACCGTACTGTACGGGAGCGCGGACCACCAGGAGGCGACCGTCCGAGAGCGGTGCCGCCGGCGGACTGAGCACTGCGTCGGCGCTGTACAGCGCGAGCGGGACAGCGGGGGGCGCGAGAGCGGGGAGCACTACCGTACAGGAACGAAAGCGCGGACTACCTGGATGCAACCGCTCGGAAGCGATGCCACAGGCGGAATGCCTCATATTTACCGCCATCTGCTTGCTAAATATGAGTCGCCAACAGAGTAACGGCCTTGTGGCTGTGGCAACACTGTTACAGCATCTGAGTCTGAGTTTGATACCTTTTGGTTGCTGCAACCTGATTTATTTAAGTATTTTATTCCTTTTTTTGTTTTATTTGTATATTGCGTTTAATGTATTTGTACTTTGCCAAAACATTTCTATTGGAATTGTTTGAGAATTTTGAGTAATATTTAAAATGAAATAATCATCTCATTTATATATTTTATATATTTACTAAAATATAATTTAAATAAAAAAGAAAATCTACGTAGGTTACACCTTCCCAATTATTTTTAACAATCTTTAATGTTTTTTTAATATCCATGTACAGAGAAACGATGAGCACAATAATACCCTTCGCTTCGTGTACATCGGGATGTCGTATTGAATATATTAACATATCATTAACATCGTTTACTTTCATCCGAGTATTTGTAACCAAACAAAAACTATTATTTATGGTAATCATTTTTATTATGATATAAGAAGATAAGATATAATATTAAGCCTTATAAATATTTATAAAGAAATTTACGATTTTATTGACTTTCTTTCGTAGCTTTAGGTCTCAGATAAGTGACCAACGCTAATATTTATTTGTTGTGCCGTAATATGTAAAGCAGAGGCACAGATTAGATAAGCAGGGTTATCAAACTCTATTTTTTTTAGAAACATTTAGAAAATTAATGTAGTGCTTACGGGCCAGTTTCCAAATAAATTTACCCAAAAAGAAATGATAAAAATATTATTTAGGGAACTAAGGGTGACAAACGTGAGCTAGATTTAAACCCGTATAGTAGCGGCATCGCTGAATTTACCTAACTTAGACGTAATAATGAGGAAATTTAAATCTCGCATGCGACTCGCGGGCCCTATGTTTGACATGACTGTCCTATGAGAAGAACAAATAATTGTATTATTTAAAAAAATAATAACTGATATCTGCAACTCAGGATCTGGTTGAAATTAAAATGGGGCTATAGTAAAAGTATATTCTATAAGTAAATAAAAAAGGCTATATTGATTAAAATACAAATTGTCAAATTGTAAATCTTTCTTTAAATCTTTTCTTTACCTCGTTTTAAGGTCTGTTAAAAATACTATCGCGGCGACATTTTGACATAATTAACTACCGAATTACTACTAACTGCCCGTGAATTCCCTCTACAAGGTACTGGTCAGGTCTGTTAAGCTAGCAGTGTTCTACCTATTAAATCGATAAGCACTTAATACAGCAACAAATAGAAGCATCAATAATTTAGTGCTTATTTAGTGCTGCCGATATACACAAAAACAAATATTGGGAAAATATATATTTTTTTAATATCATAAATGACATCTTTAGCAGAGTATGTGATGATACCTTGACATCCAAGTGGATTCTCACCTAATGATATAAGATAATAATTTAGTGCTTATTTAGTGCTGTCGATGTACGCAAAAAACAAAACTTGGGAAAATATTTATTTTTTATTTTCATAAACTCTGCTACTTTGACATCTTTAGCAGAGCATGTAATGAAAAAATTGACATCAGAGTGGATCTATCACCTAATTATATAAGATAATAAATTAGTGCTCATTTAGTGCTGTCGGTATACGAAAAAGGATTTGGGAAATTATTATTTTTAAATACCGTAAACTGCTACCTTGACATCTTTAGCAGAGTATGTGATGAAACATTGACATCCAAGTGGATTCTCACCTAATGATATAAGATAATGCTCATTTAGTGCTGTCGATGTACGCAAAAACAAATATTGGGAAAATATATATTTTTTATTTTCATAAACTCTGCTACTTTGACATATTTAGCAGAGTATGTAATGAAAAAATTGACATCAGAGTGGGATATCACCTAATGATATAAGATAATAAATTAGTGCTCATTTAGTGCTGTCGGTATACTAAAAAGGATTTGGGAAATTATTTTTTTTTTAAATACCGTAAACTGCTACATTGACATCTTTAGCAGAGTATGTGAAGATACATTGACATCCAAGTGAATTATCACCTAATGATATGAGATAATCAATTAGTGCTCATTTAGTGCTGTCGATATACGAAAAAGAATTTGCGAAATTATTATTTTTAAATACCGTAAACTGCTACTTTGACATCTTTAGCAGTGTATGTGATGAAATATTGACATTCATGTGAGTTATCACTTAATGATATAAGATAATAAATTAGTGCTCATTTAGTGCTGCCGATATACACAAAAACAAATATTGGGAAAATATATATTTTTTAATATCATAAATTCTGCTACTTTGACATCGTTAGCAGAGTATGTGATGAAACATTGACATCCTAGTGAGTTATTGTTATTATAAATAAATAATGTTTAGTGTAAGTAGACCTTCCAGTACTGGCGACTGCCTACTAATGCAAGATCAGCATATACTGGATAATGATTGAACTTAGCGGCACTTCTCATTGCCACTCTTTTATTAATAATGAAGTCGCGTGTCCCATGTTTGTAAATAGCAAAAAATGTCAAACAGACAAGTGACGGCTCAGTGGCGCAGTGGCTTAGTGATGAGTTGCAGCGCTAACGGCCGCGGGTTCGAATCCCGCACTGAACAATTATTTGTATGGCCTACAAATAATTGTTATGTGTCTGTTCTATGTATGTAAACTGTCCCTGCGATACAGGAGAAAATCCTAGTTTGGAGGTAACGTTTTTTAAAAAGAGAGGAAAAGAGACAATTAGTAACGAAATTAAAAATTTTGCACCACCGAATTCAATACGCGTTGTTAAGAATAACTCCAAAACTACTGTCAGATCTTGATCAAATTTATATGGGATGTATAAATTATAAGAACCAGCTTTCAAATAAAAATATAATCATCGAAATCGATTCACCTAGAACATAAAAAAACACAGTAGTATTGAGTACATCCCCTTTTTTTTGAAGTCGGTTAAAATGGTATGTAGGTAAATTATCTGGGTTTCAAAGACATTCACGTTGTTATAATCTTAATTTTCCTAGATGTTGCATATTAACCTTCCTCACATTAAACAATAAAGTTTTTATTATCACCAAAATTGATGATTCCGTAGCGCAGTGGCTTAGCAATGAGTTGCGATACTGGGGCCGCGGGTTCGAATCCCGCACGGAACAAGTATTTGTATGGCCTACAAATAAATGTTCCGGGTATAGATGTTTGTCTTTGTGCAATTTATGTTTGTTAACTGCCTCCACGATACAGGAGAAAGTCCTAGTGTGGGGGTAATGTTTCTTTAACAAAAAAAAGGAAATACTAAAACATTGCATAACAACTCGGTGTATTCTACAATATACCAACTAATATCAAAGGATTCAATTTGTTTTCTCATAACACCTAACCCTTACAGTAGAAGCGGTCTTAACAAAGACACGTAACGGGCTAAGTGATACAGACACTCGCACGTGAACGTAAGGTGCATTTTGATTTGATATGTGCTCCACAAAATTTTTTTTCGACGATATAACATTATTAACGATTAAGAACATTAGCGATGTTGTAGCTAAGTTTAAACTCGCAAGTTTGCTTGCTAGAGAGTGAGCCTTCTGTCTTTTAACTATTATTTATTCTGTGCTTATAGTAACAAAATAGCTTGCAGAAAAGAAAAAGAAAGATTTGAGTTATCTTATAAGAACTAAAGCAATCCCTAATACATACTCCTGGTTTTATGACTCGGTTTTGTAATCAATGACTACTTATTCTTCTATTTTGATCTCATTTCACTGTTAAAGCAATTTATGGTATTTTCTACTATTATCGACTATTATCGACGTCACAACGGACTTTCCGCGGTTGCTAAGGGCTGTTAATAAAGAGTAAAAAATACATTGTGAAATGGTAAGTAACTTAGGTAAAGTACCTATGCTGACTATAATCGAGCATATTATTTACTATGTGAGTCCTGTGATGCCCAACATATGCAACTTCCAAGGCCACTCGTAGGAAAGCGCGATGCTTGGTTTGTATAGATAGCGTAAACAACAAATAAACCCGAAATACGATTCCTAACAAAAATATGATCATAATTTACTTAGTTGAAAGTCGCAGAATTTATGATATTAAAAAAATATATATTTTCCCAATATTTGTTTTTGTGTATATCGACAGCACTAAATGAGCACTAATTTATTATCTTATATCATTAAGTGATAACTCACATGAAAACGGTATTTAAAAATAATAATTTTTTTTCGTATATCGAGAGCACTAAATGAGCACCACATACTCTGCTAAGGATGTCAAGGTAGCAGTTTACGGTATTTAAAAAAAATAATTTCCCAAATCCTTTTTCGTATACCGACAGCACTAAATGAGCACTAATTTATTATCTTATATCATTAGGTGATAGCCCACTCTGATGTCAATTTTTTCATTACATACTCTGCTAAAGATGTCAAAGTAGCAGAGTTTATGAAAATAAAAAAAAATATTTTCCCAAGTTTTGTTTTGCGTACATCGACAGCACTAAATTATTATCTTATATCATCAGGTGAGAATCCACTTGGATGTCAAGGTATCATCACATACTCCGCTAAAGATGTCAAAGTAGCAGAATTTATGATATTAAAAAAAATATATATTTTCCCAATATTTGTTTTTGTGTATATCGGCAGCACTAAATGAGAACTAATTTATTATCTTATATCATTAAGTGATAACTCACATGAATGTCAATATTTCATCACATACACTGCTAAAGATGTCAAAGTAGCAGAGTTTATGAAAATAAAAAAATATATTTTCCCAAGTTTGTTTTTGCGTACACCGACAGCACTAAATGAGCACTAAATTATTATCTTATATCATTAGGTGAGAATCCACTTGGATGTCAATGTTTCATTACATACTCTGTTAATGATGTCAAAGTAGCAGAGTTTATGAAAATAAAAAAATATATTTTCCCAAGTTTGTTTTTGCGTACACCGACAGCACTAAATGAGCACTAAATTATTATCTTATATCATTAGGTGAGAATCCACTTGGATGTCAATGTTTCATCACGTACTCTGCTAAAGATGTCAAAGTAGCAGAATTTATGAAATTAATAAAAATATATTTTACCAATTTATGTGTTTGCGTATATCGGCAGCACTAAATAAGCACTAAATTATTGATGCTTCTATTTCTTTATGTATTATGTGCTTATCGATTTAATAGGTAGAACACTGCTAGCTTAATTAAAAGCTAGTAGTTTTCTAATTTTTGATCAAGCTATTTTGGCGTGAAATTTAAATTTGCAGCACTAAATTAGCACTAAATATTTAGGAAAAATTGAAGTGATTTTGCCCAAATGACCATTCCAGCTTAACAGACCTGTACTGGTCGCCATTCTTTTCTAAAAAGGTAACAGAGCAACGCTTATCCGCCATTGTCAGGTGGGAGGACTTCACTTGTATCAAAATGTTTTATTAAAAGTGCAGGAAACCTCTCGAAGTTTTCTATAACAACAGAGCATCTCTTAACGTTTAGTGATTAAGTAAGGAATTAGGAATAAATAATATGTGTTACCAAATTGTAATTGTTATATAGTATTCACTAAATAATAATAATATTAATATTTGCCAATACTTCCAGCCCTGGCAGAGTTCTTGTTTTGAACGTTTTCTTATGACTAAATGTATGCAACAAAAATAACAAATAAATTGAATAACCATTTAAAATTGCAAAAGTTTCTATAATGTACCGACATCGGGAATCTAATACGGTTTTATGAAATTTAAGCATGTGTTTGTGTTCTTGGAAGTACATCGTAGTTTTAACACGCACAGCAAAACCACAATAACCCCCACTTTTAGAGAGAGATGATGTCATTCAAACAGCAGTATTTTAAATCGTATCATAAGTTTTTAGTAATTTCATCGTAAAAATTTTAAATTTTGCGCTCCGTAGGCAATTTTAAACTCACGAAATTGAAGGACAATGGCCAGTCAAGAGCGAGAAGTGAAATTTTTTCATGAAGGCGTGTTTTACACTTTTTTACGGTTAAGTCTGCGCTCCGACTGTAACAATGGCCTTTGTCCGCCATCGCTCGATCGGCGCAGTCCGTTCTACTTATTAGTGTCCGATGAAAGGAGGTTCCAACGTTGGAATTATTTTAGGAAGCGGATAATTAAACAAGAGGCGGGAATTTAAAAAAAAAAGATTTAAAATAATTTTGCTTAATGCAACAGCGACCGGTGTATTGTGTAAATATTGCTTAACTCGCGCAATTAAAGTTGTGTGCTCTTCGTGAACACAACAAAGTGAATGCTACCTAACAAATTGTTCTTATACAATAATTTGTAAATTGAAGGACTTAATATAGCCGTTAAAGATTCAAGGCAAGTTCAGCGCCGTTTTAACATTCTTATTTGCTTGACCTATATTTATTTATCTATGTAATACTTCAGATATATATATGTGTAATGTTATTTTGTAATTTAGTTTAGACCATCGGTGTCTGAATATTGTGATTTCGAGCATTACATATTTGTTTGTAACTTGTCAGCACAAATCAAAATGATCAAAATTGTTTTGAGTTTTTTAACACAGTAGTTAGTTAATAGTAGTACTAACTAGAGATGGCCGAATATTCGTTTCATATTCGGTATTCGACATATTCGGCAGTTTTACTGAATATTCGGCTAAATCACCGAATATTCGTTAAAGTGGTACTCAAAGTGTGATATGTACGATTAAGTAATGTCTTTCATAATTTTGCTGTTGAAAGTATATTTTATTTATGGGTTAAATCTACTTGTATAGCGTTATATTTTTGAGGTATTTCCAATTATAACAAATAGAAAGCTTGATAAAATGTTTTTGGAATCAAACAATGAAACATTACATTACATTAGTAGGTACATTTCACATTACTTTGGTCGTCAGTTTCTCTAAAATAAGTCCTAACAGTAGATCTCCTGCCACTAATTTTTATCATATAATTATCAATTTGCACTAAGAATAACACAACGAAATAATTTATTTTCTCACAAAAATAGTCAAAACATAAGCAACCGGCAATTTGTCAGTACTTGATGATGCATTAACATGTCAGATGTGCCGGGGGAGCGAGGGGCAGGGTCCGCCTCTAATAAATAGTAAAGGTTTTACCGAACTTTTGGCCGAATATTCGTATTCCGGCGCCTCTACACGTTGGCCAACACAGTGGCGAATGTAGTGGCCAATAGTATTGGCCAACGTGTAGACGGGGTGTTTGGGCTTCATTGGTGTGTATTGGAACGATGGCCCGCAAGTTGGCGCGAGATCCGTGTGGTGTCGGTTTTTTACAAAAGATCAAAGCATTGTTGGCGGAGTTTGGTCGCCGCGTCCACACGTTGGCCGCGCGTTTAGTTTGCTACAAGCCCCCAGAGTGATTACACGCATCTGATTTAAATTTTGTATTCAAGCTTTGTAGGGTGGATGCCCCAATTACTAGCCTTTTAGTGCCAATTTCAACTTTAAACATTCCTACTATTTTAATTAGCGCGATTTAATTATTATTGAACATTTTTTTTAATCAATAAGCTATTTATCAAAAAAAAAATTAACGTTTTTTCACAATCAGATTATTACGAGAACAATTTTAAAATGAAAAAAAAATGAAGCACGTCGTTTATACGTGGTAGAACCATGCAATTATATTACCGGGGAAGGACCACGCTCTCACAGAATATCAGCGTAAAATACTAGCTTAATGATGCTGTGTTTCGTATAGTGAGTGTAGAGAACCAGAGACCCTTTTTAAAGGAAACGAGGCATATCATCTTAGTCCTCACGGGTGACAACGCATTTGCATTTTGATTCGTAATCGAGGATAGATGTAGATATCTGTGGGCCACAGTAACCACTTACCATCAGGTGAACTGTGTGCTCGTTTGTCACACTATCCTATAAAAAAACGTCGATTTCTTATAATTTAATCGTGCAAGATTTCGAATCATCATCATCATTACAGCTGTTCACAAGTCCACTACTGAACATCCTCCTCCACAGACTGCCGCAAAGCATGTTCCTGAGCCACTTTGCTCGTCATGAATTTTTCATTTATGTTCTAAGTTATGATTAGTACCTATTATTAAGTCAGTGTTAATTATATTTATTGCTATTGTTTTTGTCTTTCTCAAAAAATAATTAAATTACCAAATAAATTATAAGGTGTTTTTAATACATCAAATGTGTGATAGAAATGCAAGTACATATTTTGCTAAACTTTAAAATAAAACCCAATTTTAAAACATAGACTAATCGATTATAACTCCTTAACTTTAAAATAAGTTAAGTTCTTATTAATGGTATTTATTCCAGTTTATGATGCATGTAAAGAATAAATAAAGCTAAACGTATATCGTATATCTATTTACAGCCCCATTAATAACCACTATTATTTTATAATTCTTTTATAAAAACGTTAACCCCACACTAGGATTTTCTCCCGTATCGCGCAGGCAGTTTACAAACATAAATTGCACAAGGACACACATCCAGACCCGAAACAATTATTTGTAGGACATATAAATACTTGTTCCGTGCGGGATCAAACCCGCGGCGCCCGGCGCAGCCATTCATTGCTGAGCCACTGCGCCACGGTGCTTATAAATTCGTCCGCACATTGGACCGAACCGAAGTAAGTAAACTGAACGACCTTCCAACGTGTGGGCGCCGTCACCAACTCTCGGCCAATATATTCGCCACTCCATTCGCCACTGTGTTGGCCAACGTGTAGAGGCGACATTCGGTGAAATCCATATTCGGCCCATCTCTAGTACTAACCTAAATGGAATGCAGTCTTACGATCTATGTTGTAATCCATGTACATGTAGGTATATTATGTGTATATAATTGTATAATAAACAAAAAATTTGTCGTGGGAAGAAGAAAGATGGAAAAATAAGTATTTTCATTCATTTTTAACAAAAAAATGAATTTTCATTGTAATTAATGACATTTTTTTCATTGATGTATATTCAAATGATACCTTATTTACGTATTTTATACCTTAGGTACGTATTTTACAACAATAGACTCGAATCTAAAGGTTTCAGCTGAAACCAGTGCGCAGTACCGCGGTTACGTGTTACAACTTTGCTCTCCTTTCTGCCAAGGAGGGTCGCGTCCGTATACGGCTTAGAGATCTCTAGTTAGACCGTTAAGCCAGTCCCTAAAAGGTGGGGTTTAGTGGGTGAAAGTCTCCACATAACCACGCAGCCGGCCGCGTGGTTTGCTATGAGCATTCCCTACCTCCCTCCCCCGCTTTCCGGAGGGTTGCCCATATTTGCTTCGGGCGCAAAAAAAAGTGTTACAATTACCACGTTCATTGCAAACTTTTGTCCTTTGTTAGCTCGTTTTACTTTTATCGTCCGAGTTATTGTGATAAACGTTATTACTTACGTTTCAATTGGGCCAAGGTGGAACGCGCGTGGTATTTTTCAGCCGAGACCAAAAAAAGGAAGTTTACAATTCGACTGTATATTTTTTTGGTAGGTACGAAGTTACGAAATACTTCGTCAATATTTAATCGTTAATATGTAATAGCTTTATACCTTTGTAGTGGTCGCATATATATAGGGGTTATTTTGCTATAACCGACCAAATTTGCAGGGATAGTTCAGAATAAGTAATACTATAGGCAAATGGTGAAGAAAAATAAGCCTGTATAAGCAATGTTGGAGTAAACATTCCATCCTTAAGGCAAAATAGGGTATGAAATTTTTTAATTGAACAACCTATTTGAAAGAAATTGAGCTTGTACACTCAAAGTACGCACACACTTGGACCCTCTTAGTACACTCAAAGAGACTGATCCCTCTATACGCTATGTTTTTGAGCACCGACTTTAAACTGTGAAATTATTTTATTTTTTTCTATTATTTAACAGAACATAACATAAACCTTCACGGCTGTCACCCAGAGGGGTAGGCAGAGTCTACAGAACTCGACACAATCCTGACACACCTCTCTCGCCTCCTCCACATCTAAATATCTACACATATATGCTCGTCGATTTTTCAATATATCGCCAATTTGGTCGCTAAACTTTCGCCTAAGACGTCCCTTTACTACTAAATTTTTTTGTCACTTTCGTCATTCTTTCTTTCTACATGACCAAACCACCGAAGCATTCCTTTCTTTATCCTCGTCACAACATCATCTTGCAAACCACACTCTTCTCTCATCACACAATTTCTCACCCTGTCACTCAGATTCAGCCCTAACATACTCCTTAACGACCGCATTTCTACTGCGTTTATTTTAGTTTCTATTATTTGTTGTCGGTTTTTACATTTTATTTAGTTTTAAGAACGTGTTGTGGTCGTGAAATATTTTTTGTAATTTTAATTGAAACGTAGCCAAATGTCTACTATTTATATTATTCATTATCGAATCTGTTAAATTCATTGCTGGATGCTAAAATATAATAAAATAAATAAAAATTATCACTGCTTATTTTTTCATTAGTAAATTACATTCAAAAAAATTTTGCAGAAGTTACAAACCTGTTCTTAAAACACAAAAAAAATATATTTTATATATATTATAAACTAATATATACTTTAATTATATTTTGATGTATAATTTCCAAATTTTTTGTGTTTGGCCATTTCTAAAATAATATACTTTTTTCTTTAATACGTATATATTTATAATAGTGTATCAATGTACACATGTATGATGCTTTTCCAAGTATTGTATTAACCAATTGTAACACTTTTCTAAAATGTTTACACTTAACTTGCTTGGATGACTGTTTTACTGAGCGGTATGAACTGATGAATAGTGTTGATACTTTCGCAATGGCTAAGCTTCCTTCCTATCAGGGTCTTACCTGGACCGAATGCGATATTAAGACAATGATGGTATTGTCCTAAAACGCCAACGTCATATGTACGTGGTATATTCTGCTATTATGGACTAGGTTATAAGATATAACTAGGTATTAAGATCGAGTGATAAGCACTTTTATCAATAAAAGTATAACTTTTATTATCAGACGCTATAATGTTTGACTTAAAGTTAATTTATAACACGTTTTTTATTAACTTTGCATGTATATTTATCTATATAATGGAATCTTTTTAAATAATAATTTATTGTTTAATTTTCACCAATTTGTACGTCGACCGATAGACTTGAAAATTTGCATCAAGGACCGATTAAAATACGGTAGTTATTTAGCTTTATCCTAGAATCCTGATCAGGATCACCAGGATAAAATAAAATAGTTAGGATCATCAAAGTCATGATCAATACCTGTTGTTTGTTTTAAACTCTTATATTTGGTATAGTAGTATAGCTTCCATGATCAATGCCACCTCAGATTATACAGCTTACTATGTAGATAAACTCGCAGTATAGCCATCTTTATAACTCGCTAAGCGACCTTGAGCTTCCTCATTCGACCAGCAGTAAAGGACCATGTCTCCTTAGACACGTCTCAGATTCATATGATGTCATCACGGACAACACGCGATGGTCACAATCTCGTACTCACACTTGTTTTTTTGTGTTTAGCTGTATCATGTCAGTATCGAGCTTGTAAAAACATAGACGTAGTAAATTAGATGCGAGCTGTCTATAATAGCATTACAAGAACTGTGTGTTGCTGGTTAGTTTCTGTTATGAAAATAAAAGCGACACAGTCAGTGAAAATAAATTCGGAAATTGATTTCACAACATTTTTTTAAATTGTATTATATGTCACATAAGTGCGATAAATGACGTCGATACCCGCGCGCTGACTATGCTGTATATTTCGCGATTGAGGTTAAAAGTTCAGCGTGCTTGCGACCGCTCGTGCGCGGGTTAATGATCTACAGTTATGAAAACGAGATGAGTCGACTTCGAACAATAGCCGATTAATTAGGCTTACCATCCGTCCTCCTGTCACCACGGACACTCCTCGATTGGAACGTTTACATAATTAATCTGTATAAATTCAATTTTTATAGCACTAGAGGTTTTGATACTAATTGAAAGTAGTAATATTATTAATTTGTCGTGTATATTCACGTATGTAGCAAATTAGCAAGAATATTATAAAGCTTAAATGTATCTCAATTTTTGTTCTATTTGTTGTAACTTTATAAAAAAATAAGAGAGAAAAAGAATCAGCCCGTACCCATAGTACGGGGTGATTTCATATTTAAATAACTATCATAAAATAACTAGTAGAAATATATATTTACTATAGATAATATATTTTAAATTATAGGTAGGTAATTAAACTAAGTCTGAATTGAACAAAATTTAATGATAATGCCACATATTCATCTCGTCTGAGAAAACTTTACAGTTGTAGAATTTTCAGTGACTTATTTCATATTGCAGTCATTTTTTTTTTAAATATAATGTGGTAACCCTACACCTAACTGTCGCGATATTAGTTTCGTCATGCCGGCTTATTTCCAAACCCGTTTCTTTACTCTACATTAACATGAAATTTATGGTGATTTATGTTTCCGTTTTTTATTTAACTTAAGTAAACTAATATTTTATAATCGTATTTTTACTTTTAAAAACATTTTATACACCTCAAACGCGAAACGCAGAGTTTGGGTTTTATTTTTTTAAGGTTTCTGCTTGCGGCGGCGTCGTGTGACGGGTCATCCACTTCCTGTTTAGGATAGTCGAGGAGAGCTATGGCTGCTACAGTCGTGATACTTGTGAACGGGATCTGCTTGTGGGGGCTAGTCCGCTCGGTTTTGGTGTGCACCCATACGCTCCAATATTTTGAGTTTCCTGCGACGTTTCTTTTTTTTATTGAATTAGGGTGCCAAACGGGCACACAGTCCACCTAAGAGTATGTGGATGATGTTGCCCATAGACATCATCTAAATTTATACTCGAGTAAGAAGCAAAATGCAGGTGCGTTTTCATCCCTCTTCTTTTCTTACATTTCCTCTGGTTCTCATAATACGAAGCATAACAGCATTCAGCGGCTACTTTACGCTGTTATTTTGTGAGTGCGAGGTCCCAGTCGAGCCGACCCATTCATGTTACAGCCATAACATAGCTGCAGCGTGGTTCTACCACGTAAAAAGGTCTTCTCCGGTCAGAGAATCCTCATTTCGAAGCGGTAGCAAAATGATATTTGACAAACGGAAAGTTTATTCCCTCACTTCGAAGTAACAAATACATTTAATTTCATTTTGTATTGTTATGTCACGCTTCTCGCTCGTATTAAATCGTATTATTTTATACCGCACCAATGCGTGATGAAAAGCATATTAATATTAAGAGGCAAGGGTAATTAACCGACGTGTGCGTGTGTAACGTGTTATTTTTCTTTACTTTTTAAGAGTATCTTTTTTTTTTAAATAATTCGACTGTTAATACTTACTTATAATAATAGGGGTAAATCACCCTATTAGACAAAAATGTTGTTTATGTTATTTTAGTCTTCTACTCCCCAGATAACAGATGTCCGCAGTTCCCCCCGTAATGTCTCCATGAGAAAATTAAGTTGAACATGGAGTTCGGTATCAATATTCGGCTGCATCCGATTTTTTTTGGATATTTTATAAAGTTTTTATGGAGTTTTATAAAGATGACTTGTTTTGAGAACTTAAATTATGATACAGTCCTAGGCGGCCAGTCTCAACGTAGAGTGGCCCCATAGAAAACTTTACGAGTTTTCCGAGGCACGGGAAACTGATGTTGCACGTCACATAGTAATCACTATACTAGTTACTGTAGTTAATATTTGATATTAATTTGTTTTAATTTCTATTTAAGTTGATTTTATCAAACATAATTGTTATGAGGACTATCTTTTTAAGTTATAATTTTTTGAAGTGGAAAACTTCTTTAGGCAAGGTGAGCTGTTTTGAGATGGGGAAAAAGCACTGAACTCGGATCAGATCATCTATTGTAGTTGTTTGCATTCTGTGTCCATTTTTTTTTTTGCATAAGACTGGTTGACAGTGTCTTAAAGATATTAGGTACGTCTTTTCTTACTTGTGCAAATAACTTCAAATAAATATAAATGAATTATTTGTTTGAATAGTTTCAAACAAATAATTTATTTTAGATTCATCGTAGGGTTGAAAAAATCATATTTAAAAAAAATCGAATAAAGTACGATTTTTTTAAATGTTTTAAATTAATCATTTAAAACATTTAAAAAAATCGTATCGTAAATCGTCGATTTTTTTGGTTTTTTCATTTTATTGTTTAATTTAAATATATTTTAGCGCAAAACTGAACGCGCCTTTAAGGGATTGGACGGGCACAGCGCGGGAATTTCCCTTTTGTTTGACATGTGAATGCCAAGCAAAAGCGAAATCTCCGTGTAGTGTTTTGTACATTTCGCTTGCAATTACGGTCTTTCATTCTCACAAGCATTCATTCGTTCAGTTTTGTTTACTATTGTTATTGCTGTGATGCGTGCGTGACTAATTTATTATAAATAAAATGCCTCGCCAAGGATGGGATTTGGGAACATTTCACAGAAAAAAGCACTACCAAAATTGCCTGTCGGGCTATATGCAACTTGCAACTGCAAATGTCGAAGTTTCAAGACAGTTATTATAAGCAAGCAATGTCCCCCAGTTAGTTTTTGGCATTTTTATTAGACCGAACCCAAACAGAATTCACACTGACAGATGAAGAAGAAGAAAGTGCGTTGTAGGAAGCACGAAATCACTATGATGGTTCAGTTTTGTTACCATTGATAGTAAAACTTAAGTCAAAATCAAAACCATTTAGAAGTGTGATGTTCGCAGAAGAAATAGTAAAAAATGTGACGCCACTAGAGTGGTGGATGTCACAAAAATATATTTAGTGAAAAGGATCAGTTAAAAAAAATTCCAGTGGTGAATAATTTGTTTGAGGCGATACCACCGTCTTCAGCTGCTGTGGAAAGAATGTTTTCCACCTTTGGAATTATTCAAAGCAAATTATGAAACCGACTGGGAATTGAAAAAGCTAGAAAACTAGTTTTTAATTAAATATTATAATGATTAAAAACGATATTAATTTCTCAGATATAAACGACCCTACTTTGTAACTTAATTATAATTTCTAAATCTGTTTTTTATGTTGATTTCTGTGAAAGAAATAGAAATTAAAAAATTTTGATTAAATCATTGATTTTATTGAAAACATCTTTTGATTTAAATCAAAATGATTTATTCATGCCATTCCTGATTCATCATCATTATCACAGCCTTTCGCAAGTATACTGCTGAAGATAGGCATGTGACATTCCTTGGGAGACCTATGTATGAGCTGTGGACTTGGCTTAAATAATAATTAATCTAGTTATAGATTTATAACATCAGTAGCTCTACCCGGTTTCGCCTTACTGTGGCTCAAAAAGTTTTTTAAAAGTATATATATAAATGAAACGCTCAAAATTTTAAAGCAGTCGGTGAAAGACTATCATATTATATTTAATATTTTGAGCAAACGAACATTTACATTTTAATTACACGCAAATAGATGTCCCCGCTTTCAAGTCAGGAAATTATGCGATGTCATTTAAAATTTTTGAAAATGGCCATTGTTTTGAGTTATTGAGGAGCAGTTGTGTGCCCGAGATAGTGGCAATAATTTACGACCTTGGGTGTTTTAAAAGCGTTTTGTTCCGTTCAGATGAATGGTGCTGGGTGCGACTGGATCTGGCGTGAAGCGAGGATGACAAATTACGCCGCGCTCTCAATAATAAAGATAGATTTTTTTTCTGTTTGTATTATTAAAATCAGCGGTCAGATCGGCATTAATTTATTCATTTTACCCCCTCAAAAATCCAGAGCTAAACATAGGTCTCACCCGTAGATTGCTGAAAAGAGGGTCTATCTGCCATAGTTACAACGTTTGACAAGTAAAGCAGCGGCAGTTTTTATTTTTATTCAGCTTTAATCAGGAACATGTCAGCTCTTATGACACCGGAATAATATTTTTTTTTTTGAAAAAAGAATATTAACAATGCTATAAACATTACTGATATTCCCCTTAACCACTCGTGGTAAGCTTAAATTGTTTGTGTTACGAGTGGTTCACGCCAGTAGTCGAATGGCGGATTCGACTCACCACCTTTTCGAGTTCGCGGTCCGCGTCCTGCCATTAGGCTACTGTCGCTTAAAATATGGGTAAATGGTTTCTCCTACGTTACCACTCCACGGCAAGCCATTGTTATTGACAATCCACTGTGAAATGACGAACAATTTGGCATCACAAAAGGACAATTCGTGAAGAATGCTGGTATTAGAGAATTAGAATTAGATTTAGAATGTATACTTATTTTTTATCACAAACAGTTACGGCACAGGTAATAGTGTAATGCTGCTGTGTTTCGTTTGGTGAGTGTAGAGAACCGGAAACCCGTTTTACTGGAATCGAGGCATCCCATTTTAGTCCTCAGGGGTGACAACGCATTTTGATTCTTAATTGAGGATAAATGTGGATGTCTATGGGCTACAGCAACCACTTACCATCAGGTGGACTGTGTGCTCGTTTGTCATCCATTGCTATAAAATAAACTGAATTATTGATGACAAATATGTTGAACTATAAACTATAAACGTATTGAACTTTACTTTGTGAACTTTAGTTTATGAGAGACTGGTTCCTATTAAAGGTATTAAACAATACCTGTTCTTAGGTCATCAGTTCCCACCTCACGGATAGTGCATCTTTAAATGACACATTTGAATAGTGTAATGAAGAGATCATTACATTGTATTAACAAATAAAATCGATATTTAGTAAAATGAAGGAAAACTAAGCCAATATAATATATCATAATGACGTGAAATGTAGATACATATTTTAGATTAAAGTACATTTAAATTTTATAATTATAGGTAAATATAATGTGTGTGATATTATAGTTGAGGATGTAGAAAACTTTCAGTGTATTCGTGTGTTAAAGAATTAAGCCAGTTTATTGCGTTTAGGTAGGGGATATATAGATAACTGCCTCTTATATTTTGTTGTAGATAATTACTAACATAGATCTAGTGTCTCTTGGCTAAGCTAGATTTAACTGTCGTAGAAGGACAGACTTTGTGCTTTATCACTTTAGTAATACTGAGATTGGGATAGTAAATCAGTTGAGAATGCTTTCTGGTTATTAGTTTTAATATAAATATGTGCTTAACGGTGATGACATCCCATAACGTGTACAGTTCCGTCGTAACATGTCTATCAGGGAGACTAGCTGCAGTTTTAAGGACTGCTCTTTGAGCTTTCTCAGCTTCGATCAGGCGAGCTTTAGCTAAATATATATAGCTATAAAGCTATTATATATATTATATGTTACCAGTATTACAGGCCTGAGAAGAGTACATTGACAATGTCTGTGATCTTTGATTGTGTAAATCAAAATATGATTTTATTAATAAACTAAAATACTACGACTTTCGTGATGCCGCAATTGAGCTCTTAAGATTGCTTGGGGTAATGCAACGAATTTTAAATTTTTAGAGTTCGTTAGTTTAATGACATCGGGTCGTGTGATAAAAGTTTTTTTCCTTCAGGCATAGATCCTTGGTCTTTTGTTATATTATTATGTCTGAGATAATGATGTTTGTTGATATTTATTTATTTATTCGGCACCCTCTACTAACAGTAAACAGAGTAAGTAGAAAGTAATTAAGATATAGGAAACCGATTATGGGTTTTCACTAATAGTAACACTATATAAATAAATATTTGCATGCTGTAAGTTACCGAGAGTTAAGGGGAAATATAATGTCAAATGGCTTAGCAAGATGCTTCGTTATGCCGAAAATATTGCAGCATTAATTTTGAAATAAATATATGGTAAAGTGGAGGATTATAGTCAGTGATTATGTTAGACGAAAACACGATTTCGTAAAATTTACTCGATAGAAAAAAATCCAAAGTTACCTCCAAAATAAACAATAAACCGCTGTTATTCATAAAATACTTTAAATAAGATCATGAAACTTTGCATACTAACTGAACTAACTATAAAGCAGTGCTTATGTTATTTACTTTTTTTAAAATACCATTATTTTCACTGTAAAAAGAAATTACCTAAACTATCGGCGCGTAAGCTTGGTTCCTGTCGCTCCGTTAGTATTGCTCCGGCTTTTGAAGGGAGAAGTTGTGTCGCTTACGATCAGAAAACACATTACGCAACAGGAAGACGTAAAATTAAAATGGGAAATAACCGTTATAAAAATAAGAAGCGACTGGGTTGGCGTTAAGAAACAGGCATATATATGATAAACATAATGAAATAAGTATCTAACGACCTATCTACTTAGAGTATTAGTGATTACAAACATGTCGGTACATAGCATACGACGCGCGGGGAAGTGGGGGCGAAATTAGAATTTGAGCTGACTTACTCTCACCTCTTAATAGGACACTATAACCGTAAGCTTAGCTGGGTATCATCGCGCAGTACCTAATTAACAAAACTTTACAGATTAACAAAATAAAAACATAATCACGGCGGCTAGAGTCAAAAAATGGCTAACTCAGAACTCGTCTCGCCTTAGAGACACTTGTTTTGAATTAAGACACGTTATTAAAATTCTTGCTCACACGGTACTTTTAAATATCATGTCCATAATTAGTCCTGGCCGCGGCTAGTGATAGTGGGACCTTTTGTCGAACGTTTATAGGAGTTTTAATATTTAATTTTAAAAGTAGATTAGACGCTTGAGACAATCTTAGGTAGAATATTAATATCGGCTTTTTGCCTTCGTATTTCGAGTGGTAAAAGATGGAACTTTCTGCATTTGTCGTAATAGCGGTCAGTTGTAGTGGTCTTTTACTCGACAATCGTCGGTGTTTGATGATTTTAATTTGGATACGTTCAATTCGAGTCATAAAGATACTGGGGCTCCATACAATTATATCTTACTAGCTGATACCCGCTCGATTAGCCGGGCGCACGATATACTATAGTTTTAGAGATATCGTGATGAGTCAGTCAGTCGGTGGTATTTCGCATATATAGTGTGTATAAATATAAATTACGTGGCACGTTGTTTGTCCGCGATGGACTCCTAAACTACTTAACCGATTTTAATCAAATTTGCACACCGTGTGCACTTTGGTCCAACTTGAGAGATAGAATAGTTTTTGTGCCCATGAGTGACTATATATATATATATATATATATATATATATATATATATATATATATATATATATATATTAGAGTTGGACCGATTAGCCGCCGATTAATAGGCTTTTTGTATTTTATTAATTTCAGCAAAGGTTTTTCGTAATTTTCTGCGTTATAAATTTTATTGAAAAATCAGTCTCACATGTTTTAATGTTAATTATTTTGGACATAGTAACTTTGGTAAAAAAAGCATCTGAGGCAGGGCAGCTATTTAAAACTAAACAAAAACCTAAGTACTTACTATTTTAATTCTACTTTTTAACTTTTACTAATTGTAATGCAGAGTAGTGACACAACAAAAAAAATAATAATATTATTCTTAATAAACTTTAAAAAAAAAACTAATTTTAAGTCTCTTTGCATAAAAAAAAACTTAATTCTTGAATAAAGTTTGTTAAACTACTCGCATATAGATTTTTAAAAGACAAAGAGTACTTGTTTCTGTACTTAAAACTAAATGGTTGAAATTTAGAATCGTTTGGCAGGAATTTGGGGGAGTAAGGTGTTTTATTTGGTTGAGGTTTGGTCTCCGATTATAATAATACCACTCACATTAAAAGGTAATGCACCGTTATCGAATAAATAAATAAAAACTATTATAACCTTAATACGTAAAGTATGAAAGTATGAAACATAGATTACTGACTATATACTAAAGAGTATGAAAAGTGATACATTTTTGATTATTAACTGAATTTACGGCTCTGGGTTCTAGACTTTCTGAGAAAAAATTATACGATATTGCTGTGAAAGATGGCTAGTATACAGAATTTTGTGTCTGTGGCGGGAGCAAAGGCAACCTGCCTTTAGATATCTGATCTGATCGAATCTGTACTAAAATTAAATTAGCACGCCCCGAATCCAGGTAGACTTGTCTGCCCTACTCCTAAAGTGTTTTTGTAAAGTCGTAGGTGCGGAGGGAGAGCAGCCTCCGCCCGTCGTTGCAAATCGCAGCACCTGTGCGAGCCGTAGTATGGTTATTATTGTATTATATATTATGTTTATAATTTCAATTAATTATAAAAGCTAATATTTTGGTGGATATTCCCTGCTCTTTCTCTCTCCTCAGAAAAAAGTCTCTCCCTATACACAGAGCTGGCGGGGTAGCAAAGGAAAACTTTGGCTAAACGGGACATTTCTGGATATCTGGAAGAATTTTTATTCCACCATTTGAATTTATCATCGGATGTGTGTGTGTGTGTGTGTGTGTGCGTGCGTGCGTGCGTGCGTGCGTGCGTGTCGTGCGTGCGTGCGTGCGTGCGTGCGTGCGTGCGTGCGTGCGTGCGTGCGTGCGTGCGTGCGTGTGCGTGCGTGCGTGCGTGCGTGCGTGCGTGCGTGCGTGCGTGCGTGCGTGCGTGCGTGCGCGCGCGTGCGCGTGTGTGTGTGTGTAAGATGAAATGAATTACTTTACACTAGAATGTCCTAACCAAATATTGTATAATGTTTCCTAAGAGTTTGCTTCTTAACGCAGAAAACAAAATAATTTTTTACAGTTAACACTAAGTCGCCACATCTGCAGACGGATTAGTAACAATAGTCATTTTGCAAAAGCAATTATTACAAGCAATCTATAACTTGGCGCTTCGCGAATCGCTACACAAGTTTTTCAAGGAGACACTCATATTTTGAGACTTACGCCAATGTTTAGTTTTGAGAATCTGTTCTCGTGTGGAAAAATATAAATATATTTAATAAAAAACCGGATGCTCTATAGAACGAGTCGAGGTGATTATGCGATGGAGGTTCCTAAATATACATTGACCAAAACCACACAATGTTTTATAAGATGAAACATAAAATTTACTATATGTTCAAAAAATTATAGTTCAACAATGTCACATACTTATTAAATAACATGTTAAAGTTGTAACTAAAGTAGGTCTAAAAAGTTTATTTAACAAGTTTTCAGTAGTTTTAGTGATATAAAATAAATCATTGTATTGAGGACCATCATGTGCAGTTATAACTTACTCTGCACTTGTAAGTCCTCTTTGATAATATATCAGTTAAAAAAAAACTAAAAAAAAATAAGTTGTAAACGACATTGGAATAAGGCATTGAAAAGACTCCAGAGTTTCTTGCCGGTTCTTGTCTGAGAAAGTCTTGTTTTGCGAATCGGTTTTCATATTGACGTTCACAGAGGCTTTAAACAAGTCAAAATTAAATAAAAAAATTATGATTTTACCGACTTTCATAGTTCACGCAATTCTTGTTCATAGAACTATATGGCTTAAATAAAAAAAAATTAATAGTAATATACTTCTTGCGTATGTAGCGTCGTAAGACAACCCACTGTCATTCTGTATAGACCCACAGACGTAAGAGATGGTGATGATTCTTATGAGGGCGGTCTATGTTTTGCAATGGTCTTTTGACAGATTTTTGAATGATGAATGAATGAAAAAGTACTAACGCGCTATGAAGTCACGCCTATCTACTGTAGACTCCGCGTCATGTTGTATGATGTACAGCGTCGTTACGCTTCATTAACAGCTATTGAACTGTCGACTGAGTCGTTGATCTGGAGGTCGTAAACGCTGCGTCAGATCGTGAAGTCCTTTGGTTCGAATGCCGAGTCGGGCCAAAATTAGTTATTGGATTTTTTTTGTTAAATTCGGTCGTCAAATATTTGGTTTTGAGTTAATAAATAATGAATAATAATAAATAATAAATTGTTGTTATGGGACTGTCTTTAATTTCAGAATTATATGATATGTATGAGCGGCTCGAATCGTCGACGACCGAGTGCTTTCCGATCGGCTCGATTCAGTGGCACTGCGAAGAGATGTTGCATCTCTTTGCATTTTCTTTCGCATATACCATGGAGAGTGCTCTGAGTAATTGTTCATATTAATCCCAGACGCCAAATTTCGTGAACGCACTACGCGGCAAACGTCCCGATACCATCCACACCATCTGGATGCTTGGCGGTCCACCACTGTACGTTTCAAGAGGAGTTTTCTTCCGCGTACAACCTCTCTGTGGAATAGTTTACCACCGGCGATTTTTCCGGACCGATACGACCTGGGGACCTTCAAAAAAAAGAGCTTACTCCTTTCTAAAGTGCCGGCAACTCACCTGCAATTCCCCTGGTGTTGCGGTTGATCATGGGCGGCGGTAGTCACTTAAAATCAGGTGAGCCGCATGCTCGTTTGCCCCCTCTTCTATAAAAAAATGTTTGGGAGCAATCTTTCTTCCCTATATTATGTTATTATTATATGTGTTAAGTCGTTTTTAACTTAAAAACTATCAAAGCTAAAAAAGCCATGAACGTAGAATATAGTAAGTCTGAGACAAATCTCTCATAATAGGTACAGGGTATTTCTTTTTCATTCAAATCCTAAATGAATCTCTCAACGTGATTTATGGTCGCAGTGTACGATGAATTTAAGTAATGTTCCGTCACCAAAATCTAATGCTTTTACTGAAACGTTTTCCCCATCTCTTTGTTGCACGAAAAGATTTTTAATCTCTCCATTTTTGCGCTTTATATTAAACTTTAATCCCGTAAGTTTTGTATGGGACAAGCTGTTCGGGATTTAGTTAACTGTGAATTTAATTTACGTGCATATACAAAAAAAATTATAAGCGTGACAATTAAATACCGGCTGGCAATACGTTCTCTATGTAGGCCATCTACCATTACAGCCTATAAAAGTCCACTGCTTACATAGACCTCCCTCATAAATTTACTCATGGGGGGATTTTGTCATAGTTGCCACACTTGGCAAGCGGGTTGGCAAGCGCAGTTTTTTTTAAACATTTTGAGTTGTTATTAAGCAGATTCTGCTACCCACCTCCTGGTTCATTTGTTCACCTTACCTCCGTCACCTTACCTTTCCTAAAAATATTAACTTTTATGGCGGTACTCATAAAAAAAAAGAATTGAATATATATGTTAACTTTAGTATAAAACTAACTTTTGTTGCCGTTATCCTTAGCGTGTTTTGTCTTTGGTGAATATAAGTTAAATTTAGTGATATAATATATTTTGTATCATGGAGGAAGGAATTGCCGTCTGTGATACAGGCTCGGCCTAGTACAGCCGCCAGTAACCGAATTAAGCAAAAGTTTGTAAAATTTGTACATAGCTTATTTTAAACATATTGTAAAAAGTTATTGTAAAGGAAAAGAGTGTAATTATGCTAATAATAGTTTATTTATTTATTTTATTTTCCCTCTGTCGCCTCTCACGACACCCCCTTATGTAGTCAGTGGCATTCATTAAATCATTTGTTCATTACAGCTTATATTTTTACATATATTTTTATAGTTCATAAAAGATAGCGTGATCTCTGCGACAGCTGTAAAATCACGCCTATGAAGTCCTGAATTTCTTAGTAGTACAGACAGTACCTGTCAATGTCATACTTTATGGGCATGCCGACCTATTAATGCATGCCCATAAAGTATGACATCGACAGGTACTGTCTGTACTACTAAGAAATTCAGGACTTCATAGGCGTGATTTTACAGACAGCTGTCGCAGAGATCAAGCTATCTTTTATGAACATCAGTTGTAGCATGAATGGGTCTGCTCGACCGGGGAAGGAGCACGCTCTCGCAGAATACCAGCGTAAAATAGCAGCTTAATACTGCTGTGTTTTTTATGGTGAGTGTAGAGATCCGGAGACCCTTTTTACTGGAAACGAGGCATTCCATCTTAGTCCTCAGGGGTGACAACGCGTCTGCATTTTGATTCGTAATCGAGGGTAGATGTAGATGTCTATGGGCCGTAGCAACCACTTACCACCAGGTAAGTGTGCTCGTTTGTCACCCCATCTCCCATCAGCTGCACACATCTTGCTTATTTTCCTTTGTCACCTCGTCACCCACGGAATGATAAGGGATAGTGGATACTCTTACGTCGCCACTAAACTGAAAGCTGTCTGTTACTTTAAGACCGATTTACACATCGACGAGTACAGTAGCGAGTTAACTTGCGAACCAGGCGAGTTAAGTTTAAACCTCGTTTGAATGGCAATAAGCGAGTTAAGTAGCAAGTTAACGATTAAGTTGAACGGGATAGCTGGCCGAGCTATTTTTCGGCGAGTTAAGTGCGAAGTGCTGCCCTCCCGCGCGTCTCCCGCCACCCGCAACTAAACTCGCCGTTCGTGTAAACGAGCGAGTTTAGTTCAGTGCATAAGTTGACAGGACGCAACGTTTGCGCGCCAAAACGTACAATTGTACTTTTATAATTAAACTCGCCGCAAAGTTTGTACTATACTGTTTATTGAATATTTATACGTTTTATATTGGGTTTTAATAGTATAATGGAAGGAAGATATCACGTATAATTTTGTACAGGAGTATTTAGAACACGAATGTTTATATATTAATACTAGAAGTTCAAATTGTAAAATTAAACTTGCTTGAGATGTTGCACTCATGAAAATTCTTAAAAACTTCTTTAACAACAACCATTAATACTTCTCTGACTGGATCATTTAATTCTTGACGTAATCCTAGAACCATCTTAAACGAAAACCAGAAAAATTCTGTAGTCTTGAAACGTCATACTCCCACGAACTCTTTGAACTAATGTCCTTAACTAAACTCGCCACAAAGACATTGTTTGAACGCTACTGCCCACTTAACCATTTAATGTCAACTGTCCTGTAACTAAACTCGCTACTGTACTTGTCAAAGTGTAAATCGGTCTTTAGAAACAAACATAATTCACCTAACGGTAAGAGAATGCCGTGGCCAATAGACATATATCTATCCTCGATTAAGAATCAAAATGCAGATGCGTAGTCGCCCCTTAAGAATCAGATTGAATGCAGCGCGGTTTTACCAAGGCTGTTAAATTTTGACCGCGGGTCGACAGAAACGATCAAAAACACTTCAGTATTTGAAATGTCTACATTAGAAAATTATCGGTTACCTTATCTACATTGCTCCTGGAAGTTTAGGTCATTTGAACTAATTTTGCAGACAGCGGAACTAGAATAAAAGCTTTTTTATTCGTTTTGTTTAAACTTTTGTAAAACTTGCTGCATTTTTGTGTATTTATGTAACGTTTTGTACTTAGTGGGGTATACATAATAAAAATCTCATTTCGTTGTAATACAGAAATCAAAAGGTATTTATGAGGTGATTCTATCTGTCATTAAAAGCTTAAATTGCTCATAATGACGGATAGAATCACACCCTAAAATCTATTTGTACGATTTAGCTACATCCTGTAGATGTAGTATGGGTTTTTTTTTTACTTATGATTACTAAATTACAAAAATTACTAAAACTAAGTTCGCTCAGTGCAACAGAAGAATACGGTATTGCTTTAAATTTCAAACACCCGGAATTCGATCCTGACCACTGAAAGTTAAAACGTAATTTTCAACCGCTTATTTTGCTCGCTAAACCTGTATTGTGTTACATGTGGGATACAATTAGTTAAATGATTAAATTAGGTTAAGAATTCTTAGCGGTCGCTATTATCAGGCCTGATATAATATTGCATTTAAAAATTGTGACGAAATCAAACGATGTACATGTGTATCAGCTGCTTGTGCATAGAGGCCCTTGACGTTACGCTCCGTAGTCTCTGACCGTTTGAAAGTTCATTCCCCCTCTACTAATATCCAGTTACAGCTATTGAGAGCTATACCTCCACAACATAACCGGCGGGTCTTTACAATGAAATAAGATTCGAGATCCCCTTTTAAAAAGCGACGTCTGGACTGTCAAGTGACTGACCGTGGGCGGTGGCGTAGAGTCGCTTAAGAGATGCTAAGCTGAGTCATGAACTTCATTAGCGTAGGCCGTTTACATTGCAACATTGAATGCGTTTGTAATGAATCAAAAGATTGATAGTTCGGAAATGATCAAGAGCTGTCAAATGTGGAGGTTGCTTCAAGCACCCACCGATAAAGGTATTTCGTTGGTACGCCTCCAACCATCTCTGTACCAATAACCAAACGTTGCAAATTATAAAGATAATTAAATGTCCAATGATGTACATACAAATTATTTAATGATTTCTTATATTTACGCGAACATTGCACATGATTAAAACTACTTTTACGGATTTTATCGCGTTTATTTTTACTTTTTATTTTTAATTCCCGACGTTTCGGGCGCTTTCCGCACCCATGGTCACGGGGGACTGAGATGACTGACGTCCCGATGTCATTGTTAAACCCGGAGTACCTTCAGCTTTTTTTTTACCATACCATAAACAATAATTAAAAAAGCTGAAGGTACTCCGGGTTTAACAATGACATCGGGACGTCAGTCATCTCAGTCCCCCGTGACCATGGGTGCTGGAAAGCGCCCGAAACGTCGGGAATTAAAAATAAAAAGTAAAAATAAACGCGATAAAATCCGTAGAAGTAGTTTTAATCATGCACAAATTATTTATTTATTTTGAATAATATATATTGTAAAGAATCCTTTTATTCATCGAGTACTGAATTTAAAATAAAACAAAAAATAATATCTGTAAGTTAAAGTAATGCCGTGTAGTGTTAACAATGTCGCGCAGTTATCACACGGTGATATTAAACATCATTATTATAGTTATCAGTGCATCATTAGCTTGATTATTATCGTTAATGATCATAAAGAGATTTATTTCTTGCAACCTTGGTGAAAAATCACATCCATCCATTGCAATAAATATGTAGCAAAGGAAAAAAAAACATAACACTAGCATATATAACAGTGTTACGACGGGGCTTATTTCATCACTATCACAATAAATAAAAGCACACAGCGTACCTGATGGATGCTGCAGACACGAGCACACAGCGTATATGATCAATGAAAGTACAAAAAGCACGTGTCAGCCCTTTTTTTTTTTTTTTTGTGTTGTGTTTTTTTTATTTTTTATTATTGGTAGTTTTTTATTTTTTTTTGTTCCCCCGTAAAAAACTGTGTGGGTGCGCTACCGCTTCCCCTTTTTTTAAAAGCTTGTGGGCTTTTTCTGCATGTGCCACAAAGTCCACCGCGTTGTGTTGCATAAGCTTGATTTTATTTTATCACGTTTTTGTTTCAATTTCAATTTCTCGTTTGTTTGTCTGACTGTCGTTCCGGGTGGAGTTTAGTAACTAGTTTTAAAGTTTAAACTAACCTCCTGATTAGCTTAAAACTTGAAATTTTGAAAATGTATAGCTCAAATTCGAATAAAAAAAGGGTTAAAATATTTTTTTTAAAATTTTACTTGTTTTGTTTAGTGTTTCGTGTAAATAATAAAGAAGAATGAAAAACTTACATAGAATTGCTTCGGTGTCTGTATAGATGATTAAAATTTAGCTAAGTTACACAATGCGGTTACTTTAATAGATATGAGAGGTTCATACTACAGGTTTCTGACCTATGGGTTCTTTTTTGTTTGTATTATAACCTGTATTCACCACTTCTATTCAACTAGGGCCGATTTTTCAAACCTTGGATTAAAGTTACTCATAGATAAAATAGTCTGAAAAATCCAAAAGTGCATGCCTCGTGAGCGTTTTATTTCATTTTAATCAAAAAAATTGTATTCCTAAGTTTTAAAATACATTATATGCGTGTTTTAAATTTAGCGCTCTATTATTTTAACAAGTAGTGTCACCTACAAGGAAAAATTATTATTACCAAAATAAATCGGTTACACAAGGTATAATAAAATATATATAAGCGGTATGGTACATTTGTCGTTTAATATATTAATAAATTGCGTTTATTAACCCTTAAGTGCATGAACTTTTTGTTTTAACTAATTTAAACATATAATTTAGATGTTTAGGTCTTGAATTTGGGAAAAATAAAGAATAAAAATTATTTTCATTTTTTTTAAAGTAATTTTAATAAAAAAAAGTTTGTATCATTTTTGATACATTATGCATTAACGTCATTTTTTGTACGGTAAGTTAAGTAACTTTCCTACCTAACCGATTTTGTTGAATAGTTCCCAGACATAATATCCCTTTCTTAGCTAAGTAATACATATGAGATAAAGAGGTGTGGAAATTGTGAAAGTAAACAATGTGGTTTACTTTGCGTGGGATAATCCTCAACAATTTTACAACAGTGTTCCCAACCACTCCCAGATATGGTTCGTTTTCCAACATAGGTTCATTATCTTTTCCTGTATAAATTATAATTTTGTATGCATACCCTACCAGAGAATATAGCATATAAAGTTTGAACCCCCCATTTGTGAGGTTTATATGGGAGGTATTGTTTTAGGAAGTGGCCCATTTTCGTTGCACACATTTTTATGTGTTCATCTATGGAAAGCCTTTGGTCTATATGAATGCTGGAAACTCTCATTCAGATGTTCTACCTCAGGTCGCAGCTTGTGTAGTTTATCGTGGTTGGGGTTGTCTATAGGCAGATGTTTGAAGTTGTCGTTAAAATGTAATATATATCAAATTTTTTCAAATCTATATAATGTCATACTCTGTATAATTGGCATAATTCCGTATTTTTTATTCCAGTAAGCTCCTATATTTGGATGATGAAAAACTGACATAGATATTAATTCCCATCAAGTACTATTGTAACTTTGATTTTGTGATTGGATCTGGTTGGTCGGGATTTTTTTTGGATTGAATATCGAGTAGACCTTTTACAATCTTATCTAAAAAATCAGGAGTAAAAAAAATTACTGAAAAATTTGTATGGACTTTCTAGGGCTATAACTTAGAGAGAATATTTTGTCTCATTCTGAAAACGAATGCTATCTTCCCAAAACTCTCAGGAATGTTTCCTCCATTTGAGTCTAGCAGTTTCAATCGTAATATGACACCTGTTGGGAATATTTTGTGCAAAACCACTACCTTCATTCACTAAGGGAGGATTATCACCATTTCGCAAATAATTTTCGTCATTTACAAGAGGTGGTACACCTTCGTCCCGGATTTGAGACTTATGGAAATCACCGTAACCCATTTGTTCTTCCCCGTGATTTACTAAAGCAGCACGAATTTCATCAATATTTGGGTGATAATCTAATTCATAATCATCAGACTCTGCTTTCTCCTCCGATAAAAATCCACCTTCCAATATTGCTAAAAGGTCTTCAATCTCATTATCTTTTATTTTTCTTTTTTCCATGCTCAAAAAGTGAGGAAAAACATATAACAATCACATATCATACAAGCCTACTATACTAGCGAAAATGTACAAACGGGACCTACTAACTGCATAATGTATCATTTTTGATACAACTAAAATTATCATTTTTTTTATCAAACGCCAGTAAAATTCACTTGAAATATGTGTTTAACAGTGAAACAATACTCTAACCTGTATTTTTAATATTTTTCTGGGTCAGCTTTTGTGTTAAAATCACTCCAAAATAAATCAATAAAAATTTGTAATCCCACGAAAAAAGGTTATGACAGACAGGAAAAAAGTTTTCATAGTTACCGCCAAATTATTTAGGAAATGGTCATCGATTACTTAAACATTCTAAAAGATGATTAGGCATAGGACATATTTAACATACAGCATAGTTGTGTGTACGTAGGTTTAACAAAATTATGAATCGATAATCTCATCGTATCATTTATTGATACAATATGCGTTTAAGGGTTAATATACAAAGGAAAAAAATGAAAGCGCCCTTAAATTTTTAATAATAATAAAACATAAAAGTTGAAAATCATTTTATTAACAAACTACGCATGCTATTGATATGAAATAGAGAACCACGTGATGTAATTCTGTAGCTAAACAAAACACCTGTCTCGATACGTCCATTTTTTCGGGAGTAATCGTGACTACATACAAAATCAACATCTGGACGTCCACTTAATTTTTTTTAAACCGTTTATTTTTGAAGTAGTAATATAAAATGATTTTTTAAGAAAATATAAAATGGTTTAATTAGTGTTTTTTGATCTACAGCTACCCTAATTATCGTTTAAGTGCAACATGGTTATGATAGAGGCACTTTAAGAACACAAAATTGCTTGACGTTAACGTGTCTATAGTAAAGCATCACCTAATAACGCTTCGCGTTATGAAGCGTACAATACAACTTAAACAAAAATTACAATAGTAAAAAAAAATTAGTTCGATTGTTTAACTTTTACATTCAGTCAGATTATAAATTGTTTGATGAATAACTTTTATCCGACATTTGAATCATCGCTCCTAAATTAAATTATCAAAAAAATATAATTCGGTAGTGCAACAACCTATCAACGATATTTAACGTGGTAGAGCCATGTTGCAGTTATATTGTGGTTACAGCACGAAAGGGTCGGCTCGACCGGGGCAGGAACCACGCTCTCACAGAATACCAGCGTAAAATAGCAGCTTAATGCTGCTTGCTGTGTTTCGTATGGTGAGTGTAGAGAACCGGAGACCCTTTTTTACTGGAAAAGAGGCGTTCTATCTCAGTCCTCAGGGCTGGCAACGCATCTGCATTTTGATTTTTAATTAAATATAAATGTAGATGTCTGGGCCACAGCATCCACTTACCATCAGTTGGACTGCGTGCTCGTTTGCCATCCTTATTCTATAAAAAAATTAACGAAAATCGATACTGGCTAAGCTGTGCAAGGCAACATAAACAAATTTATGTTTTACCAAATAAATACTAAAAAGTAAGATCATTTTAATTTAAGCTCCCGAAACACATTTTTATAAAATAAATGATATGAACTGATGTCGTGGGGGCGTCTATTTTATCTAATGGAAAATTTTATCTATGAAGAAGCAAAGAATGTGCTAGACATTATCAACTATAATCGACAGAGGGAAATCACACCGGAGATTTTTATTATTTTATTTGTTATCAGAAAGATGCTGCTGCCTATCATCTGATTCTTATTCCTCGGTCGTCTTTTACGACACTTCGGGGATCATATGCGGTAGGTGATTCTCGTAAGCTGTCACCACACTGTAACGTAATATAATCAATATTCAAGTTTAATATCGGCGGTGGAGCTCTTCGTTATATTTCCGCCGCTTACTCTAATTTGCTCTTGAAATTACACGAGTTAGATACTTCGAGGTCCTAATATATTGAAGTGTTTGCTTGCACAGACGTCTCTGGGGATCACTCCTTAGATGAACGATGTAGGAAAGCTTGTGTAGATGGAAAGGGTAAGATTACACGTTAAGGGGGTGTCGCCTTTCACCTTTTATCGGTTCTATGAGTATGTAAAAATAAAAATAAAGTATTTTTAAAATTAAAGGGATATCTGGGCTGGAAGAAAGTTAAAGAATAGCTTTTAACGATCTGTTGCGGTCCGACTATGACCGACGTACGACCTGATTACCCTTATAGCCTACGATTATAGTTATAAAAATTACGAAATCATTATCCACACTTTACTCGTTCGTTTTCCTCAATTTACTCGTTCAAAACTAGACTACTTTTGCTTTTTAAAACGATTGTGACTATATTTTGCTTTCGTATTATATGTATGTACCAGTATGTTCGTAAAATTTGTTTGTTCGTTAAAATCAATTTGATAAAACTCAAACGCCGCTCCCCTCTTAAAATTATGCTAATGTGTTCCGATATGCCTATCACAATCAAGTGATGAGGTTTCTCAGATGATTTCTAACACTACTAAACCAAATTGTAAAGTTTAAAAAAACGATCATTAAATAATTTAGTAATAGTAGTAGGTATAAATATCCTGTCGTTTATAATTATTAAATTATACATTATACGCTTATATTATATATTTGTACTATTTTTAAAATCATTTTACTTCATGTGGTGTGTTGTTGTGTGTGTGTTGTTGTGGTGTACAGATCAAGTCTTTTCCATGCGCATGATTGCGGAGAAGTTTTTGGCCAAAAACCAGAAAGTTTTTTGTGCGTTCATGGACTTGGAAAAGGCTTATGACAGAGTGGACAGGAATGTGTTATGGCAAACACTGAACTCATATGGGTTGAGCGCTGGTTTGATACAGGCATTAAGGTCTCTTTATAGGGACTCTAGTGCTTGTCTCAGGATCAATGGGGTCTACTCGGCTGGTTTGGCATCCAAAAAGGTGTCAGACAGGGCTGTGTAGCTTCCCCTTGGCTGTTCAACCTATTTATGGACAGGTGTTTGCAAACTTTGAAAGATGAAGAATGTGAGTTAAAAATGGGCGAGTTAACCGTCAAATGCCTTTTGTATGCCGATGAACAAGTCATATTTGCGTCATCGGCGGCTGAGTTGCAAGATGAGAGCTGAGAGCAAATGATGGTTACATTAATGAACTGGGAATTAAAAGAAAGGGGAATGAAAGTGAACGCAAGTAAGACGAAAGTGATGGTTTTTGAAAGAGAAGAAAGTAAAACGATTTGTGAAATAAGAATAGAAGGAGAGTTAATTGAGCAAGTGGATGAGTTTGTGTATTTGGGATGTGTATTTAGCAGGGATGGTAGATATGATAGGGATATAGAACGACGAGTAAATGCAGGGAATAGAGTGAATGGGGCACTACACTCAACACATTCTGGTTCTTCATAATGCTGTAGAAATGCGGTCTTTAAGGAATATGCTAGGGTTGAATCTGAATGACAGGGTGAGAAATTGCGTGATAAGAAATAAATGTGATATGCAAGATGATGTTGTGACCAGGATTAAGCAAGGAATGCTTCGGTGGTTTGATCATGTAGAAAGAATGAATGAGGAAAGAGTGACAAAGCAAATTTATATGGCAGATGTGAACGGCCGAGTCGGGAAGGGACGCCCTAGGAAAAAGTTTATCGACCAAATTGGCGATATTTTGAAAATGGGCCACGTTAGAAGTACCCTTAACCGACGAACATGTCAGGATCGTGCCAAATGGAAGTCCGTAGTCTCTGCCTACCCCTCTGGGTGACAGGCGTGAGTTTTTATGTTTTTATTTTACTTCATCGCAGCGCGAATAGATCTACTCGATCTTGAAAGGAAGATATTCGAACATATTACCAGCGTGAAAAATTTCGCTGTTTATCGTATGGTGGGCGATGAGAATCGGAGATTATTTTAAGTACTATCATGGCATTCCATCTTAGCCCTCAGGAATAACATTAACTTGAAAGAAAACCCCGCATCTACATTTTGATTCTTAATCGATGATAGCTGTAATTGACTATAGGCCACAGCATCCACTTAATATCACGTGGACAGTGTGCTCGTTTGTCAGTTTTACTACTACAAAAAATGTCTTGGAAACTTTTTTACATAGAATAGACAAACGAGCACACAGTCCACCTAATGCTAAGTGGATGCTATGGTCCAAAGACACCTAAATTTATCTTCAAATAAGACTGACCCGTTCGTGCTGCAACCATAATATAGCTGCAGTGTGGCACTACCATTTTCTTACAAAATAAAGCCAATTTTAATAATTTATTTAAATATTTTTTGGCTATATAAAATTAAAAAAACTGCAGCGTGGCTCTAACATTTTCTTACAAAATAAAGCCAATTTTAATTTATTTAAATATTTTTGCCTACATAAAATTAAAAAAAAAACTGCAGCGTGAGTCTACCATTTTCTTACAAAATAAAGCCAATTTTAATTTATTTAAATATTTTTTGGCTATGTAAAATTAAAAAAAACTGCAGCGTGACTACTATTTTCTTACAAAATAAAGCCAATTTTAATTCATTTAAATATTTTGCCTATATAAAATTAAAAAAAAAACTGCAGCGTGGCTACCATTTTCTTACAAAATAAAGCCAATTTTAATTTATTTAAATATTTTTTGGCTTTTTAAAAATTAAAAAAAAACCTGCAGCGTGACTACTATTTTCTTACAAAATAAAGCCAATTTTAATTCATTTAAATATTTTTGCCTATATAAAATTAAAAAAATAACTGCAGCGTGCTCTACCATTTTCTTACAAAATAAAGCCAATTTTAATTTATTTAAATATTTTTTGCCTATATAAAATTAAAAAAACTGCAGCGTTACTATTTTCTTACAAAATAAAGCCAATTTTAATTAATTTAAATATTTTGCCTATATAAAATTAAAAAAAAAACTGCAGCGTGGCTACCATTTTCTTACAAAATAAAGCCAATTTTAATATTATTTAAATATTTTTTGCCTATATAAAATTAAAAAAAAACTGCAGCGTGGCTCTACCATTTTCTTACAAAATAAAGCCAATTTTAATTTATTTAAATATTTTTGCCTATATAAAATTAAAAAAAAAAACTGCAGCGTGGCTCTACCATTTTCTTACAAAATAAAGCCAATTTTAATATTTATTTAAATATTTTTTGGCTATATAAAATTAAAAAAAACTGCAGCGTTACTATTTTCTTACAAAATAAAGCCAATTTTAATTCATTTAAATATTTTTGCCTATATAAAATTAAAAAAAAACTGCAGCGTGGCTCTACCATTTTCTTACAAAATAAAGCCAATTTTAATTTATTTAAATATTTTTTGGCTATATAAAATTAAAAAAAACTGCAGCGTGTTACTATTTTCTTACAAAATAAAGCCAATTTTAATTCATTTAAATATTTTTGCCTATATAAAATTAAAAAAAACTGCAGCGTAACTACTATTTTCTTACAAAATAAAGCCAATTTTAATTCATTTAAATATTTTTGCCTATATAAAATTAAAAAAAAAAACTGCAGCGTGGCTACTACTATTTTCTTACAAAATAAAGCCAATTTTAATTTATTTAAATATATTTTTGGCTATATAAAATTAAAAAAAAACTGCAGCGTGTTACTATTTTCTTACAAAATAAAGCCAATTTTAATTCATTTAAATATTTTTGCCTATATAAAATTAAAAAAAGCTGCAGCGTGACTACTATTTTCTTACAAAATAAAGCCAATTTTAATTTATTTAAATATTTTTGCCTATATAAAATTAAAAAAAAACTGCAGCGTGGCTCTACTATTTTCTTACAAAATAAAGCCAATTTTAATATTTATTTAAATATTTTTGCGGCTATATAAAATTAAAAAAAACTGCAGCGTGTCTACTATTTTCTTACAAAATAAAGCCAATTTTAATTCATTTAAATATTTTGCCTATATAAAATTAAAAAAAACGCGTGTTCGCAGCGTGACTACTATTTTCTTACAAAATAAAGCCAATTTTAATTCATTTAAATATTTTGCCTATATAAAATTAAAAAAAGCTGCAGCGTGACTACTATTTTCTTACAAAATAAAGCCAATTTTAATTCATTTAAATATTTTGCCTATATAAAAATTAAAAAAAGCTGCAGCGTGACTACTATTTTCTTACAAAATAAAGCCAATTTTAATTCATTTAAATATTTTTGCCTATATAAAATTAAAAAAAGCTGCAGCGTGACTACTATTTTCTTACAAAATAAAGCGCAATTTTAATTCATTTAAATATTTTGCCTATATAAAATTAAAAAAAGCTGCAGCGTACTACTATTTTCTTACAAAATAAAGCCAATTTTAATTCATTTAAATATTTTTGCCTATATAAAATTAAAAAAAAACTGCAGCGTGACTACTATTTTCTTACAAAATAAAGCCAATTTTAATTTATTTAAATATTTTTGCCTATATAAAATTAAAAAAAAACTGCAGCGTGTCTACTATTTTCTTACAAAATAAAGCCAATTTTAATTTATTTAAATATTTTTGCCTATATAAAATTAAAAAAAAAACTGCAGCGTAACTACTATTTTCTTACAAAATAAAGCCAATTTTAATTTATTTAAATATTTTTGCCTATATAAAATTAAAAAAAAACTGCAGCGTGGCTTTACCATTTTCTTACAAAATAAAGCCAATTTTAATAATTTATTTAAATATTTTTTGGCTATATAAAATTAAAAAAAAACTGCAGCGTTACTATTTTCTTACAAAATAAAGCCAATTTTAATTCATTTAAATATTTTTGCCTATATAAAATTAAAAAAAGACTGCAGCGTGACTACTATTTTCTTACAAAATAAAGCCAATTTTAATTTATTTAAATATTTTTGCCTATATAAAATTAAAAAAAACTGCAGCGTAACTACTATTTTCTTACAAAATAAAGCCAATTTTAATTTATTTAAATATTTTTGCCTATATAAAATTAAAAAAAACTGCAGCGTGTCTACTATTTTCTTACAAAATAAAGCCAATTTTAATTCATTTAAATATTTTGCCTATATAAAATTAAAAAAAGCTGCAGCGTGACTACTATTTTCTTACAAAATAAAGCCAATTTTAATTTATTTAAATATTTTTGCCTATATAAAATTAAAAAAAAACTGCAGCGTGTCTACTATTTTCTTACAAAATAAAGCCAATTTTAATTTATTTAAATATTTTGACCTTTATAAAATTAAAAAAAAAACTGCAGCGTGTCTACTATTTTCTTACAAAATAAAGCCAATTTTAATTTATTTAAATATTTTTGCCTATATAAAATTAAAAAAAAAAACTGCAGCGTAACTACTATTTTCTTACAAAATAAAGCCAATTTTAATTTATTTAAATATTTTTGCCTATATAAAATTAAAAAAAAAACTGCAGCGTGGCTCTACCATTTTCTTACAAAATAAAGCCAATTTTAATAATTTATTTAAATATTTTTGCCTATATAAAATTAAAAAAATTAGTTTCTATTAAAAGGACTGTATTTTTTACATTTTGTAAATTTTAATGAGTATTTTGTACCTAATCTATATATATATTAAATGAAAATGATATGTACTTAGTTTTAATCTTAAATGTGTGGAGAAATTTCAATAAGTTATAATCATTAAAGCTACAAAGCACGATTCTGGTTTCTGAATTTTTATCAGATTTGTAATAAGTTAAAGAGATATAATATTACATTAGCCTTAAATCCTCAACGAAATAGTTTCTTAATAAATTATACGATGTTTACCGATAATTTCCGAGTGACATTAATATTTATTTGTTTAATTTTTGTTAACTTGTAATTAAAGATTGCCTTGGTAAGATTATTTATGGAGGGACATTGTTGATTGCTTAAATAATTAATTACTCTAAAGCATGGTTAACGAGTATAAAAAGTAGATTTACCTAAAAAGCTGGTGTAGTATCCGTTTGTACTGTAAACACAAGTTTGTACTGTTTACACAAGCTTTTTAAAGGTACGGGACCATACTCGTTTTAATTTGTGTGTGTTATTGTTATTAACCCAATCTTGACCAATTTGTTTTTAATTTAAGGACGCGTTTACAAAATGGATAGGTATAGAATCGCACTACTACATTGACAAAAGTCACACACACACTAGTGTACGCACGGTTGGCTGTGGGAATCGTAGTCAAATGAAATTATTTTGATAATTTGAAAGATTGAATTTGTTTTTCATTTCTTATACCTACCTCAGAAATATACTTCGATACGAAATATGAATACCTGCTCCAAAGACTGCTTGGCACTGGAAGCCCTCTACTGGTAGTGAGATGTTAGCTCTGGACTTTGAACTGGTTTTGTCAGTTATAATAAGACCTTACCTACCTGCGGACTTGATGGAGTGACCTGAAGGTGTAATTTGGTGATTACAACAATAGGAACTCCTAGACTAGTGGAACTAGGTGTGCCGAGTTTGGGTTCGTTTTGTTGGTTATGATGAGACCTTACCACCGGACTTGATGGAGTGACCTGAAGGTGTAATTCGGTGATTACAAGTGGAACTCCTAGACTAGTAGAACTAGGTGTGCCGAGTTTGGGTTCGTTTTGTTAGTTATGATGAGACCTTACCACCAGACTTGATGGAGTGACCTGAAGGGGTAATTCAGTAACTACTGCTGGAATTTCTGAACGAGTAGAACTAGATGTGCCGAATTTGGGCTCCGTTTTGTTAGTTATGACGAGTCCATACCTCCGGACTTGATGGAGTGACCTGAAGGTGTAAATCGGTGATTGCAACTGGAACTCCTAGACTGGTGGAACTAGGTGTGCCGAGTTTGGGTTCGTTTCGTAGGTTATGATGAGACCTTACCACCGGACATGATGGAGTGACCTGAAGGTATAGTTCGGTGATTACAAGTGGAACTACTAGACTTGTAGGACTAGGTGTGCCGAGTTTGGGTTCGTTTTGTTAGTTATGATGAGACCTTACCACCAGACTTGATGGAGTGACCTGAAGGGGTAATTCAGTAACTACTGCTGGAATTTCTGAACCAGTAGAACTAGGTGTGCCGAATTTCACTCCATCAAGTCCGGTGGTAAGGTCTTATCGTAACTAACAAAACGAAACCAAACTCGTCACACCTAGTTCTACTAGTCTAGGAATTCCATTTGTAACCACCTGATTACACCTTCAGGTCACTCAATCAAGTCCGGTGGTAAGGTCTCATCGTAACTAACAAAACGAACCCAAACTCGGCACACCTAGTTCTACAAGTCTAGGAGTTCCACTTGTAATCACTGAACTACACCTTCAGGTCACTCCATCAAGTCCGGAGGTATGGACTCGTCATAACTAACAAAACGAAGCCCAAATTCGGCACACCTAGTTCTACTCGTTCAGAAATTCCAGCAGCAGTAGTTACTGAATTACCCCTTCAGGTCACTCTATCAAGTCCGGTGGTAAGGTCTCATCGTAACTAACAAAACGAACCCAAACTCGTCACACCTAGTTCTACTAGTCTAGGAATTCCATTTGTAACCACCTGATTACACCTTCAGGTCACTCAATCAAGTCCGGTGGTAAGGTCTCATCGTAACTAACAAAACGAACCCAAACTCGGCACACCTAGTTCTACAAGTCTAGGAGTTCCACTTGTAATCACTGAACTACACCTTCAGGTCACTCCATCAAGTCCGGCGGTATGGACTCGTCATAACTAACAAAACGAAGCCCAAATTCGGCACACCTAGTTCTACTCGTTCAGAAATTCCAGCAGTAGTTACTGAATTACCCCTTCAGGTCACTCTATCAAGTCCGGTGGTAAGGTCTCATCGTAACTAACAAAACGAACCCAAACTCGGCACACCTAGTTCTACCAGTCTAGGAGTTCCAGTTGCAATCACCGATTTAGACCTTCAGGTCACTCCATCAAGTCCAGAGGTATAGACTCGTCATAACTAACAAAACGGAGCTCAAATTCGTCACCCCTAGTTTTACTCTGCAAGAAGTTCAAATAGCGGTCACGAAAGTACACCTTCAGGTCATGCCATCAAGTCCAGAGGTAAGGTCTCATCATAACCAACAAAACGAGCCCAAACTCGGCACACCTAGTTCCGCTCGTCCACGAGTTGCAGTAGTAGGTAAGTTTATATATCCTACTTATTTTTAGCTAAATAAAAACTGTGAGTATAAAAATAATAATTTTATCACTTGTCAAGTACTTATGTTTCCAATTTGTTTTTTTCTAATATTTTGTGTATGTACAGCGATCTTTTCAGAATGAGCCGCTGCAAACAGGCGATACAGTGTCCACTCACGACGGCGGCCGAGCGCGGACTGTGGTTTCATCGAAATCTTTGTACAATAAATCAAAGCAGGCACCAACAATAAAATAGCCCTTATTGCAATACATTATGATTCATCCATATTACCAAAATATGTGAAAAAATGTGCATCAGTTTTTATTTTTTTTACGACTATTTGTGACATTTTGTTAAAAAATAAACCCAGGGTTTTTTAATTGAATATGTCTGTCATCTTATAGTATTTTTTAAATTTTTAAATATGTTGATAATAGACCAAAACATCTACCGAAACACAAGCCGGTATCGTTAATTTTGTAGAAAATGGCAACGAAAGTTCGTTTTTACAATATAAAAAACTACTATTTTCAACAAAAGAGTTACAGACATTTGCAGATGAAGAACCAATCTATACATGGTAGTTTTTACTTATATTTGATTTGGTTTAGTTTTGTCACAAAATCTACCGAAAAACACCCTAATTTTGGTTGATTTGCAAACGCGTCCTTAATATATTAAAACACTAAATCTTAAACATGCTAGTTATATATATATGCATTATATATTTTATAGCTTTTTTATTTTTGAGAGCCACTCATTACCGGTTTTAAGTTTAACAATTTTGTTTATTTTATTACACATATATGAAACTTTTTTACACAACGGAATCGATGAGGCAATATTTATTAACTAATGCACTAAGCCCATAATTATACATGTCTACTTCATTCATTAAACTTCAGTGTATCATAACATGAGTCAACATTTGTGCAAAAAAATAGTTGCGTTGTATATGTTCATCAAGTAAGTAGTTTTCTGCTTGGTAGTCGGTCTGATAGGCGCCACTCTCTTACTTATTTTTATCGCCAAACAGTAGTGTTTACTTTACTGTGTCCACTCTGAAGGGTATAGATATACAGGTAAAATTAATGGCATGAGGCAAACACTGGAATAATTCGGGTTGAGCGCTAAGCTGGTACCGACATTAGGACCTGACACAAGACCTGGAACTCTAGTGCTTGTGTCAGAATAAACAGGGCCGACTCAAACTGGTTTGATATCTTTAAAGATGTCAGGCAGGGTTGCTTCTACGTGGCTGTGCAAGTTGGATATTTATGGACAGTCGTTTAGAAACTTTGAAAATTGAAGCATGTGGTTTAAAAATGTGTAAATCAAATACCTTTTGTACGCCAACGATCAAGTCATATTTGCATCGTGCGCGGACGATTTGCAAATAATGGTTACATTAATGAAAAGCTCATTAAAAGAAGAAGGAACGGAAGTAAGTAGCGAGTAAGACGAAAGTGATAGTTGAAAAACATAAAACAATATATGAAATAAGAATAGAAGGGAAGTAGGCCGAACATAGTGATGAGTTTGTGTATTTAAGATATGTATTTAGCAGGGTTGGTTGACATGACAAATATAAATCATTCCGAGTTAACTCAAAACACAGTAAAAAGGGATCTTCACTCTAGTGTGGGATGTCAGAATGTGTCACAAATGGTACGTATGGAAATTCATAATCCTGTATTAGTTATCCTTATAATCCTTAATATATTATGGCGGTGACAGTGAAATTAATGCTGTAGAAATGCGGCCATAACGAAATATGTTAGGGTTAACTCTGAATGAAAGGTTAAGAAATTGTGTGATAAGAGAAAATTGTGGTTTGCAAATGTTCTTACTAAGATTAAGAGAAGAATTCTTTGGTGGTTTAGAGACTTAAAAAGAATGAACAAGGAAATAGTGACAAAGCATTTTTATGCTAATATTATTAATTAAAGATGGGCTGGATAGCTTTTCTTTGGACTAAAAGATGGAACAGTCCTTTGCGACTCTTACCTGCGATCTTATCTCATTAGTGAATGATTTCACAAATTTCTACAAAATTTTCATAGGTGTCAACAAAATTCCACAGATACGTTCCAGGTTAAGGTTACGCGTTTGAACTCAATTACCGAAATTTTATTACCGTTCATAAACTTAGATATTAACCAAACACTTATTAAATTACGTACTTTAATTACGATGCGTTTTTTGATGCGAATGGAATAGAAAATATCATACACTATCGAATTGTTGATTTAATTTTTAAACCATAAGTGTCTCCTTACAAATAAAAAATCCTAAGGTTTCAAGTATGTTAGTAAAAGTAAAAGTAAAATTATTCACTAACTGCGTGAGCATAAATTAGGTTTAAAGTTTAAACACTCAAAAGTAAACTGCTTCGTTATGGAGTCAGAACAGGTTAGGCGAAAGCTGTTGAGTAACTGTTTTAAGTCTACACATAAAGCAGCGTGGCCATGCTATTGCTCCAGATTGATAAACTGCACGGATAAAAGATTTTATCTTAATGTGTGAATAAGATTGGAGTGTCACTGAGAGATTTTTGTTTGCACATTTAAGTTAACAGTATGTATTTAGATAGTTTTTGGAAATTTATTACGATGCTACATAGTAAATATTTATTTATTACGTATCGGTACATCAATAGTCATTTTACAATACGAATTTATAAAACTAACAACGTATGTAAATTTCAAGAAAAGCTAAGATTCCAGAAAAAAATACTAACTTACAATTGTTAAATGTTATTTTCTTTAACATACTGTTTTAAAATAAGGTTATTCTAACCGGATAAGAAACTGCTATAGTTGTTTCTTATATTTTTTCTTATCATCGAGTATAATATCAGAATTAAAAGGCATGAATTTTGTAGCCCTATTAAGATTCCACAACACGTAAGAGTTTCCAATGTCTTCTTGAAAAGGGGATTATCGTTACAGGAATAATCAATACGCAATTGTGTCGGTGAGGGCGTTGCGGGATTAGAGGGCAACATTTTTGACAGGTCGTTAATAAGAACATTGCACCCTTGTTGGTTTTACACCCACCCTACAGTGTAATAATGTATGGAACAGTAATTTTATTTCCCGATGGGCTATGTGCCTATGCATTGATGATTTTGGTAAAACGTCCAACTTGTAATCCATTCTGGTGTGCTAAAATTAGCAGTAAACTTTTTATATGTGGTAGAGCCATGCTGTAGCTCTATTATAGTTGTAGCACAAATGGGTCGGCTCGACCGTGGAAGGAGCACACTCTCACAGAATACCAGCTTAAAATAGCAGCTTAATACTGCTGTGTTTCGTACGGTGAGCGTAGAGATCCGGAGACCCTTTTTTACTGGTTACGAGGCATTCCGTCTTAGTCGTCAGGGGTGACAACGCACTTGCGTTTTGATTCTTAAACGAGAATAAATGTAGATGTCTATGGGCCACAGCACCCACTCACCACCAGGTGGAATGTGTGCGCGTGTGTGCGTATGTCACCATTATTCTATATTTAAAAAAATCATGTCGTTTTAGTTTATTCTTAGAATAATAAACGTTAAAAATAACCCGTACATATTGTTGCAACTGAACTACGGTAAATTTTCCTCATTCGAAAGCGGAAGCAGATTTAAAAAAAATAACTAACAATGTTAATAAAATGAGTTAAATAAATTGAGTTATGAGGGCTACTATGACAAAAATGACCGTTCTATTATTTATTTCATACTTAAAGGTATTTAAAGATTATTTGTTTTAAAAAGAAGATTAATTTTATTTGTGTTTTTATTTTTTCAGGTAACGCATATTTTGTTACATCAGAGGAAACTCGAAAAGTTGTAAGTACCTACATAAAATTAGTGTCTAGAAAATTAAATAGAAGAAAAGACAATGCATTTACGTGCCAAAAATAAACGTACACGTATTGAATTTAGGTATAAACAAAAATAACAGAGAATTAACTTCTAAAACACAATCATAAAGAAAATAAATTTACTACGAGTGAATTACGCTCTTGTCAATCACAATAACGTAGATGATACTATCTCGTTCTTAGACCAATAAAGAAGACGCAAGAGACACAAAAGCCAAGCCAAAAGTACGCTCAACTAAACGAAGAAACGCACACATTTGCATCTGGAATCGTTAGCAACCAACAACATGGTTTTATGTGTATATGTTGCGCCCTGCTGTGAACTTATATAAAGAGAGAAAGAAAAAAGATTTGTGCGTGAGGTCGTGTCAAGAAGTTGAGGATGGTTTTGGCATCCCTTGAAATATACGCAGCGTTTTAAGTTTGCAGCAGCTTAGGGAGGGTTGAAGTGGAAGGAGACGAAGACTTTTACCTATATTTTATTTTCTAACTTACGAGTTAACTTAACTACTATGACAATGTTAATACACAGGAATATTAGACTACTTAACTGACAAACTAACTTAATTACTACTGGGCTGTCTTAACAATTATACCTTGATTTTTATAGTATTGTATATTCTTACGTCACGTTAGTAAATTGAGTCACATCTTTACGTGTTGGTTTTTGCTTAGCAGTTGGTAGGTGACTTCCTGATGGCACTGTGTTGAATATTCTTAAGTCATGTGCTGTTATTTGCTTAGCAGGCGCTGCTGGATGGTAGGTGACTTCCTGATTGCTTGCAAGGTCTCGGTAGGCATATGTAACTAGTGATTCGTTTATCTTTTTTTGTTAGTCTAGGGCTCGTTTAAAAATCAAACAAGTGGTAAAAATAAAAATGTTGTACAATCGACATCAATATAAATAAAATGTAAACATCATCAATTTAGTCGAAGTCAATTAAATACACATTATTAAGTAACCACTTTGACACATAATCATGAATTTTAACTGCATAGGACATGATATTTATTTACTTACTAGCTGGCTCGAGAGACGTTTTTCTGCCCTTCCCAGTATAGGTGATGCGATGAGTTTCACCGAATTCATTCTGGACTTTTACAGTGTAAATAATTTTTTTACTGATAACTAACTACCACAGCACTACTTATTGGGTTCAGATTTTGTCATATTCTTTTTTAACCTAAACCAAGATATATTGTGAATATGAGTTGTTTTGGTCCATAAATATCTGTTGAATTTGTAAATAAAAAAAAGAGAAATCCTCATTAGAATGCGAGAGGACCACGCCTGGCAGCTAACTTTTACTGATGGAATAATAACCTTTTGCAGAATTGGCTCTTGGACCACCCTATAGCCGCGTACATTGTATTGATATAATCATTAACCATAAATGATATAGTATTAAAATAATTGAACATTTTTAATTTTAAAATTATTTGATTACATTTATATGGGGCCACATGAGAAGCACCAGCTTTCGAATAAAAAAAAAGGAATCATCAAAATCGCACATAAAAATACAGTTGAATTGAGAACCTCCTACAGCTTTTGAAGCTGGTTGAAAACAAAATACGATCTTATGAACTAAAATTCAAACAGAAACACTATCGCGGTTTTGATGACAGCCAGACGTGTTTCTGTTAGCATTCGGCACACCCTCGCGCCATTACGCCGCAAACGACGCGAGCTACATAGAGAGACGAGTTCTTGCGATTCTACTTTATACACACTGAATATTTTACGCCGAATTGTAGGAGATTTGATGAGAGCCACCCTGCATAATTTCACAGTAAACAACTGAAGCCTGCGGGGTTCAGGCGTGTGTAACTATCCTTGACTCCCGACTTAAATTGTAGCACGTTTTCTATGTTTTCAAAATCTACTTTATTGTTTTTTTAGGATAATACTTTAAGTATCAGTTATATTCCCGGGTTCAATCCCCGCCGGCACCAATAACATTGTTAATTGCAATTTTAAGTGCTGATTTACTACGTGCTCGGCGGTGAAGGAAAACATCGTGAGGAAACCTGCATGTCAAAAAATAAGAATTTTTTTTTAAATGTGAAGTTCGCCAACACGCATTGGGACCGTGTGGCGTACATTCCTTGCCCTAAAACACTCTCAGAAAGGGGGCTTTTTTTGCAGAATGGGCAACCCTCCGCAAAGGGGGAGGAGGCGGTGAATGCTCATAGCATACCACGCAGCCGGCTGCGTGGTTATGTGGAGACTTTTACCCACTAAACACCGCCTTTAAGTATTAGCTTACTGATCTGACGAGAGATCTCTAAGCCGTATACGGACGCGACCCTCCTTGGCAGAAAGCAGGGCGCATGGCCTGTGCCCAGCAGTGGCATGCATATAGGCTGTAACTTTCGTAAGATAACGTTGTTCATACACAGCTATGAACCGTGTTTTCAACCTACTTCAAAAAAAAAAAGAAGAAGTTCTCAATGTGACCGTATTTTTTATGTGTGTTACCTCAGAACTTTTTCTAGGTAAACCGATTTTGATGATTATTATTTGTAAAGTTGGTGTTTTTCCTGCGGTCTCATATAAATTTGAGTAAGATCTCTCCAGTAGTTATTGAGTTATCTTAATAATGCGCATTTAATTGATTTCGACTACATTGACTCATTTGTTCTCATTCTATTTATAATATAAAAATTTTGTACAACCGACTTCAAAATCAATTTTATATTGGATGGAGCTAGTTGTGCAAAAGTTTTAATTTTACCAATTGTGGGATAGTCATTTGTGGATGGCCTGTGTTTTACCAGTAGACTTGTAATGAGATGTAATAATAATAAATGATTGCGATTATTGAACCGTAGCTCAAAGGTTAAGCTTGCCTTCATACGCAAGCAGCCTTATCCCATTCTCCACTGATTTCACTGCAGTTGTGCTGTCTATCTACGATCTCGGCGATATTTATTACTTCCAAGTAACTTACATATAATATGAGATTTTTTTTCTTTAAATAAATCGTTACACTAAAGTTTTCTCCCGTGAAGTGGAGGTAGTTTACATACATGAATTTCGCAAGGACAACCAGACCCGGAACAACTATTTGTAGGCCAAACAAATACTTGTTCCGTGCGGGATTCAAACACGCGGCACTCAACGCCGCAACTCGTTGCTAGCCACTGCGCCACGGAGCCGTCACATATTAGAAAATTTATATGAATGTGTGCACTCGCACTAGAGCAGCGTGACGGAATCTTACCTGCTCTAAAACCCTTTCAGAATAGAGAGCACCTGTTATAGCTTGGGTTTTTAAAGCTTAATTCTTATTACGGAAGCTCTCGGCTTTCATTAGAGATGTATTATTCATTTGAATGTGTTAAAAATTCCTTGTTTTTCCAAACTATTACTGTTTATATAAAAGTGTTGATGATCATCATCTTTACAACTCATCACAAGTCTATTACTGAACATAGGTCTTTTCCAAGAAATGCCAAAAGGCATGAATCTGAGTCACAGCATCCATCGACTTCTTTCATCACTTATGACTTATGAGGCCGTCACTTTATTAAGTGGGCGAAGAGGCTGCCACACTAGAAGCTTTCTCGTCCATTGGTGGTCGGTTTTTAGGTTATATAGCCGGCCCATTATCACTTTTGTTTACTGACCCGTTGGACTGTGTCGTTTATTCAGGTTGTACTTAGGTTTGTCAGATCGGAAGACCAAAATATCTAGACAAATTTTGAAAATGTCAGGATTTTGGGGTTTTAAAATAAAAAGATTTATTTATTTATTAATAAGCTACAAAAAGTACTTTAAACGAAATTAATATAAGTACGCTTAGTTTTTAGGTTGCCACGTGTATTTGGCATTGAACTTTACTAGAGTCTATCAATTTGGATCCTTTAGTAGTATTCAAAAAATATTGAAAATTCAAACAATTTACTTCAAAATTCAGTCTAATTACTAACTAAGCTTTTATTAAATCAAAGGCCTTACGTTAACTTTCCGAGAAGCTGTTTGTTTGGAGATGTTGAGCTTTGTTGGGAGTCTGGATATCATTTAAAATGTCGGGAGAATCCAAACGAATCCCGACCATCTGGCAACCCTAGCCGTACTGCGTATATCCTCATTACGAAGTCCATCACGCAGAAAAAGCCTGGGCAGTAGTTCGAATGTGTTCATAAATTTTTAATTTAGGTTTCAAAACAGCCTTTGGCAGTCTTGTAAGGTAGGCGAGCGTTTTTTGCGGTTTCAATAGGAGTATTGTATCTTAGTTATTGGTTAACCCTCCCAGGCTTATCTGATCCGCTGCGCCTTTAGGCAACGTCCTTTGTAAACACGGTATGGGTGTTATGAGATAATCGCACTCGCTAGATTTGTTTACTTTTTTTTTGTAAGTTTTACCTGTTTGTACTTCATTCTTATCCTTCTTAATAATAAACTTAAATGTAGAAAGCGAAACGCTTTTGGTCTTGTTTTGTGAACTTTCTTCATAATTTAAATGATAAAAATCTCACATTATTAAATAAAACATGTAATTTTTAATTTCAATTTCCTTGCCTTGAACGTGCTTATCTTCGTGTCGTACACAGGATATAGATACCTACTATCTTGCGTAAATATTTTACTAAAATATAAAATGCATAAATATAAAATTATAAATATAGTTTTCGTCGCTGCAAGAACAAATTAAAAAGTATTGGAAGCGATTTAAAGCGCACCCGCAAACTATCACGATGAAATCAGGTACGCGTGTCGGGAATATCACGGAGTTAATTGACATCGACCCTCGCCCCAAGCTTGCAAGTCGTTTGTTGGACGCAATGAGTCATCGGAATGTCGGGGGTGGCGGTGTGTAGCATATGAGACCCACAGATGACCGTGACTAAATGTGTCCACTTGCGTAGCTATAGCGTTGTATATGTTTATGTAGTTCTAAAAAAAAAATCCAGCCTATAACAGGTGTAAGTGTAAACACCGTTGTCACTAAAACCGTAGGTAGTTAACTTTAATATAAAAATATTTATCCGAATTAAAAAAAACGCTATTTATCTTTCATAAAATTTAAAAAGTTTTTGTCCGACACCATCTGTAAATTCATGGATACCCTATGCGCCGTGTGACGTAATCACTGTAAAGATCACCGTCCGCGCTAGCTACCTACACAACATTCCAATAAAATCACAATAGGTACATATAACCTGTGATGTAACTTTTCATTCATACTTTCATCCTGGCTTAGGACAGGCAAAAATTGAGGAATTAAGGAAAAATTGAGATTTTACTTTAAAAAATATTGTTATTTTTCATTGAATTTACGTTCTGTAAGTGAAACATAACCACTGCTTTTAAGAATAACGGTGTTTACACTGACACCCTTTCTCTGATAGGCAGGAACGTCCACTTATTTCTGAGAGCGTGGAATTGGAAAATAGTTAGCAATTGTTGTAACTCGGGGGACTGAGCGCTCTCTTTAAAACTTTCATAGTGCAAAAACAAACAGAATCCCCGCCGGCACCACAAACATTTTTAATTGGAATTTTAACTGCTGATTTAATTTACCATGGGCTCCATGAAGAAGGTAAACGTCGTGAAGAAACATGCAATTCTAACGAAAAAATATCACAAAGACATGTGAAGTCCAATACGCAATGTAGCAGTGAGGCAGACGAATTTTTTGTATAACCCTCTCAGAAAGTAGATATAGGTAATCAACTTATGCCCAGAATTTAGACGTATGTATATAGCGTTCTGAAGAAATGAACAACTTAGTATGGTATTAGTCTATATGCACCGGCTGGAATAACTTGAAAGAGTCGTCGAATATACACCACGTTGGGTAGGGGGCTGTTGAACGTAGAAGCTTATATATCCTTACGCACATGTTTCTCCCCATTACGTTAAGTTAGCTATCTTTTTGATGGGTTTACCTGTCAATAGTGGTTCGTCAGGGCTTCGCCTGATTGACTGATACATTGCATGAGAAAATAAATTACATATTCCCCTTTAAAACTCCTGTTAAGTACGTATAAATACGTGTTTTTATAAAAACAGGATAGTTGCAGAACGCTTTACTGAAATGGACTACCAAATACTTGCAAGATTTTTTTGGTGTTTTTTTTTAACAAAGAAGCTAAAATACTTAATTTAATAAAGAAGTGATTATAACTAATCTATGATTAAGAGATAGTGAGAACTCCAAATCGTTAGTATATTTTATAACTCCATGTATTATTGTTTTAATGTAGTGGACATCACGAAAAGAAATTTAACTGTAATTTGAGATAGTCTCAAACCTATTCTGCTTTGTATTCTATAATATTGTCAAGTTTCATTAAAATTCTTTGAGTAGTTTTTGCTTAATTGAGTAACAATTTTAAACTTTCACATTTATAAATTATTTTGCTGTTGTATATGGGCCTCTCCAATTGTTTCTCGATTTACCGTAATCATTGTTTGGCGGGCGAATTAAAGTTCGCAGAAATCTAGCATTTTTACTCTCTGTCCCTAGACTTTCTTTACATCTTTTATTTCCTATACGCTTCTTGGGAATATACACAGAACGATCGTTGGATGTTTTATAAAAAAAAAATTAAAACATCCAACACATAAAAAATCCACGTAAAGGTTTTTTTTTTGTATTTCTTTGTAAACTTTTATAAAAATTGTCTAATTGACTTATCAATAATATTTTTTTCTGGATGGACGTCTACAACTTCTTGGGACGACGTTAGGTCGACTATGTAAAACTTCACGATATTTTAGTATTGTCTCTGATAAAGTGTTCTTCATTCATTTTTCTTAACTAGCTCCTATACTGATAATGATCTCGCATCTGTCGCGGAGTCTTTTGACACTGGCGTATTATATCGCATGCAATCGTTGACCCGTCTACGGCAACATTGTGCTATCGTTGTCAAAGTGTCCATTGTCTGTAAGAGTGTAAAAAATTGTGCGAGTGTCCTAATTAAATTAAATAATGTATTGGGTTGTTAAATTTAAGTGAGATTTTTTTTTTTGTAAAAAATTTTTATATTGTCTAAAACTAAAAAGAGACAAACATTTACATCTATATGATTTAGCCTGAAAGAGAATGAGATATTAAATTAGTCGTGTTTAGGCTATCTGGTGTCTATTTTACGCTTTACGAAAGGAAAAATCTTCTTTTGATTTATTATACTAAAATTTAGGTTCCACATTACTTAAAATAAGGTTTGTAACATATATCTTAATATATATAAATTACGTGATTAAACATTTACGGATTTTAATCATGTGTAAAATGTTAGTAGTAACACATGTAAGTAGTTTTAATCATGTGTGTTTAATAAGATCTTTTGCGTTCACGTTGTTTGTCCGCGATGGACTCCTAAACTACTTAACCGATTTGAATCAAATTTGCACACCGTGTTTAGTTTGGTTTAACTTGAGGTAAAAAACTATTCTGTTTTTTGACCATGAGTGACCCACAAATATTTTTTTGCGAATTTAAGGATTTTTAATAAGACATGACAAAGGGTAGTCGAAAAGGGCAGAACAACGTCTGCCTGACAAGCTAGTTTGCTATAAAGTTAAACTTTTATCTTATATTTTATGCCGCACTTGTAGTTGAAAATTGTTATAAGTATTAAATAAACTATTTGGCGTTAAATATTTTTAACTGTTTCATTTCATTTAAAGGTTTCACTTGTACCTCGTGTGAACTGCACACAAAGTTTTTTTTTTGTGTACTACGTAAATAAATAACTATAATTTCTAGTACGTATAGCGAAACGTTATCGTTGCTAACAATGTCTACTGGACTATCGAATTGACGCCCTCCTAAAGGAAGATAACATTTTTCTGCATTCGATTCATAAATTTTTATGTGTCAGTTACTTTAGACAAAGCGACTCGTTAAGATCCTTGTTGTTATACCAAGCTATGTACGTATGTCGTAAAGGGATATCCCAATAATCCCTAGTAATAGCTGTGGGGTAATCGCCCTTTCTTTCAATATGTGCCATTGTAGACCGAGGGTGCATATTCGAGCGCTGGGGAGAATTATTTGCTACCCTTAAGAGTTATCTGTCGTGTGCCTTTGTTTCTTTTTAAAATTGGATTGTGCAACTTTAATGCATAAGCTGGTAGCTCTTTTCTCGTTGTTTTCTTAATACACAGATACGTATTTTAATAACAAAACTATTTTTAGATACGGGATTTATTTCATTAATTTGTATGTATTAATCAGGAATACATTTGCGACTGTTTTGAATTTGAATTTTTTTTTATTGGATTTCGATTCGACAGTTTCATATTCCAAAAGGTTTCACAATAGACATTAAATATTATCGCAATGTTTATATTAAACAAATACATGGGAACTTTATTTCTGAATATATAATAACTACCTTTATTTTTGTTCTCGGTTTTGCATTTTTAATGCAACAAAGTATAACTATGAATTTGCGAAATGGAATCATTTTGACTTTTACTTTTTGTGCGATGCTAGAGCGATAAGAAAAGTACATTACATATATCTATATATTTCAAACACACTCCTGGAGACTTGGCTACGTATTACTATTATTTATTCTGTGACTTGGCATACTAAACACCAAGACAATCGTCTCTGAGCACAAAAGGTGAACAAAACGTAGAGTAAGTACTGCGAATGAAGTAAACGTTCCCACACCTGTTCCGAAGATTTACACTAGCTATACAATTACTCGTTGTTCCTGTGTTTAATATAATAACACGATACCCCTTATGTTATTATGGACTTAATGAAAATTTTTAGTGTAGCCGCTTAGAAGACGCGCTAAGTTTAGCAGACAGGACTTAGCATAATTTTTAATATCACTAAGTGATATTAAAAATCTTTTGCTTAAGACCCTCCCGCTGCTTTTTATGTCTTAATACTATAGCATAATAAATATTATAGCGTAATCACTTTTGACGCGGTCGATAATTTTGTTCACTGCAGGCCATGAGTTTAGGTATTTCTCCGTGTGTAATTTACGTATGTTCAAAAGCCCTCGATACATGAGAATTCGTAATGTATCAACGGTCTTTAAAAAATAAGTTCCTTACAGCTTATTCTGTAGCAGCGTAATATGATTGCAGGAATAACACGTTTGGCACTCAAATGCTTATGACCAGGGATGCAAATTAACAAGATCAAAATGTTCAATGATAATTATATCCAATAATCATCCGGTTATTATCCAGCAATATAATGGATAATCATTGAGCTATTATGTACTACGTACTAGAGGCGACACTGCATTCAGCTACTATGTTCCATTCAACTGCGGTGCATACACCGCACTTTAATCAGTCACTCGCTAGGCGCTTGTAGAGTTGACACGTGTTGTGTTGATTTAAAAAATCTTTTGACAAAAATATGCCGTCGTGTGTACTTAGATATTGCACAAATCATTCAAGAAATGTCAGTAAAAACCAAGAAATTACTTTTCATCGGTTAATAAGAAACTTAATCAATAAAAAAGTATTATCGTTTAATAATAAAACAAATTATTCCTAAGACGCCATCTCATGTCATGGAATATAGATTATGAAATTAATTTGTTCAGAGGCGACATTTCTGTGGGTACTTAAGTATAGGAGGAATATATTATTATACACATTTTTGTTTTTGTAGAAACATATATAAGTTATTATAATAAGACTAATTTTTATATTTAAATCTGCTCATTATTCTTTTATTTTATTTTTAGATTTCCACATCAAAGTCAAAGTGGAATAAATTCGTCCATTTTAACTCTCGCGTGCCCAGCATTAATGAACGACTGTTATTCTAATTTAAATAAATATATTTGTAATTTAAATGTTATATTAATAAGTTTTGTTAATCATACATTTAGTATGCTTTTTTATATTTGACATAAATACCTTTAAAAAAATTCAGATATCATTAAAATGTAATTGTGATATAATATTATATTAAATAAGCAAATATAATATACAAAATAAATGACAAAATTTAAAAATTGTTCTCGATATAATTTACTTATTTAACAATACAATCCACTATTGCCTACTGATCATTCTACCTATGTTTATTCTATGATAAAAGAACTAACCGCGCGAACACAGAGTAGCGCACATTTTTTGTTTGAAATAGCTGTTCTCGTACGTAAGTACATATTATTTCAATGTGTATAATAAAAGTATTTTAATAGTTATATTTTTTATTTCAAAACGAAAAAATGCTTTTTGTGTGATACAATCAACAATAATTCAACATTTAAACAATCAACATTTTTTGGTATATTGCCAAAAAATTGACGCACAATATTAATCGCTTTCGGATACATGCACAATACCACACGCAGGAAAAAGTGTGATTATCTATATAATCAGTTGCTGTACTAAACATTGAATAAAACTATTATTTACGGATTTTATCGCGTTTAATTACTTTAATTTATTTTTATTATTATCCCGACGTTTCGGGTGCTTTACAGCGCCCATGGTCACGGGGGGGACTGAGATGTTTGACGTCCCAATGTCATAGTTAGTCCGGCTACCCTCAGTTTTTTAATATTAATTTTTGGTCCGATTTACGCAAAACGAGCTTATAGTATCATGAAGTCTTGCAGTGGTATGCTTGGGTTTGGGTTTAATTTTGTTAATTATAGGATCCCAAGTAGATGGTAGCACCCAACCATCTTCTCTATTGAAATTTGGATGTTTTTTAATTTCAATAGCCTCGCGTATCATCCTTGGTAGGAATCGGTGTTCTTTTGCGAGAATTTGTGGTTTATCAAATCTAATGTAATGGTGGGGACGATCTTGAACATGTTCGCAGACTGCAGACTTCCCGGAGCGTCGGTGCTTCACATCAGCTATATGTTCCTTCACGCGGGTTTTTATAGATCTCTTTGTTTGACCTATGTAAGAGAGACCACATTCACAATCTAGCTTGTACACACCTGCATCTTGTAGAGGAATATTACATTTGATGGATGGTAAAAATTGACTAATCTTCTTCAGCGGCTTGTAGTATGTCTTAATGGACGCTCGCTTCAAGATGTAGCCAATCTTGTCTGTGACTCCTCTAACATATGGTAGTAGAGCAGGCGCGCGCTCGACTGTGGCCGGCTTCACTCGTTCACTGTGACATAGGCGCGGGACCCGAAGCTTGTTGTCTTGCAATACTTGCTTGACGTGCTGAAGCTCCGCGGCCAGATGTTTTCTGTCACAGATCCCTCGTGCTCTCTGAAACAAAGATTTACCCACGGTAGCTAACTGTGAAGGATGATGGTGAGATTCACCATTTAAATATCGGTTGGTATGGGTCTTTTTCCTATACACAGTGTGACCAATAGTGTTATCAGGATTTCGGATGACTAAAACATCTAGGAAAGCTAAAGAATTATTTGCCTCTAACTCCATTGTGAATTGTATTTTAGAGTTTATGGAGTTAAGGTGGTCTAAAAATGCAGTTACTTTGTCAGATGGTAAAATTGTGAAAGTGTCGTCTACGTACCGCTTGTAGAACCTTGGATTTACAGGAGCAGTAAGAAGGGTTTTCTCCTCAAAGTCCTCCATGAATATGTCGGCGACTATGGGAGACACAGGTAAGCCCATCGCCACACCATCTACTTGCTTGTAGAACTCCTCCTTCCACAATAGATAGCCAGATGTGAGGCAATGTTCAAGTAGTATTGCATATTCTTGAGGCATGTTATTTTCTTCTAGCTTCCTAGTTACAATTGAGATGCAGTCCACAATAGGTAGGCATGTAAATAGTGACTGAACATCAAAACTGACCATAGTTTCATTGTTAGCGAGATGTAGGTCTTTTATCTCACTCACAAAATGGTATGAATCCTTTGTGTGTGCTCTGGTATGTCCTCTTAGTGGTGATAGTATTTTTGCTAAGTATTGTGCCAGCTTATAGGTTGGTGAATCGATCTGGCTCACTATGGGACGTAGTGGAGCGTTTGGTTTGTGTATCTTCGGTAACCCATACAACCTCGGTGGTTTGGCACATGATGGTATTAGCGAATTCACGTCGAGATTTAATTTTTCGGAGTATTTCTTTATTAAATCGCTAGTTGTTTTAAGCGTGTTAGTTGTAGGGTCTGTTTTGACCTTTTTATATGTACTTTCGTCCGATAAAAGTTGTTGTATTTTAAAATTATATTCCGACGCGTCCATTACTACCGTAGCATTTCCTTTATCCGCGCGGAGAATCGTGAGTTCTGGTCTGTTCCGTAAGTTATTTAGCGCTGTAAATTCGTCTTTGGGAAGGTTTGGTTTCGGCACTGAACTACGACGTAACAAGGACGAAATATCTTGACGTATGGCCTCCAAATCTTCCTTACCGATATTATTCTTAAACAGACAATCCTCAACACTGCAGATAATTTCTTCGTACGGGATTTTTCGCGGAGTTAATGCGAAGTTCATTCCCTTCGCTAATACTTTCATTGTCGGTTCGTCCAGTGTATGTTTTGACAAATTATAGACAGTGCGTTGTTTATAGTTTGTGTCTATGGTCAACGGTTGTTTATTGTTCTGGCGTTGACTTGGATGTTTGGCATTTGATTTGATCGTTAATTTTTGGTATTTTTTTATTTGTTTATTTTTGCATTCATTGTATTTTGATGTTTCTCGTTTGTTTAAAGTTTCGATGCAATTATTAAAATCAAATGTCGTTAAAATTGTCTTTAGTTCACTGGACAAATTGTCTATGGTGTTGTTTATGAAATGTAAATCGAACCGTTTCTGCTGAATCACCGTCCGTAACAACTTTTTACTTGCCTGATTTAAGATCTTAGCGCTTCCTCGAATGTCCTTCTTTGTTGATATTTTGACACACGTAGGAATGAGATTATGGTCTCTGCATCTCTTCAAGAAATTTAAAGATGTTATATATCTTGCGCGCTTGGTTTTAAGATCTTCTAATCGGCGAATTTTATTTGCTACTTACTTACTGTGTATAGGAAAAAGACCCATACCAACCGATATTTAAATGGTGAATCTCACCATCATCCTTCACAGTTAGCTACCGTGGGTAAATCTTTGTTTCAGAGAGCACGAGGGATCTGTGACAGAAAACATCTGGCCGCGGAGCTTCAGCACGTCAAGCAAGTATTGCAAGACAACAAGCTTCGGGTCCCGCGCCTATGTCACAGTGAACGAGTGAAGCCGGCCACAGTCGAGCGCGCGCCTGCTCTACTACCATATGTTAGAGGAGTCACAGACAAGATTGGCTACATCTTGAAGCGAGCGTCCATTAAGACATACTACAAGCCGCTGAAGAAGATTAGTCAATTTTTACCATCCATCAAATGTAATATTCCTCTACAAGATGCAGGTGTGTACAAGCTAGATTGTGAATGTGGTCTCTCTTACATAGGTCAAACAAAGAGATCTATAAAAACCCGCGTGAAGGAACATATAGCTGATGTGAAGCACCGACGCTCCGGGAAGTCTGCAGTCTGCGAACATGTTCAAGATCGTCCCCACCATTACATTAGATTTGATAAACCACAAATTCTCGCAAAAGAACACCGATTCCTACCAAGGATGATACGCGAGGCTATTGAAATTAAAAAACATCCAAATTTCAATAGAGAAGATGGTTGGGTGCTACCATCTACTTGGGATCCTATAATTAACAAAATTAAACCCAAACCCAAGCATACCACTGCAAGACTTCATGATACTATAAGCTCGTTTTGCGTAAATCGGACCAAAAATTAATATTAAAAAACTGAGGGTAGCCGGACTAACTATGACATTGGGACGTCAAACATCTCAGTCCCCCCCGTGACCATGGGCGCTATAAAGCACCCGAAACGTCGGGATAATAATAAAAATAAATTAAAGTAATTAAACGCGATAAAATCCGTAAATAATAGTTTTATTCAATGTTTAGTACAGCAATTGATTATAGAGATAATCACACTTTTTCCTGCGTGTGGTATTGTGCATGTATCCGAAAGCGATTAATATTGTGCGTCAAATTTTTGGCAATATACCAAAAAATGTTGATTGTTTAAATGTTGAATTATTGTTGATTGTATCACACAAAAAGCATTTTTTCGTTTTGAAATAAAAAATATAACTATTAAAATACTTTTATTATACACATTGAAATAATATGTACTTACGTACGAGAACAGCTATTTCAAACAAAAAATGTGCGCTACTCTGTGTTCGCGCGGTTAGTTCTTTTATCATAGAATAAACATAGGTAGAATGATCAGTAGGCAATAGTGGATTGTATTGTTAAATAAGTAAATTATATCGAGAACAATTTTTAAATTTTGTCATTTATTTTGTATATTATATTTGCTTATTTAATATAATATTATATCACAATTACATTTTAATGATATCTGAATTTTTTTTAAAGGTATTTATGTCAAATATAAAAAACATACTAAATGTATGTTTAACAAAACTTATTAATATAACATTTAAATTACAAATATATTTATTTAAATTAGAATAACAGTCGTTCATTAATGCTGGGCACGCGAGAGTTAAAATGGACGAATTTATTCCACTTTGACTTTGATGTGGAAATCTAAAAATAAAATAAAAGAATAATGAGCAGATTTAAATATAAAAATTAGTCTTATTATAATAACTTATATATGTTTCTACAAAAACAAAAATGTGTATAATAATATATTCCTCCTATACTTAAGTACCCACAGAAATGTCGCCTCTGAACAAATTAATTTCATAATAGTCAATTTTTACCATCCATCAAATGTAATATTCCTCTACAAGATGCAGGTGTGTAAAAGCTAGATTGTGAATGTGGTCTCTCTTACATAGGTCAAACAAAGAGATCTATAAAAACCCGCGTGAAGGAACATATAGCTGATATGAAGCACCGACGCTCCGGGAAGTCTGCAGTCTGCGAACATGTTCAAGATCGTCCCCACCATTACATTAGATTTGATAAACCACAAATTCTCGCAAAAGAACACCGATTCCTACCAAGGATGATACGCGAGGCTATTGAAATTAAAAAACATCCAAATTTCAATAGAGAAGATGGTTGGGTGCTACCATCTGCTTGGGATCCTATAATTAACAAAATTAAACCCAAACCCAAGCATACCACTGCAAGACTTCATGATACTATAAGCTCGTTTTGCGTAAATCGGACCAAAAATTAATATTAAAAAACTGAAGGTAGCCGGACTAACTATGACATTGGGACGTCACACATCTCAGTCCCCCCCGTGACCATGGGCGCTGTAAAGCAAATCCGTAAATAATAGTTTTATTCAGTGTGTAGTGTTCGCGTAAATTTAAGAAATCATTATGCTGTACTAAAACTCGAACCTGTTTCAACAGATTCTGATGTGTGTGTTTGAGAGGGTCCCTGGATGGTCGAGATCTGGAAGTGAACCGAGCGAAGCCGGGGCGGATTGCTACTCATTGATAATTGTCAAATAAAATAAAATAATTAAATAAAAAATAATTATGTATTGATAATTATCGTTGATAATTATTCCGTGCAACCCTGCTTATAACTACATGTTCTCTGGTTTTATTATAGTTTTTATTGTATTTTTTAGTAGAGTTGTTGTTTCATTTCCTTTTTTTGCCTGTTACGACACCCACGGGATGGTATGTGGATTATCTTTATGCCACCACTATATGGCGGCCTTTGTTTAAAAGTTGTATTTAATATATTTTATTTACTAAAACCAGTAGTATTTAATCGAACGTGAACTCAGGTCACCTTTTTTGTAAATGGTAAATGGTAACAAAGAATCAAAATGTATATTGTTTGTCACCAGTGAGAACTAAGATAGTTTGCCTCGTTATCGGTTAAAGAGGGCCTCCGGTTGTCGACACTCACCGTACGAAACACAGCAGCATTATGCTGCTATTTTACGCTGGTACTCATGGCATATGCTGTGTCACGTTCACGGCTTTGCCGCACCCACAACACAACTGCAGTGTGGTTTAGAGTAGTAAAATGTGATGATTTCAATTGTATACCGGTCAGTTTTTATTTTATATAATCACGAAATACCTTGTCGGTTTTACGTTATTTTTTCTTTAAGTACATTTATTATTTTAATAATTTTACATATTAGTAAGCGTTAAATTCCCATTTGTCAGAATTTATTACATATGCGTGGGTTTTATTAGTATGTTTATCTACCCACTATCCTTATTATGACGTATTTAGAGTGTGGTTGTTATCAAATATCATCATAAATTTATTATAGTATATTTTATTTTATCTTACTCTGAGTGTGTCAACCTACGCAGGCTATGCGCAAGTGCTCAGCGGAACAGTAGTTTTAGCGTGTCTGATAAACACAGGCTGTTGTTTTACAAGGTCCTAAATGGTCTTTTCTTTAGTTAAGACTATGGCTTCAGTGGTAAGCGTTCAGCGAGGCGTACGGCGGCGCGATTCCCATTCAACCCTAGTGGCCGCCACGCAGGACACTGCGGACCGCAATGTGTTTTTGTCATAATGACATGCCGCCTTCTACGCCAAACGCTCTCTACTGAAACACCACCGGCGCTCTGTTAAAGCTAAGTGGTGTTTTTTTGCTTTTTTTTTTTTAATGCGGCTAAAGTTTGAGTGCCGAGCGTTTAGGGAGGCGTACGGTGTGATTCGTATACAATTCGAGCGGCCGCCACTCACGACATATCCGCAGTATCGTGAGTGCGAGTCCGCTCTGCCAAACGCTCTACAATAACATTTTGAGGCCTTATAATAAGGACTTAGCCATAGTGTAATAGAAACTGGGTAATGAGCACGCTCTAGGGCGAATGATTCTGCATATAGTCATGCACTCGTCACTTAGTTTCTGCCCTTCTTTCATATGATGTATCATACTGATACAGGCTTTTAATGAGTACAGGCTAACATCATTTTACCTGTTTTTTTTTTTTGATTCCCTAGCAGATTTGAATAGAGAAGTTGATGTGACTTTCATCTAACCAGGAATATTTACATTTTGATTTATCACTCACAATATTGGAATTTTAAATGAATTTGCCAAGAGAAGGTTAACTTTACTAAGAAGTCGTGACCGTACCAGTGTTGTTGGTGAGTTGTCGTGAGAAGTTGTTTTGAGAAATTTATAGTATTAGAGCAGCCCGGGTTCGATCCCTGCAGTTACTGATAAAATTGTTGATTATAACTTTAAGTGCTGATTTACCACATACTTAGCGCTCACGGAAAACATCGTAAGGAAATCTGCATGTCTTAAAAATTATAAAAAATATATATCGAAGACATGTGAAGTCCGACAACACGCATTAGGTCAGCGCGGGGGATATTTCCTTGCCCTAAAATTCTTTCCTGGCCTTGTTTCGGGAGTAGGACGTATAAGGGCTCTAGCTCTGTATACTAGCAGATATTCAAGCGAAATTATTTAGTCTAGGTTTAAATGCTAAGACCCAAAACGGGATACCGCAAATCCAAATATGATTTGGTTATACTACTTTTGTAAATCACAAACCTATTTGCTTTTTTTGTAGTTGTTTTTTTTAACTTTTTATAAGCCAGTGCTTGACCACAATCGCACCTGGTGGTAAGTGGTGATGCAGCCTTATATGATAAATCGCACTGTCTTAGCGTAACAAATGTCCATTCACTCTTGCCTTGAAGACGCCCAGATTGTATTCGGACGGAAAGATAGATGCCAAGATAGACGGAAGATGCACTATAATAAGAGGACATGATAAATTCGGAGTCTATTAATAAAAGGGGGTTATTGATAAGTGCGGGCTCGTGCGCGCGTAAGTAAATTAGATACTACATTTTGTATTGTGTAGCTTTTTTATAGAAGAGGGGGCAAACGAGCATGCGGCGGCATGAGCTATGACCGCAACACCAGGGGAATTGCAGGTGCGTTGCCGGCCCTTTAGAAATGAGTAAGCTCTTTTCTTCAAGGTCCCCAGGTCGTATCGGTCCGGAAAAATCGCCGGTGGTAAACTATTCCACAGAGAGGTAGTACGCGGAAGAAAATTCCTTTTGAAACGTACAGTGGTGGACCGCCATGCATCCAGATGGTGTGGATGGTATCGGGACGTTTGACGCGTAGTGCGTTCACGAAATTTGGCGGTTGGGATTAATCCGAACAATTCCTCAGAGCACTCTCCATGGTATATGCGAAAGAAAATGCAAAGAGATGGAACATCTCTTCGCAGCGCCAGTGAATCGAGCCGATCGGAAAGCACTCGGTCGTCGACGATTCGAGCCGCTCTGCGTTGGATGCGGTCAAGTGGAAGGAGCTGGTACTGGGGAGCCCCAGCCCAGAGATGGGAATAGTATTCCATGTGCGATTATATATTATATATTCCATAGCTTGCATTTGTTACCTTTAGTAATGTTTCAACTCTTGGTTTGCTTATCTTTTTAAGTTAAATTAGAATTTATTGTTTAAATTTTATGAATATGATGGTGATGGTGGATGCTGTGGCACAAGATACACGTCTTCTATTTAACCGAAATTCACCATCAACTATGGCATTGAGACTGAGTATACAGATCCGATTTATACAAAAACTTTAGTGATTTAATTAATATTGAACCCGTGTCATTTTTTTTAACATTAAGTGTAGTTTTTATTATTATAACTATAATGTATCAGCACAACTTTCATATTAAAATATAAGTATATCGTGACTATGTTTTTGATATCCTGACCTGACACATATTTGCTAAAATAATATTTTTAATTACTTAGTTTTTTTTTAATTATTGAATAATTACGACATAGGAGCACTCAGTCCATCTGATGGTAAGTGGGTGCTGTGGCCCATAGACTCAACATTTATCCTCGATTTAGTATCAAAACGGCAGATGCGTTGTCACCCTTGAGGACAAAGATGAAATACCTCGTATCGTGTAAAAAAGGGTCTCCGGCTCTCTACACTCACCATATGAAACATTCTTTAAAAAATTACTTAGTGGCAGTTTTAAAGAAATTCTTATAAACCATTATTACTCGCTTAGGATTTTGTACCAGCTACAGGGTACATAATTCTTGTAGAAAACTCGTGCAGCGACCCGACTGCGGCCAAAATGCGGTTCGATCTTGATCACCGATAACGCCGTCTGGAAGTTTTACGGATACGCCGCGGTTGCGAGCCCTTCCGCCGTTATCGCCCGAGCTGCCTTAAATCTTCCGTCTTTATTCTGTAAGCATTAAACCTTAGCGATAGCCCGGTAGTCTTACGTATGTAACGCTGTGTTCGTATTAGTTATGGAGTTGGGTTGCTTGCTTAAATTCGCTTGCACGTGTAATGTTTTTATTTTATTTAGGGTCTATTACAAACATAGGTCAGGTTTTGAGTAAATTATAACATTATTTTGTATGTTGCTATACAAATTGGTAAACACACCAGCTACTTTTCATCAAGCAAAAAAAAATCAGTTAGCTGTCGTACAAATTGTACATAAGATTACAAAGCTTTACCCGGCCGCGCGTTGCTGTGGCTTAGTCTGTTTAAATGGAAAATTAGAAAAAGGAAAGATATGTTTATTTTACGTTCAAAATATGCCGCTGTTTTTTTTTTCATAAAAATAAAATGAAAACATAGAAATCACAAAAATACAGATTTAAATGTAGTAGTAGTTTCAAGATGAACAACTTTCGCAGACTTCAGAATTTGGATAAACGAACATTGTCATGTTTATTGATCACTAGCGATCCGCTCCAGCTTCGCACGGGTGATTTCTGGATCTCGAAAACAGCGCCACCTACCGAGTCCAAATGTAAATGTCAACTATCCAGAGACGACCCACTTAAACGCACACAAACGCGATAGAACTAAAAAGAGACAGACATGTACTTCCATAGGATTTAGCCTGCATTCATTTCATTCTCTCGAAGTTTAGTTTTTCAAGGTTTCACTTCTACCACGTGTGAACTGCATACATTTTTTTTGTTTTTATCTACAGACATACTTTTTTTTTTTTTTTTTTTTTTTTTGGCTTTTTTTTTGTTGTTTTTACTTTTTTTTTAGTAATATACTGAAAAAGTTACCTCCAGCCATATCTCCCCACATACCGACTTGTTTATTATCATTTACCCGCAATGGCTTGTAACGCGATTTCTAAGTTGTGCAATTTGCGGGTACCTAAGTAGTTAAACTTGCGCCTGCAATTGTTTTGAACTCGCTCGGCGAATCGGCGCGTTTTGAAAGACCCCTTATCTGCAGTTTTTTTATTGTTATCGATTAACATGTACTTCATTAGTTCTATTGATTGCCGCGAATGTTTAAAAGAAATTTCCATTTGGTGGGGTGCAATATATGCATATACAATTACTTAATAAAGTATAATAAAAATCTAATCTGTAAGCAAGATAACAGTAAACTGCGAAAAACAGAAGAATCAACCAAAAATCCATGGTCAATAGTAAAAAAATAGTTCGTAATCATCACCATTAGATTAAAACCGGTATTCAGAGACAATTTACACAAACATCTCAAACACTACTGTGACAAATTTAGAGTAAATATATGTTTAGTAAACATTGTAAAGTATGAGTTTAAACTCGAGATTGTTTCTAAATACCGGTCAGAGATGAAATACTTCGTTACTAGTTATCACTATACGAAACTAAATAGAATTAGGCTGCAATTTTCCGCTAATCTCCTTCAAGTGTTATCACCTCAATCAATCTTTCTTTTAAAAGTGGCAGAGCCATGCTGCAGTTATATTAGAAATATAGTTGTAGCACGAATGGGTCGGCTCGACCGGGGAAGGACCACGCTCTCACAGAATACCAGCGTGAATCAGTAGCTTAATGCTGCTGTGTTTCGTATGCTGAGTGTAGAGAACCGAAGACCCTTTTTACTGGAAACGAGGCATTCCATCTTAGTCCTCACGGGTGACAACGCATCTGCATTTTGATTCTTAATCGAGGATAGATGTAGATGTCTATGGGCCGCAGCAACCACTTACCATCAGGTGGGCTGTGTGCTCGTTTGTCAGCCTATCCTATAAAAAAATCTAAACACCTTACAAAAGAAAAAAACTTTCAAACAAATGCTAAATCTTTTTAACGGTTACAAAATTATAATTTATATTATTATTTTTGTATTTCACATTTATCAATTCATTGAACTAATATAACGTAAACTTTTTAACTTGGTTACTGACAAAATTTCTCCTTCAGTTGCATCATACGCAAGTTTACTGAAGTTAACATTTGTTAACTTAAGTTTGACAATGTCTAGCGGACTTAAAAACTTAAGACAACAAAAGCGCTATACCTTTTAATAAAATTAATTGTCCACGGCGTACCTTAATTAGGTGACCTACTGAGTAAGGCTATCTAGACACCTCCAACTCAGTAAATAGAATTAAGTGATGCCCGCAGTGTCAGCTTCCCCTCGCGAAACTTTAATTAAACTTCACTTAAATTTGCTGTGAAATGTTTGCCTCGTTTCGGTAAAGAATTAACGTCAGTATCTACATAATGAAGAACGAAGTGAATTTTCATATTTCATAATATATTAGCTTCGGGTGATTCAGTCTTTCTCGTCTTATATTGCATTTGCCATCTTGAATCGTTTGCGTAAATTTGGAAGTTGATTCGTACGTGTAGTCGTTTGAAGGCGCTCAGATAATTTAACGATTCCTCCTCCTTTAAGTTAACGATCGCGGTTGATTAAGCACAGATGTGGGTGACTGTTTGTTAAATTCAAATATTAACTTTAATATTTAAATTTGAAGTTACAACTGTGACCGTGTGGTATGATAATGTGTAATCTACAACTTTAAGAATAAGAAACTGCTTTATGTTATTTGTGAACAGATTTCTCTGCACTATTACGTTCCCAAAATTGACAAGGCTTGCTTTCTATAGTGAGATTTTGCGATATAAAGAAGGTTGGCTGAACAGTTTCAAACATTTCCGTACTTACATACTACTGCCATACTTCTGACCTACTTATGGCTAGTAGTGATGACAGCGGTACCATCGTCTTGATAAAGCATATATATTATATTTTGTGGAAATTACTAAGACAACAAAAAGTGAAAGCTGAAAAATAAAGTACAGAAAAGAATCAAATAATTTCCGCATAACACGTTTACAAGGCGGTGCTAAAACAAAGTGTATAGAAGTATTGAAAACCCGACTTTTATTTAAAATATAATTTTTAAGCCCTTTGAACTTTTTGACTTAGTTGTGGACTAAGTTATATTAAAATTTTCATTTCTTATTTTTCCCACACTTATAGTTTTGCTTAAATTACTACATTTAAGTGACACCAAACATATAACTTTGTTTCTATCTAAAACTAATGGACAGCCGTTTTAAGATCATTCGGGGAATTAAGGGCGTTCATCAAAGCTGATTTTTAGTGGATGTGCTTGGACGCCGGCGGGTGTAGAGTTACAGATCTACGTGATGACTCCCACACGGCGGACACCAGTGCTGTAAATCACGACACGCCTTGTAACGATCCTCTTACATCGCAGCGAGGCGTACCTATACGATGACATGTTGGATTGATTTATAAATATTTACTTATGCACCGTAAATAGCCCGGTGAGTTACGTTTGCTTACGATAGAAGACCATTTGATTTATTTGGTCTACTTAAAAAGTTGAGCCGCGTCTATAAATATGAACAGCAATAATAAATTTGAAATACTTCAAGTACATTAATTAGTGTCTGTGGTTCCGTATTTAGTTTTAAAACAAAAATTATTTAACTATAATTTAAATATAAATTAACAATAAAAACCCGCGTTAAAGAACATATAGCTGATGTGAAGAATCGACGCTCCGGGAAGTCTGCAGTCTGTGAACACATACAGGATCGCCCCCGTCACTACATCAGATTTGATAGACCGCAGATCCTCGCTAAAGAACACCGATTCCTTCCAAGGATGATTCGCGAGGCTATTGAAATCAAAAAACATCCTAATTTCAATAGAGAAGAGGGCTGGGTGCTACCATCTGCTTGGGATCCTATAATAAATAAAATTAAATCCCAACCCAAGCATACAACTGCAAGACCTCAAGATACCATAAGTTCATACTGCATAGATCGGAACAAAAGTTAAATTTTAATCTATTGTATCCTCTGTTAACTATGACATATGGACTTTGAACATCTCAGTCCTGCCCGTGACCATGAGTGCTGTAAAGCGTTCGAAACGTCGGGTATTTAAAAAGTTAAATATACGCGATAAATTCCGTAAAAACTAGTATTATTTCAAAAAATATTTCATTTAGTTAAAAGTGAAAGACTTCTTACGAATTTTATAGGCGATTGCTTTTTTATTATATTATAGTGAATGTGATATAAAATATGATCTTTCTGTATTTTATTAAATTACAATAATAATAATAGGCCCTACTACGTTTAAATAAATAATTATTTATAATTTATACGTAGTAGAGCCACGCTGCAGCTATATTATGTTTGTAGCACGAATGGGTCGGCTCGACCGGGGAAGAACCTCTCAGAATACCAGCGTGAAATAACAGCATTAAGCTATTCCGTATGGTGAGTGTAGAGAACCCATCCAATTACCTTAAAGTGGGCTATGTACCCGTTTGTCACCCTTGTGTTATAAAAAAAAACATAGCATCATCATAAAGAGATAATTCTCTTATTAGTAGAGAAAGAAAACGACTTGTCTCTGACACAACGTATTTATAAAAAAATGTATATTGGCTCTCGCAAACGTGATCTATCGAAAGCCGGGGTTCGCATGTGGCTTTACGGGCGATAAAATGTCTAGGGGTGTCTATTTATGGCGTTTTTTATAAAGGGGAACATGTGTTGATAATAATAAACGGGACTTGTACGTACGGTTAACGCCTGCGGCGGCGTTCACTTAAGAGCACATGAGCTACTTGATTATTTTTGTAAATCTAATTAAAGAAATGTTATAACGTTATTAATGGATCCCAAGAACGAAAGACGTTTATCGTTTAAACTTTAATTAGATTTTAATATATTTTCGATTAAGAATCAAAATGCAGATGCGTTGGTACCCTTGTGAACTAAGATATAATATATAACTCGTACCAGTGAGAAGCGTCAACAGTTGTCGTCATTTACCACACGACACACAATTATTGGTAGTTATTTTGTTACAGCGTGCCCTTTCCAAAGTCAGAGCAATACATTCATGCTGCAGCCATATTATAATTGCATCGTGGCTCTATTGCACTCCAGTATTGGGATAACGTTATCCAAACTCCGCTTTAAACATTACACAAGTTGCTTGTCACTAAATAAATGCACAACAAAAAAAAAACCCGGAGAATCTCTGAAGATAATAATATTTGTGAATAACTTATTTTATGATTTCTGAAATTTATCAATTTATATAAAACCCTTTACTTTATCACTTATTCGAGACCATTTACCTTTTAGACCATTCCGATCTCGAATAAGTAATATACTTTGTCGCTTATTCGTTTTCTCTTATTATCACTGATTTGTTGTTTTGATGTCAATTCGTCCGATCTTGGTTTATGACTACACTGACATATTTACTACTGTATTAATGTTGTAATAGTCCTTTAGGCCTCGAAACCATACTGCAATGTAGACCTAACTTTGTTTTCATTTTATCTTCTCCACAGGTCATTCTTATAAAACTGAAGTATCAAACGAACTTACCATCCACCTCATGGTTAGTGGCTACTGCAGTCCGACTTTAAACAAAGATGACGACAGATGCGTTGTCATTGAGGACTAAGTTGGAGTGCCGCACAGCATTTAATTAATTATACTGGCTCTTTATACTCTTCACAACAGAACACTGCAATCTATGCATTGATATGTAGCGGCTGAAATCCACGTAGACGATGTCTAGACAGTATGATGATTTTCATTTTTGACGTGACAACGTCTAATAAATCGATGAACGCCGGCTGTATGCACGAAAAAGATGACTTATTGTAACGTTACGTTCATTGTAACGTTACGATCGGAGGCTTGAGTGTTCGGCTTGCGCCGCATCTAGCTCTCTTCCAAAGTTTGCAATCATTTCATCAATGTTTCGTTATGACGTTGTCACGGTAAATTATCGTCCGTAAACCAACTTTAAAGACAACCAATTTTATAAATTAAAAAAAGTATATTTTTTATTTTATTCGAACTTCAATGTACATATTTCACGTACACCTGCAGTTAATTCTTTTATTAAAAAATTTATTGCTATCCGTTGTACCGGTTCTAAAGTCTCCTGTATTAATAATCTTAATTATAAATGCCCGCTTAAGCCGCTTTTCTTTGCAAGGCATCTGATCTTCGTTACACGTCAACGCAGCGGTAGCTGAGTAGGCAAAGATCTTCAGCATTATTACGACAGCGTAATATGATACGCCCTGCAAACTTAAGTTGACAGTAGACGTAACCCTTTACATAATTTACAAGACATAAGAGTTAATTATATTATGCCTATAATAATTTCAATACGCCGATAACTCTGACGAGGCATATCATCATCATCATCATCATTACAGCCCTTCACAAGTCCACTGCTGAACATGGGCCTCCCCCAAGTAACGCCACAAAGCACGGTCCTGAGCCATCTACATCCACCAACCTCCTGCATGTCTTACCAGGTCGTCACTCCATCTAGTGGGGGGTCGCCCTACACTACGCCTACCGGTACGAGGCTGCCACTCGAGAACCTTTCTTCCCCATCGGTTATCGGTTCTTCGAGCTATATGGCCGGCCCATTGCCACTTCAGCTTACTAATCCGTTGGGCTATGTCGGTCACTCTGGTTTTACTGCGGATATCCTCATTTCTGAGTCTATCACGCAGAGAAACTCCGAGCATAGCCCTCTCCATAGCTCGCTGAGCGACCTTGAGCGTCCTCATACGGCCAGCAGTGAAGGACCACGTCTCCGATCCGTAAGTCATCACTGGCAACACGCACTGGTTGTACAATCTAGTTTTTAGAGATTGAGGTATACCTGACGAGAAGATATGTCGTAATTTCCCGAACGCTGCCCAGCCGAGTTGAATCCGTCGATTGACCTCTCGGTCGAAGTTGGACTTACCTAGTCGGACTATTTGTCCCAGGTAAACGTACTCGTCAACAACTTCGAGCATAGTGCTCCCAACAACTACCGGCATAGGTGTGACATGGACATTAAACATGATCTTTGTTTTGTCCATGTTCATCTTAAGACCTATCCGTTGGGAGACACCATTGAGGTCATTGAGCATAGTGCTTAAGTCCTCCAGCGATTCTGCCATAAGGACTATATCGTCGGCAAATCGAAGGTGAGTGATGTACTCGCCATTGATGTTAATACCGTATCCTTTCCAGTCCAGTAGCTTGAAAACGTCTTCCAACGCAGCGGTGAAGAGTTTCGGGGATATAACGTCACCCTGTCTTACACCTCTCTGCAGTTGGATAGGTTTCGTACTCTGGTTCTGTACTCGGATAGCCATCGTAGCCATACTGTACAAACACTTCAGCACTTCGATATACCGATAGTCAACTTGGCACCGCTGAAGGGACTGTAGTACCGCCCAAATTTCGACGGAATCAAAGGCTTTCTCATAGTCCACATACGCCAGGCAAAGTGGCAGATTGTACTCTTCGGTCTTCTGTACAATCTGCCGCAGGGTATGTATGTGGTCTATGGTACTGAAGCCTTTTCGGAAACCAGCTTGTTCGGGAGGCTGGAAGTCGTCGAGTCTGCGTGCGAGACGATTCGTAATGACTCTCGAAAACAGCACGTAGACGCGGCTCAGAAGGGAAATCGGTCTGTAGTTCTTCAAGAGAGCGTTGTCGCCTTTCTTAAAGATTAAGACCACCGCACTTCTGCTCCACGCCTCCGGAGTAGTGCCACCATGGAGGACGGAATTGAAGAGCTTCTGAAGGACTTCAAGTACCGTTTTTGGGGGTAGTGTTTGTCTTTCCACTCCCTTTTCAGTCTTCAGCTTTGACAGTTGGCTCTTTCTGGCAGACAGATCTCTGGCAAAGGCTTTGGAGCCCTGGTTCCGCTCGATCGCTTCTTTAATACGAGCAGTATTAAAAGTTGCGTAAGTCTCGCCGCACGCATTTGGAAATCTGTCTGTTCAGTTGCCTGTATGCTGTCAAATCTGTTGACGATTGCAGCCTCATCTCCCGTCTAACAGCCATGAGTTTAAGAGTGTGATCGGAGAGTTTTTGTGTCCTTCTGCGGCGGGTCTTGCAGAACTTAGCTCCGACCGCATGGACAGTTTCCACGAGCTTGTCATTCATATCGTCCACTGTATTGCAATCTTGTAGGCACTGAAAGCGGTTACGTAACTCGAGCTGAAAAGTTTCGGGATTCTGGATTAGAGCACGAGGGGGACGGAGCGTTGACTTCATTAGACGAGACCTCTCCAACTTAACGTTTAGGTTCAGTGTGCCTCTAACCATTCGGTGATCGCTGCCGGTTTTCACCCTTGCGATCACTGAGACATCACTGAACAGTTGGCGTCTGGTCGTCATAATGAAGTCAATCTCATTTTTTGTCGAACCGTCGGGGCTCGACTAGGTCCACTTCCTGTGGGGCCGCTTCTGGAAGAAAGAGTTCATCATAAAGAGTCCCTCTTTCTCAATAAAGTCAGCCAGCTGCTGGCCCCTACGGTTCCGTTGCCCTACTCCAAATTTCCCTAACTTCAGCTCACCGCCTTCTCTTGTGCCTAGTTTTGCGTTGAAGTCTCCCGTCAACACCGTGTAGTGGGTTTTGGAGGAATGCATGGCTCTAGAAATATCCTCATACATTTCCTCCACCTCCTCATCTGGATGTGTCGAGGTTGGTGCGTAGACCTGTATGACCTTCAGCGAATACCGTTTGGTGATTCTGAGTATCAGGTACGCGACCCTCGTCGACACACTCCCAATCTTTACAACGTTGTTGACGAGAGACTTGTGGATGATAAATCCGACACCTCCTTGGGACAGATGGTCGCCCTCCCGGTGATAGAAAAAGTTGCCGGACTAGAGGATTACCGTGTCCTCCCCCTCTCTTCGGACCTCAGATAGTCCAATAATATGCCAGCGGAACTTGTCTACCTCTTCTTCCAGCTCCAGTATCTTCTCGTCAGTCCTCAGGGTGCGTGCGTTATACGTTGCCAGGTCGAGTCGTCGTAGGTGGCAACCGAATCTCCACCGGAGATTCTTAGCACCCCCTGCCCCGCCGTTACCATGGTCGCCACCGTAGCCAGGAATAGCAGGGCCGCCGGGGACTGGGGGCCGTTTGCGCCGTTACTCATGTGGGGATATTTGCCATAGTTGCCACGCTTGGCGAGCGGGTTGGCAACCGCAGTTTTTTATTATATTAGTGTTGTTATTAGGAAGATGCTGCTGCCCATCTCCTGCCTGTCTCCCTCTGTCGCCTCTTACGACACCCACGGGAAGATATGGGGTAGTGGATATTCTCAACCGCCACTACACGGTGACGAGGCATATATTAAGTGTAATATTATCGAAGGTTTACCTTCTTTCTCTATTTGAATTTTACTGTACATTATTTTTAATAATATGATATACAGAAAATATTGTATTAAAATTATTTAAGATGCCTCCAGGCATTATTAGCCCAAGGTTGAAAGATTTTGCTCTTTCGCAAACTCGTGCTCTATGCAGGCGCTATTAAATATGTTTAGAGTTTATTTATGTTATAAACATTTTTCATTTTCCTTGTACATACGAAGATATTCTTGGACTTTTATATTTTTACTTATTTTACTTATATCTCTACTCTCTAGAAATGGTCATTGGAAGCTGATTTTTCATTTACGCAAATATAAAGCTGTTAAGGACACTTGGTGTAATTGAGAAGACTATCAAAGAAAAGTCCATTTAAAAAATTCTATTACGTGTAACAAGGCGATGGAAGCGACGGCGCACAGTGCTCGTTTGTTCGCGGATGTTTCTCAAATAATGGGAGAGATTAAATCGAACAGCTTGACGTGAATTTTTACGTTGCTTTGCTCGGAGCTTATTTCAATTCAACAAACATAATTTGAAAGTGTTATTTTTGCATCTTATTAGTTTTACCAACATTTAATAAATTTATTTACAGTTTAAAAACGTTGCCCCATCTAGGATTTTCTCCTGTGTATTATGAAGTTTACATACATAAATTGCACAAGGACAAACATCTAGACTGTGAACAATTATCTGTAGGCTGTGTGTGTTGGACCCTAAGCACCGCAACCCAATTCTTAACGCCACGGAGACGTCAAAAATTCCTGTACAACCTTTTGAACCTACTTATTTTCTTAATTAGTTTTTTTTCCGACTAATCCGAGAGGATTAGTAAGTGCACATGCGTTGCTCGTTAATGCGAGCTGACAGGGACGGTATGTAGAAAGTCGCTTGTCTGTCAGCAAGAGCTTCGTTTAATGTGTCACGCCATGATGGGAATTTTATTTTGAGCAGAGCGCTATATTATTGATTAAGAACTTTGATGGTCCGATGTCGTGTCAAACTGACTAACCCTCATTTAAATCCAATAATAACAATTGCTTAATTTCATCGCATAATCATGGGACAAACGATGTTTGATTTGACTTAGTGATAATAACATTTTTCCATAATATTTTTTTTTTGTAATAGTACAAATAGTAGATAACCAATAGTAAATAACTAACCTAACCCACCGTGTAGTGGTGGCCTTGTAAAAGAATATACACCATATCATCCCGTGGGTGTCGTACATACACGACAGAGGCTAATAATGGCTAAAAAAGAACTGCAGTTGCCAACCCGCTTGCCAAGTGTGGCAACTATGAAAAATATTCCCCCTCTGAAGCAATTTATGGAGAGGCCTATGTTAAGCAGACTTTAATAAGCTATAATGGTAACTAACCTAACGGATTAGTAAGCTGAAGTGGCAATGAGCCGGTAATATAGCTCGAAGAACCAACAACCGATGGGGAATAAAGGTTTTAGAGTGTCAGCCTCGTACTGGTAGACGAAGTGAAGGGCGTCCACCCACTAAATGCAGTGACGACCCGGTAGACACGCAGGAAGTCGACGGATGCAGGTGGCTCAGGACCGTGCTTTGTGGCATACCTTGAGGAGGCCTATGTTCAGCAGTGTAAAATTATGAAGTATGAGTAGTAGAAATTATGAGTAATTACCTAACCAAAGAATATTAGTCTACCACCTTGATAAACTGAAACATTTATACAATAAATGCGATTTTATAATTGGAATTAGTTATTACATTTGTGTTTTTTTTTCTATATGTGCCAATCAATCTGTAGAGGAAGTTATAAACAAGGTAATCGTTTTGTCACCTCCATAAATAATTTGGTAAAAGAGGTCGTGTTCGTAAGGCGTGAAATTCATTAAAAATCCTTGAAACTTTTTGGCGGAATCGATAAAAAGCGGTTCCGACGATGGTGACAGCGGCAGCCTTGAAACCCTGCGCCACTTAATCGTTAATCATTAGAAGCCTTACCATAACATGGTCTCATACATCAGAGTATTAAAATTAAGGTATGTTCATTGAGTCCTCAAATAAATTTCCTGACTGCTTTGTTAGTGTAATGTTCAGGTCATTTAGTTAGAAGTTTTTACAAATCCCAGAAATTGCAACAATTGGTACATGAAACCAGCAAATGATGACTACCTAGCTTAAGGCCCGTATTATCATAACCCCTTAAATGGAGAAAAAAAAGAGAAGAGAATAAATAAAAATAACACAAAAAATAGTAAAAATGTTATATGTAGGTATAGCCCTACTCCCCGTGACACGTTGCCAAGAACGTTGGCTGCTTTTGTTCGCGCTTTATTTATAATACCCAGTCTTTGGGCTAAAAAAGTATCAGCCTTCTTGTCACCAGCACTTTCGACACGTCACCAATATGTGTATTTGGACCCTGCAGACTGATCGTCTCTACAGCATATTGTAGAAATATAAAGTCTTCTCTCAGAGACTGATATTGGTGCCATTTATTCAGTGCTTATTGTTATAAAAATGTATAAATTATGTTGTGTAGATAATTAAATATAGTAAATTGATATTTAGTACTTTATAACATTCTATTGCATATGTTGTAATGTTGTTGATATTCAAAAGTAATTCATGCGTACTAACTAAAGTAAAGTTTTACGACGCCGGTAACATAATTAAATTGCGAATGTTGCTAAAATTCACATTCAAATTTCGTAAATAATTTGCATTGGAAAGTTGCGCTCCATAACAATTATAACTCGCATATAATAAATGTTCATAGCGTGCGAGTTACACAATTCTTCCATTACGAAGGGACAAGTGTTGCAGAGTTCGCTTGAGCGATTTCAGGTACTAATCCGATGGGTGCCGTCTACGCTCAGTTTTATATACGGAAACGTATATCAATTGATAGCTTTAGCAAATGATTGTCATTTGTCCATTTTTATTTAAATAAACATGACGAACACTTTCCCTAATAGTAAGTTAGGCCTAGATAATGAATCGACATAAGTTGCGTTGTCACTCCATTGAATATACGATCTTCGGCATTCGCATATAAGCGATAGCAGTGGTATGTTGCAATTAACGCAAGTTTTATTCTTAATAATTAATTTTTATGCACAAAATATAAGAAAGGATTCAATTATCATGTAAATCAAGGCGACAAACGATTTTTTTCTTTTCATTAATAAGTGTAAAAGTGGAACACACTTTTACAGTACACTTTTATAATGTAAAAGTGGAATACACTTTTACACCTATTAATAAAATTCTGAAATAAATGTGATGTTACTGAAGCCTAATGGTCGCCACACACAGTCAGTTCAACTGATCATTCCAACTGATCAGTTCAAACTAAAACTGTTGATATTTTTTAAAATATGGGATTTTCGATATATCGATTAATAAACTTATGTGTAAAATTCCGATATAAATATATTTTTAATGATCGATATATCGAAAACCCACCATTTTAAAAAAATATCACAGTATAACTGTTTTAGTTTGAACTGATCAATTGGAATGATCAGTTGGAATCATCAATTGAACTGACCGTGAGTGGCAACCATTAGATAAAGTCAGTGCCTCGTTGCAATTGTTTAGATTTCTGCCACTTTTTCTGTGCTATTCGTTAGTGCTTTAGTCAGGTGCAGTGTGGCTATGGCAGTGTAATGATGATATTTTTAAATACTATTCAAGTATCATTAATTAATGAAAGCTAAAAGCTGTACGACGAATTGTACTTAATTATAATTGATTGCTTTGAAACAAGGCATAGTAATAAGTCTAATAAATGGTTTACGGTTTAATACATTTTTATTAAATTAACTAATACATAAATGGTATACATAAATGGTATTCACCAATCACTTACTGGTGTACACGTTTAAAATAATTAAAATTGTGGAAAAATACAACTATTTTAGTATTAACAAAACACAATTAATCTTATAAAGTTTTCGGAGCAGTGAAAACTCCGACGCACTGCCCCAGTTACATGCATGTTGGCTTACATATCCTTGAAATATTCGCGATTAATTTACAAATTTTGCGGCTTATTAACATAAAATGTGCGTTAATTATAATATACATAAGATTCAAAGTTAAACAAAAACATATGATAAGTTGCAATAATGATAGAAAGATAGTTAGATAGTCGTTAGTTGTCCAAAAGCAACTAAGTCTTTTTACGTGTTAAAAAAGTGGTGTAGTTAATTATTGCCGCAAAAAAAATTCTTTATCACCAGAAAACAGCTATTGGTGACATAAAAAATTGAAAGGTCAAAACAGACCCAACAACTAATACGCTTAAAACAACTAGCGATCTAATTAAGAAATACTCCGAAAAATTGAATCTGGACGTTAATTCGATAATACCTTCCTGTGCCAAACCACCGAAGTTGTATGGGTTACCAAAGATACACAAACCGAATGCTCCATTACGTCTAATAGTGAGTCAGATTGATTCGCCAACTTACAGATTGGCTCAATACTTAGCTAAAATATTATCACCACTCAGAGGACACACAAGAGCACACACTAAGGATTCATTTACCATTTTGTCAGTGAGATAAAAGACCTATATCTTACTGACAATTAAACCATGGTCAGTTTTGATGTTCAGTCTCTATTTACATGCCTACCTGTTGAAGACTGCATCTCAATTATAACTAGGAAACTAGAGGAAAATAACATGCCAGCAGAATATGCAGTATTACTAAGACATTGCCTTACATCTGGCTATCTATTGTGGAAGGAAGAGTTTTACAAGCAAGTAGATGGTGTGGCGATGGGCTCACCTGTATCTCCCATTGTCGCCGATATATTCATGGAAGACTTTGAGGAGAAAGCCCTCCTTACTGCACCTGTTACACCAAGGATCTACAAGCGGTACGTAGACGATACTTTCACAATTTTACCATCAGACAAAGTAACTGCATTTTTAGAACATCTTAATTCCATAAACGCTAAAATTCAATTTACTATGGAGTTAGAGGCAAATAATTCCTTACCTTTCCTAGATGTGTTAGTCATCCGAAATCCTAATAACACCATTGGTCACACTGTGTATAGGAAAAAGACCCATACAAACCGATATTTAAACGGTGAATCTCACCACCATCCTTCACAGTTAGCTACCGTGGGCAAATCTTTGTTACAGAGAGCACGAGGGATCTGTGACAGCAAACACCTGGCCGCCGAGCTTCAGCACGTCAAGCAAGTTCTGCACGACAACAAGCTTCGGGTCCCGCGCCTACGTCACAGTGACCGAGTGAAGCCGGCCACAGTCGAGCGTGTGCCTGCTGTACTACCATATGTCAGAGGTGTCACAGACAAGATTGGCTATATCTTGAAGCGAGCTTCTATTAGAACATTCTACAAGCCGCCGAAGAAGATTAGTCAGTTCCTACCATCCGTCAAGTGTCATATTCCTCTACAAGATGCAGGAGTGTACAAGCTTGATTGTGAATGTGGTCTCTCTTATATAGGACAAACCAAAAGATCAATTAGGACCCGCGTAAAAGAACATATAGCTGATGTGAAGCATCAACGTTCCGGGAAGTCTGCAGTTTGTGATCATATCCTAGACGGCCCCAACCATTACATCAGATTTGATAGACCACAAATCCTCGCGAAAGAACACCGATTCCTACCAAGGATGATACGTGAGGCTATTGAAATTAAAAAACATCCTAATTTCAATAGAGAATGAGGCTGGGTACTACCACCTGCTTGGGATCCTATAATCAATAAAATTAAAACTAAACCAAAGCATACCACTGCAAGACCTCAGGACATAGTCAGTTCATTTTGCATAGATCGGACCATAAACAATAATTAAAAAAGCTGGAGGTTCTCCGGGTTTAACAATGACATCGGGACGTCAGTCATCTCAGTCCCCCGTGACCATGGGTGCTGGAAAGCGCCCGAAACGTCGGGAATTAAAAAAAAAAAATAAAAAGTAAAAATAAACGCGATAAAATCCGTAAAAGTAGTTTTAATCATGTACAATGTTCGCGTAAATATAAGAAATCAGACATAAAAAAATGTTTAGAGCATTTCGAAAGATTTCAATTAAAACATTACTAAGCGATATGTTCAAATATGCGAGTGCAAGTGCGGATAGTAGCTTTTTAATGGCTTATAAATATTATATTAGGTCGTAGGAACTACTTTTTTACCTAAGAACACAGATTATATAAAGTCGGGAAAAAAGTTTCTTCCTATTTTATATACAAATTCAAGACATTCTGATTTCAAAGTCTAATGATATTTGATTAATCGTAACAAAATTTAAATTATCCTATAAAAGTTATTAGTAAAGAATTTGAATTATTTCCGTTTCGACCATCGTACATTTTTATCAGTTTCTAGTAACGAAAACTCCTACACTACATGCATACATAACGAACGTTGAAGCAAACTGCACTTAGAAACATGAAAGTTGAATCGAGTGAATATTATTCCAAAATTCGCACACAGCTTCAATATTGTGAAATATACAACGATAAACGAAATACGAAACCTTTTGCATTATTGCAAATGTAGAGCAAAAAGTAAAATATTGACCTACTGGCAATAGAGACTGGCAAATAAAAACTAATATTATTTTCGTAATATTTACGTTGTAAAAGAATTAATCAACATACTTTCCCGCGGGTAAATAAAAAAAGGACTTAAAGAATAAACGTGTCGTATTACAGCGACAGTACCTTATTTGTAAGGTGCGGAACGCGAACTCAAAAGCTCGTGGGTTTGAATTCGCTATTCTACTATTGTCGTGGACCAGGAGTAACACAAGCGTTTTAAACTTACTAGGAGTAGTTAAACTAAATATTAGTAATGTTCAATCTCAAAATGTTTAATCAATATCATAAAGAAATTGCTAAACCAATCGAGAAGCAAGGTCGTAAGGTACCTATGATAATTGCATATAATTTTTTAAAGAGGCCAATAAATGAATATGTGTTATAAAAACAGTGTGCTATGTCATTTATGATAGTGATGCAACGGAAGTGTCTTATCGGAAGCAGAAACAGAAACAGATGTTAAAAATATTTTTTTGCGGCAACGGAAACAGAAACGGATGCGGAAACGGAAATAATACTTATTAAAAAATTACAAATAAAACTTTTAATTAACATTCAAAATTATGTAGCGGTAAGTTATATTTCATGAAAAGTAGTTCGGCCACTTTTACACCTAACAATCTGTTCCAGTGTTCTTCATATATAAGTCCAGCTCCGAAAAATAATAATTATTGCTATAGCAATTATTGCTCACTGACGATGCTGCGTTCCACCTATACACCAAAGCTAAATAGGCACTGAAATTTGGGCAAACCCTTTAAAGAGCCACATTTAGGTTTAGCGAGTAGGTAATTTAATAAAGCCCTAGCACGAAAGTACGACATAAATAAACTTTGAATCCAAAATACTCATTAAAGTTTCTTTAAAAATAATTATTTCTTACCGGTGCTGGAAAGCACCCGAAACGTCGGGTATTAAAAATAACATAAATAAACACGATAAAATCCGTAAAAGGAGTTTTAATCAAAAAAATAATTAATTTATACTTCAAGTAAAAAATAAATAATATAAACTTCACGCAAACATAACTGCTACCTAATGAATTTGCAAATCTAAGTTATAACAAAGGCATTTATTAAGACGACACATCGAAAAGGCTATCGCCATACTGATCCGAGTGAATACATAATTTCTATAAAAACTTGAAAAAACGCCGTCATAAGGTCGAAAATAGCGTAGCGCCCGCGACGATTAAAAGCGCTTAGAAATTGTCAGAATCTTAAAATATATTTTTTAAAAATTATTGATTTTAAGTAATCAAAATAATGAGCAAGTAAATTATGAAAATTGATGTTATGAATATATTTGAGTGATTCCCAAGCATATAGATTAAGTAATTTCGTTATAATTTCAACTATAGTAATTTTTTAGAGGTGTTTTCGCAAATAATTATGATCGAGTCAAAATTATACAATCGTGTTTTTGAACAATCAAATTCAAGATAAAGACATGAATTTACCTATATCAAAATTCCCCTTTGTTAGTGGTGTCATAGTCCTATACTATTCGACGAAAGGAGATGTATTTTTTCACGGTGTCGCCTTAAAAACTATTTTTAACTGGAGAAAACACGTTTTAACTAAAATTCGGTTTTAACTATAACATAGGAATACATTTTATAAATAAATAAGTATGCATTCCTTGACTGACCATTTGTTTTTTTAGTTTGCGATGAAAGTTATACAGTTTCAACTAACTTCTCAAACTCAGCAAACTCTTCGGCGTTTAAGATGGCTCTTTAAAGCGGTAGTTGTACAGCCTATTACCGAGTATATTTTGTCACACAATATACATCTGGCTGCTTAATCATCAATCTCAAAATAATAGTTCCAAGCAGGACTTGTTTTTGGCTTCATGATTGCAATTAAATTACACACACGACTTAAATTACTAATTAACTAAAAATACAATAAATCTATTTATGTGGATGTGTCGCTGAGTTCCGTTCAAAATTCCGTTATAAAACTTGCGGAAACAGAAGCAGAAACGGATGTTAAAAACCATGCAGAACTTGCGCAGTTGCGGAAACAGAAACGGAGTTCTGTTGCATCACTAATTTACGAGTACGTATAAAAGTACGCTGGCGCTGGTACCCAATAAGGTTAGCTAAAAATGTACTATGCGGCCATTGTTGTAGATGCCAGTACAAGTGGCTTCCCCGACACGGAAAAACATTTTTTGTGTAGATCAACAAACAGTTTACACTCAAAGCGTGTGAAAATTGTCCAACTAACTAACTAAATTATACATGGCAATACAAGAAAACTATACTAACCAATTATATACTCATTCTCTTAATTTTTTTAATAGAATAAGGGTGACACACGAGCACACAGTTCACCTGATGGTAAGAGGTTGCTGTGGCCCATAGACATCTGCATGTATCTTCGATTACGAATCAAAATGCAGATGCGTTGTCACTGGTGAGGACTAAGATGGAATGCCTCGTTTCCAGTAAAAAAGGGTCTCCGGGTCTCTACACTCACCATACGAAACACAGCAGTATTAAGCTGCTATTTTACGCTGGTATTCTGTGAGAGCGTGGTCCTTCCCCGGTCGAGCCGACCCATTCGTGCTACAACCATATTATAACTGCAGTGTGGCTCTACAACGTATAAGTACGTATTCTTCTCGAAGTATCGAAAATAATTAAAAAAAGTTATAGTCGACCAAATCTAAGAAATACATTTTGACAGCTGTCATACTTATTGCACCAAGCATGCCAATAAAAAAATGGGAACGTACAATATTCGATTTTTTAAAAATAATTTTCAGTACAACTAGTTGAGCTGTCGTTGTTTAGATTAATTATTATTTGATTTTCAATAATTCAGACAAAATAATGTCTCTTTCAAAATCATCCCTAATAATTTTTTTTTGGTTTTTCTACCACTTTTGCCCAATCATCCTTTCTGACATGGGCACATGCTTCAACGAATATAGAAGGAACAGTGCAAAAAGTTAAAGCCGTTTCACAAAATAAGAAGACTAAACACAAAATCACAAAATTACGCACAGTAAGCTCCCGAAATGGCGAAAGATTGAAATTACGTAGTGGTTTTTTCAGCGCGACCTTGTATATGAGTTTTTTTTGCCTACACAAATTAACGTTGACAAAGTAAGACAAATGAACTTGTTTTATTCATGATTTTTGTAATTTAAGGAATTTTAAAAATAAAAATTTTATTAAACAAATAATACATTAAAAATTAATGATTCGATTATTTGAATATTTTTGCCGATTATTCGCATAACAATAAATTTTAATCATCCAAACACTACTGTAAAATACATAGCGACATACCATTGAAACTACGTCAAGTAAAAAGTTGATACCTACTGGTTATTTTTCAATATTTTCATTTGTTTGAAAGATTCGAATTTAAAAGTGATAAAAAACTATACACGTTTTAATGAAATATAGATAACTTCATAATTCTTCGGATTTACGTAAAAGATTATTTTAAATCGTGTGAGTACGCTTGTGCAAAGTTATTGCGGAATGATTAATGTGAAACGTCAGAAGTATATTTCTTAGATTTGGTTGACTATAGGCTAACCAATTATACACTCATTCTTCTCGAAAAGTATCGAAAATGATTTAAAAAAGTTGGTAGCGGTAGGATTCCTTCCTCGGGTCAGTCGAGTACTCTCTTACCTATTACTGTCACCAAATAGTAGTGTTTACACTGCTTTGTTTCGCTCTGAAGGGTATAGAAAGTCGCTATAATTACAGACTGTGAGGTACAGTACTCTCTCGCTAATGCGTCGCTCGATTATCCGACAAGTACTATAATCCGCCTTTTTTGGACTGGAGATTGGTCTTGATTAAACTCTGTAATTCGCCAACACGTTTTATACGTGGTAGAGCCATGCTGCAGTTATATTAGTAGTATAGTTTGAGTTGTAACACGAAGGGGTCAGCTCTACCGGGGAAGGACCACGCTCTCACAGAATATCAGCGTAAAATAGTAGCTTAATACAGGCTATTTTTCATATGGTGAGTGTAGAAAACTGGAGACCCTTTTTACTGGAAACGAGGCATTGCACCTAAGTCCTCACGGGTGACAACGCATCTGCATTTTGATTCGTAATCGAGCATAGACGTAGATGTCTATGGGCCACAGCAACCACTTACCAACAGGTGGACTGTGTGTTCGTTTGGCACCCTATCCTATAAAAAAAACCCACTGAAAGTCTTCGACTCGATAATCCGCCGCTTTACCTCTCTTTCATGCGTAAGACAACCAGAATTCTATACTCCAACGCACGGTGCTAAGCTACCGGTCCTTAGTCTGCCCGGACTAAAGAGTGTCATTTAGCCGGACAAGTCATCAGACGAAGAAGTCATGTTTCATACTGTTCATGATCATCATCAGCCTGCGACATTCCACTGCTGGACATAGGCCTCTCCCAAGGCGCGCTAGTTAGGTTGATCTTCGGCTATAGGCATTCAGTTGCTGCCAGCCGCCTTGAGCAGATCGTCGCTCCACCTAGCCAGGGGGCGTCCCACACTACGATTACCTAAACGCAGTCTCCACTCTATGATACGCCTACTCCAACGGTTATCGCTTTTGCGACGCCTACTCCAACGGTTATCACTTTTGCGACGTCTACACCAACGGTTATCGCTACATACTGTTAGCACTGTCAAATCTTAAGATGTCCTGAATAGCGTAGATAACGTAGTATTAAAGGGGGCCAAGAAAATTGAAAGTCATGCGATATGGTTGCAGATTTAAGTAAAATGCCCGATGAAGTTATCAGGTAGATACATTTTGGTTAAAAAAAACAAGCAAAATTAGACCCATTTTGTTCCAAATATGCGAAATTACTTTAATAAAGGATTCATATTTGTTGATTTCTTAAATACAATACATAAATAAATCATACATTTTTTGTTTTCTTCAATTTGTTGTTCCTGTACATTATAATCCGCCGATGGTTAGGATTTTATAGCGAATTAGCGAGAGAGTACTGTATTTCATCTTAGTCCTCAGACTACGCACCTATAGCCATCTTTGTATAAAGTTGGCTGCAGGTGTCCATAGACTGCAGTAGCCACTTACCAACTGATGGTATAAATGGGCTAAAGTTATTTTGTCATTTTAGTTTTATAAAACGATAAAAATTCGTTGTCTGTAAGGTCCGTTTACGGAGGATAGTTTAATGTGATGACGTCATAACATAACAAAACATTGATGAAATGATTGCATACTTTGTGGAAGAGAGATAGATGCGGCGCAAGTCGAACACTCAAGCCGATCGTGCCTTTCGCTCGCTCGTGCTGCGCTCTCGCTCCGATCATAACGTTACAATGAGCGTAACGTTGCAGTGAGTCATCCTTTTTCGTGCGTGCAGACGGCGTTCATCGATTTATTAGACGTTGTCACGTTAAAATGCGGCTATTCCGTCATTTCCATCTTTTTATTTAAAAATGTAATGCAATTGTCTTTTTATGTTGTAAGTTATAATCAAAAACTTAGTAGTTTATAAATATATATATTTTTTAACTGTGAATATAAAAAAGTTTGATTTCAATATAATGAAATATAATGTGATTTATCAGACAAGCTTTTTAACTATGAATAGTGTTGAACTTTTTTGTTCGTAAAAGGAAAGATATACTTTATAAACAATTTCTTATGTCAAATGCGAATAATTTGCAGAAAAGGGCAAACACTGATTAACTACAAAAGTTCTTAACTGTGTTACTGCATTCACCGGTCACTGCCTGTGTCAAAGGCATCAGTTATACATTATTTCGATATAAAATTCCCAACAGCGCGATGTAAGTTGAAGAATAGTTTCCCGGTGGTACTTGACAACTGTGGTGAAGGTTATTTCATTGTGATAGTGTATTTACCTAAAATAAGATATTAATGTAATAAAGTCAGATGGAGCGACGATCTGCGCAAGGTGGCTGGTGGAAATTTGATGCGTGTAGCCGAAGATCGAGCTAAGTGGCGCCCCTTTGGTAGAGGTCTATGTCCTGCAGTGAACTAACGCAGGCTGATGATGATGTAAATCATCGCCTTATGTACAATTTAACGAAACTAAACGTCAAACTACAAACTATGATTCATCCTAGAGTTACACAATAGCTCTGTTGTCATCACACAACTGGTGTGATATTCACTTGTATCTAACAGTTGCTAAAAATCAGGCTGTACTCAGGAGTTGGGCATAACCTCGCCATTATCTCCTAAAAAAAGATATCAAAAAAGTATGTGGGGACTGCCCACATCTAATCCGAAATATGTAAAGTCGGCGCTATTACGTAGTGTATCGAAGAAAAGTCTTATTTTCATTCTTCCTTATTAAACAGAATGAAACTTTAAGGATTGGTTCAAACAAACCTCGGATAATTCATATAAAGAATCCACCCGATAGGATACTATCGGGAGTCAGAGTGCAATAAAGTTAAAAAAAAACAAAGGTTCCCATTTCACTGCCCCTCTGTCTCGATAAGAATGAAAGAATCCGTTGACTTTAGTTGTGGGTTTAGTAGGGTTGTCGAATTTATTTAAAATGGTCACTGAAATGTTTATTCGTTTGATACCACCGCGTCTGTCTGAACAAACAAGGCGTATTTTGACTTAAGTTATTGAATACCTAATAGTACGGGATCTGGCAGCAAGATTACTACATTCATCTAGTTTTTTTAAAATCAAAATCTAATTTTAATATAATATGTTTATAAGTGATGGAATACATTTTTGCTAGGGTGCGTATCAAAATGTGGCCGCAAGTATTATTAATTAAAATAATATTAATTGATGTTGTCGGAAAACAATCATTCACTTGTTTTTTAAATAAATTATATACCACTTCACAGGAATATATGTAAAGAACTTGGAAAAGTTTGGTTGCAGTACCGCATTTGGCCGCAACCTCTCCGCAGGTAATACTTTGTTACAGTTGTACGTTCATGACGTATATTCATTATTTATATATGAAATTAAAGCTATTTTTTTCTGAGCACGATGGAATACGGTTGCCTATGTTACATTGACCGCAAGTAATGCCGGTAACTAGCTGTTAAAGATAGATAGAAGAATTAACGCGCTGCATCATTCTTTCGTACTATCTTCAATTTTAATTGATTCAAACTTTTTCTTACCTTATGATTAACTTTCATTTCCTTAATTTTACTCACCATCTTATACGTTTGCGTTGTGCACGCTCCTACATAATAATTAATCTTTTAATTTCTTCATCATTTTTCGTTCAGTTGTACTGTTCTAAAAAGCTCTTTAAATTTTAGATTATTTTATTTTATAAAATAAGTTTTTTTTAATATAATAAAAACAAAAACAAAATATAATAAAAAAGTAAAAACTTCAGAAACTACCTTCCACATTATAAATTCTGAAGTCGGAGCTTTAATCTATCGATTCATTATGTCTTAGCAGGTTTTTTTTTCGTTAATTAGGTATCTATTTATTTTTTTATCATTGATTAAGAGAGAGACTTTTGATTTTGAGTAGGCTAAAAAATATGTAAAGTTCAATCTAACAACTAACTAACTAGATGTCTAGTTTTCGTCTAAACTTTATCCCCTATTGTTTCACCTTCTTGAGTATAATTTATCTCCAAATTTAAATTGCACCACCCCTTTTTTTTGCGGATGGAAGATCATCTAATGACCCCTTTCGCTCTGGGTGGAGCGTAAGGGAGTGTCAGACTTTTACTGACTAAAAACCATCCGTGTTCCTTCAGTGCCCTTACGTTCCGGAGCCGCGGTATCTCTTTCGAACAGCCCGCAGCCCCGGCAGGCGTTGGCCCTTACGGGCCCCTTCACGCTGCTGACAGCTCTTTGAGGCGCGCGTGGAACAAAACGCGCCGTCGACACGGCCTGTCGTCGTTAGACGGACGGACGGCGAGCTACCCATTGCTCGCCGTCCACAGGCCCGCGCCTACGGTGGCCGGGGGCCACGACGTAGCCCCCGACGCCCGGGGCGTCTCCCGCGGCGGCCGGGGAGGAAAGCTGCTGCTCTCTCCTTCTCCCGCTCCGCCACCTCCTTCGCTAGCATCACTGCTTCGCAGCAGGTGGTGACGGCATCCCATTCCGTCTCGCTCCGGACCATGGCTTCGACCAGGGCCGGACGCGAGAGGTCGCCGCCGCCTATCGCCGCTACGAGGACACGGCGGTGCTCCGCCCAAGCAGGGCACACCTCCACGGTGTGTTCCACCATGTCCTCCGGTCCAGGACCCCGGGCGTTTCCTCCCGCCCGATTCGGTGCAGGAACCTCCCGAACACACCGTGTCCGGTGAGGACCTGCGTCAAGCGGAAGGTGAGGATGCCGTGGCGTCTCTCAAGCCACTCCTCAAAGAAGGGTCTTATCGCCGCTATAGTGGCGTGCCCAGCACGGGGTTGCGACAGTCGCTCTCTCCATGTCGCCATGAGATCGTGATGGCACCACCCCTGATGTGTAACCTATGTAATAAGAGAATAATAATTTAAATCGATTCAGTCGTTTCGGATAAATCGGTGAACATACATAAAAACATACACGTCGAATATCCTTCCTCCTTTTCCGCTGACGAGAAACGTATTACTGCCTATCCACCCTAAAGTTGATTTCATTAGCTCTTACAGAATGCTCAGCTGTGACTTGATGGAATTTAGAAATAGCAAACATAGAAAAGCCGTGCAGTGGCGGTTAAGAATATCCACTACCCCATATCTTCCCGTGGGTGTCGTAAGAGGCGACAGAGGGAGACAGGCAGGAGATGGGCAGCAGCATCTTCCTGATAACAGCAACTGTACGACAAAAAAAAAACTGCGGTTGCCAACCCGCTCGCCAAGCGTGGCAACTATGGCAATATACCCCCCCATGAACAATTACACAAATAGACGGCCCCCAGTCCCCGGCGGCCCCGCTATTCCTGGCTACGGTGGCGACCATGGTAACGGCGGGGCAGGGGGTGCTAAGAATCTCCGGTGGAGGTTCGGTTGCCACCTACGACGACTCGACCTGGCAACATTTAACGCACGCACACTGAGGACTGACGAGAAGATCCTGGAGCTGGAAGAAGAGATAGACAAGTTGCGCTGGAGTATTATAGGATTATCCGAGGTCCGAAGAGAGGGGGAGGACACGGTGATTCTCGAATCCGGCAACTTGTTCTATCACCGGGAGGGCGACCATCTGTCCCAAGGAGGTGTCGGATTTATCGTCCACAAGTCTCTCGTCAACAACGTTGTACAGATTGAGAGTGTGTCGACGAGGGTCGCGTACCTGATACTCAGAATCACCAAACGGTATTCGCTGAAGGTCATACAGGTTTACGCACCAACGTCGGCACATTCCGATGAGGAGGTGGAGGAAATGTATGAGGATATTTCCAAAGCCATACATTCCTCCAAAACCCACTACACGGTGTTGATGGGAGACTTCAACGCAAAACTAGGCACAAGAGAAAGCGGTGAGCTGAAGTTAGGGAAATTTGGAGTAGGGCAACGGAACCGAAGGGGCCAGCAGCTGGCCGACTTTATGGAGAAAGAGGGACTCTTTATGATGAACTCTTTCTTCCAGAAGCGGCCCCACAGGAAGTGGACCTGGTCGAGCCCCGACGGTTCGACAAAAAATGAGATTGACTTCATTATGACGACCAGACGCCAACTGTTCAGTGATGTCTCAGTGATCGCAAGGGTGAAAACTGGCAGCGATCACCGAATGGTTAGAGGCACACTGAACCTAAACGTTAAGTTGGAGAGGTCTCGTCTAATGAAGTCAACGCTCCGTCCCCCTCGTGCTCTGATCCAAAATCCCGAAAACTTTCAGCTCGAGTTACACAACCGCTTTCAGTGCCTACAAGATTGCAATGCAGTGGACGATATGAATGACAAGCTCGTGGAAACTGTCCATGCGGTCGGAGCTAAGTTCTGCAAGACCCGCCGCAGAAGAACACAAAAACTCTCCGATCACACTCTTAATCTCATGGCTGTTAGACGGGAGATGAGGCTGCAATCGTCAACAGATTTGACAGCATACAGGCAACTGAACAGACAGATCTCCAAATGCATGCGGCGAGACTTACGCAACTTTAATACTGCTCGTATTAAAGAAGCGATCGAGCGGAACCAGGGCTCCAAAGTCTTTGCCAGAGATCTGTCTGCCAGAAAGAGCCAACTGTCAAGGCTGAAGACTGAGTGTGGCAGCATCGTTTCCGGGACACCTGAGATTTTGAGTGAGATTGAGAGGTTCTATGGGCAGCTGTACACATCATCGTTGGAGCCACACGCAAGTGTGAGTAACGATCCAAGAGCAAGTCTTATCCGACACTATTCCGATGATATCCCGGACGTCAGTCTAAGCGAGATTAGAATGGCTCTCCAGCACCTTAAAAACGGCAGGGCCCCAGGCGAGGATGGAATTACAGCGGAGCTTCTGAAAGCGGGTGGAACACCGGTACTTGAAGTCCTTCAGAAGCTCTTCAATTCCGTCCTCCATGGTGGCACTACTCCAGAGGCGTGGAGCAGAAGTGCGGTGGTCTTGTTCTTTAAGAAAGGCGACAACGCTCTCTTGAAGAACTACAGACCGATTTCCCTTCTGAGCCGCGTCTACGTGCTGTTTTCGAGAGTCATTACGAATCGTCTCGCACGCAGACTCGACGACTTCCAGCCTCCCGAACAAGCCGGTTTCCGAAAAGGCTTCAGTACCATAGACCACATACATACCCTGCGGCAGATTGTACAGAAGACTGAAGAGTACAATTTGCCACTTTGCCTGGCGTATGTGGACTATGAGAAAGCCTTTGATTCCGTCGAAATTTGGGCGGTGCTGCAGTCCCTTCAGCGGTGCCAAGTTGACTGTCGGTATATCGAAGTGCTGAAGTGTTTGTACAGTAGGGCTACGATGGCTATCCGAGTACAGAACCAGAGCTCGAAACCTATCCAACTGCAGAGAGGTGTAAGACAGGGTGACGTTATATCCCCGAAACTCTTCACCGCTGCTTTGGAAGACGTTTTCAAGCTACTGGACTGGAAAGGATACGGTATTAACATCAATGGCGAGTACATCACTCACCTTCGATTTGCCGACGATATAGTCCTTATGGCAGAATCGCTGGAGGACTTAAGCACTATGCTCAATGACCTCAATAGTGCCTCCCAACGGATAGGTCTTAAGATGAACATGGACAAAACAAAGATTATGTTTAATGTCCATGTCACACCTATGCCGGTAGTTGTTGGGAGCACTATGCTCGAAGTTGTTGACGAGTACGTTTACCTGGGACAAATAGTCCGACTAGGTAAGTCCAACTTCGACCGAGAGGTCAATCGACGGATTCAACTCGGCTGGGCAGCGTTCGGGAAATTACGACATATCTTCTCGTCAGGTATACCTCAATCTCTGAAAACTAAAGTGTACAACCAGTGCGTGTTGCCAGTGATGACTTACGGATCAGAGACGTGGTCCTTCACTGCTGGCCGTATGAGGACGCTCAAGGTCGCTCAGCGAGCTATGGAGAGGGCTATGCTCGGAGTTTCTCTGCGTGATAGACTCAGAAATGAGGATATCCGCAGTAAAACCAGATTGACCGACATAGCCCAACGGATTAGTAAGCTGAAGTGGCAATGGGCCGGCCATATAGCTCGAAGAACCGATAACCGATGGGGAAGAAAGGTTCTCGAGTGGCACCCTCGTACCGGTAGGCGTAGTGTAGGGCGACCCCCCACTAGATGGAGTGACGACCTGGTAAGATATGCAGGAAGTCGATGGATGCAGGTGGCTCAGGACCGTGCTTTGTGGCATTACTTGGGGGAGGCCTATGTTCAGCAGTGGACTTGTGAAGGGCTGTGATGATGATGATGATGAAACATAGAAAAGAAATTGGGAAACGATAATTCTTTTGGGCGAAAAATTGTTTTGCTCCCACGGTACTTCGCAAATTTCAACACAAAAGCCGCGCGTTTCACTAACGAGTGCGTCCGTCCATTTCATCAAGTATTATTGCGGCAGCGGCGTGTTGCGTAACTTTGAACGCTCATTGATGACACTAGTGATACTACTTCGAACTCTCACCATTGTTCCACTGTGAAAGTATTCCAATTCACGCTTATTACACGTATAGAAATGCCTATGTTTACAAATATCTCGGCCGTCTATTTCGAGAAGTCTAAATGTAACTTAACTAACGCCATTGGAATGTCACTCCTCGCGCGCGAGTCGCCCGAGTTTTTTTTTGTTGTTTTATTTAATAATTGAGTTGATGGAACCCGTTCTTGAACGATAATGTCTTGATTATAAAGAAGTGGAATATAGATTTGCTTTTTATATAGATATTAATCAGTAATACTGTGACATCTTTATAATATGGTTACGTTTATCAAATATCGACAGCAAGAAGAATAATAAAAGAAGATAACGAACGAAAGATTTTGCTAAAGCGCTGTGCGAATACAGTTTTTTTTTTGTTTAAAGAAAAAAATAGCATGTTTGGACACTACATACTCCATATATTGCGTAGTCAAGTTTGTAGTTTATTTCTCTTTTCACCTGATTCACGGGGAAGCATACATTTGAACAATTTTACTTACACCATTTCAAATTAACTCTATTAATTTAATTGATAGAATCGGGCGTTATTTTGCGGAAATCCATTATAATAAACATATTAATAGTTAAGCGCTAAGTTAACTAGTTTGTAGAGCACCTCCCGCCCTTCCTCAATTGCGTGCACTAATCCCGTTACCACCAACGGTTGGTATAAAAAATAAGTGCTTAATGATTTCTTATATTTACGCGAACACTACACATTTATTAAAACTACTTTTACGGATTTTATCGCTTTTAATTTTAATTTTAATTATTTTTTATATTTCCCCGCACCCATGGTCACGGGGGACTGAGGTGACTGACGTCCCGATGTCATTGTTAGAAGAAACCCACCGTTGGTGGTGACGGGATCAGTGCACGCAATTGAGGGTGGGCGGGAGGTGCTCTTCAAACTAGGGAAGACACATCATTTTATTTAACTTAGCGGATGGTTGCAAAATAACTATTAAATATCTTTATCTATTAATTTAAATGTAAGAAATGTCGACAATGTTAATCCTGAAATTTGTAAAATCGCCGCGTAAAGTTGGCGCAAAAGAATTCATAATTTTACCGCTTTTCATCGATGCACAACACACTTTAGTTATGCACACTTAAAGCCTTTTAGAAGATACAGCCGTAGTAACTGAGAGAAGTAAGGAGTAAAGAGTTAGCGCGGCTCTTTTGAAGTAAAAACAACGCGGTTACCAAAAAAGAATCCTTCAAATACAGCAACAACAAAAACGCAATCATATGAATGAATTTATAGTTGTTTAAATTATATTCTTCTGATCGATATCGAATATACACTAAAAATACCAGCATAAAAAAGCTTAAAGCTGCTGAATTTTGTATGGTGAGTGTAGTGAACCGGAGACCATTTTCATTGGAAACGAGGCATTTTATCTTAGTCCTTCAGGGATGACAACGCATCTGCATTTTAATTTTAATTGAGGATAGATGCAGATGTCTACGGGCCTCAGCATCCACTTACCATCAGGTGGACTGTGTGTTTGTTTGTTACTATATTTTTTATCTTTTGTACTACACGAAGACATCTGTGCCGTGTCATCGTAACGCCGTGTCGTCATGTAATACTTATGCGGATAAGATGATTTTATTAAGATTGAAGGTAGTTTGGGAGGCGGTGTCAGAAGCATACACTAAAACAAGCACTTATATTTTTTTTTACACAAATGTTAATTCCACCCAGGAAATTCACAACAGCTTCTCACAACTACACCTCACAGTCGGCAGGTACACGATGTTAAATGCGTTAGGTTGATATAGTATTTATCAAAAATATATCCATATTCATCAATGAGGAAATTTGTGTTATTAGCTTAAAACGCCTTCACCTGGATTGTTATTCTTGTAAAGTTTATTTATGTCACTCTCTCTTTTCTCTCTCTCTCCCTCTCCTTCTCTCTATCTCTCTCTCTCTCTCTCTCTCTCACACACACACACATCTGGCGTCTGTTTATTAATATAAATACGTTTAATATATTCATCAGCCTGTCACAATCACAAACGGATTAATGCAATAGTTGTTCACTCACACCTGCTCAAACACGCGGTGTCTATTGCATTCTTTAACACCTACGAACACTCTTCGCCTAATATTATTGGCGAAAAAAAATTAGTGACGATTTTTATGTGTACTAACCTGAAGATGAACCATAATATGTGTTATGTAGCCATTCAAATTGGCTTTAGAAGAAAAATTATGAAATATACGTGTGTGTTAGGCCACTAATTCAACAGTGTGATTATCAATCAGACAATATCAAGATTTTACAAAACGGCGAAAAATTAAATTATTGAATTTTGAAAACCACGTAAACGTTCTATTCAAACATTAAAAATGAATATTGGCCACGTCGTATTTTCTTCATTCAGTAGGCAACTGGACCGGACTTCGCAAGGGCTTCGATACACTTATGGACTTTAGGGTTTTAAGTTTTTGCGACATGTAGGTAATACACATCAAAATCCGTTCTCAAGAACTTGTACAAGTATTAGGTTTTTTCATTATTTTATAATATTAAGTAATTTGATGTTTATTAGCAATACTCTGACAAGTTTTTGAAATTTTGACCATTTAACCAATGTATAAGATGTAAAAACAAATAGGCAGCATATTCTAAAATCAATATTATCTCTGTAACGTTTTCTTGTATTTAATTCACTAACAGATTTATAAACAATATACCAAGGCTAAGAAAAACGTCCAAACAAAACATGAATCAAATGGATCACCTAAAAGAAAAACTAATGTATTTATAATCGTCGGCAGTTAAACGGAACGCTCGGTTAAACTTTACTATCGTGCGTTAAAGCAAAAAAACCTTTCCAAAGCTGGTTCACCTTTGTTAAGCGAGTTTCCCGTTAGACTTAACTTTGCGGCAAATTGCGATAGTCGCTACCGGTATGGTATCCAGTGATAGGGGAAAAGGAAATCTGGTTTCGGTCAAATAATAATAAATGCAGCAGACTAGTTGAATAAATACCGATTCATGCCTGCGTAAACAGTTTGTCTTCAGAAAAAGCTACCTTCATTTGTGTGATCATTTTTCTTCTTGCAGTTGCCTAGTTAGGATATTATAGATATTATAGATATTATATATAGGATATTATGTAAAGAAAATTATGGACTTTTTTAAGTTGTTAGCTGACTTCAAAAAGGGGAGGATTACTATTCAACTGTCGATGTCGATGTCCTTTTTGTATGCATGTTAACGAGATTAAAGAAAATATCGCGTTGATTAAAACTACTTTTACGGATTTTATCGCGTTTAATTTTAATTATTTTTAATTCCCGACGTTTCGGGGGCCTTTCAGCACCCATGGTCACCCGGAATCCGGAGTTCCTTCAGCTTTTTAAATTATTGTTTATGGTCCGATTTATGCAAAATGAACTGACTGTGTCTTGAAGTCTTGCAGTGGTATCCTTGGGTTTAGTTTTAATTTTATTGATTATAGGGTCCCAAGCAGGTGGTAGTACCCAGACTCCTTCTCTATTGAAATTAGGATGTTTTTTTTTTTAATTTCAATAGCCTCACGTATCATCCTTGGTAGGAATCGGTGTTCTTTCGCGAGGATTTGTGGTTTATCAAATCTGATGTAATGGTTGGGGTCGTCTAGGATATGATCCGGGAAGTCTGCAGTTTGTGATGGAATCACAAACTGCAGACTTCCCGGAACGTTGATGCTTCACATCCGTTTAATCATCATTCTTTCACATCGTGATAAAATTCGTAAAAGTAGTTTTAATCAATGTACAGTGTTCACGTTCACAAGAAATCAAAATATCGGGTTTTACGTCAAACCCGATGTTTTGTTGGTGAACCGAGTTTGATGATTCTCTTTTATTAAATAAGGTTTTACTTTAGGACTGGTCCCATTAAAATGTGGAGAGGGTTTTGATAGGGCCGAAGTTGGGGATGAGGGTTTTTGGTGTATCTTTTAAAACATGTCATGTTCACACACGAGTAATGATTAAGTGAATCTAAAATAGGACATATATTAATACACATTGTAATAGTACAGCTTTTGCTTTGACAAGCAGTACAAATTTTATACATTAAGTATTAATCCACTATCATGTATAATTGACATTCTGTTTTATGATTAAAAAATAAAAAAGTATTTAATTAAATCCTATCTCTCTAGATTAATGCTATTCTATTATATTCTCTAATCCTATTGCTCTAGATCTGGGAACATTGTTTAACATACAATTACGTATGTAAACAATATTCCTTTTTTTAACTTTTTTAAAATTTATAACAAAAGAAGTATGTTAATATGCGTTAAGTTAAACGACGATAGTAAAATTAAAGGCGAGGTACTAACAAGCTCGTCTGGAGTAATAAATGCCACTTCGTTGTGCAGGGAATTCTACGTGTAAGTCTATTAAGAGATGTAGTCGTTCTGTTTTGTGATTAAAAAAAAATACGTGTGGCACTCGGTGACTGCCGCGGAAAAGCTATTGCATAGCATTTTTTATCAACTTATGCAATTATAATTATTTATATTTATGCAGTTAAGTCTTTGATATTAAATCAAGTTACACTTTTTGAGAGCGGTGACCGATAAGAAAACAATTTTTTTTCTTTTATTGAATAAATGAGAAGTTAATATTGTTTAAAATATTTGTAATATCTTACAATACATGTAGGTTATTCAGGAATTTTTATCATTGAGTTAGCAGCTAGTGTACGCGCACACAAACACCGTGCCGAAGTCTGCCGAACTGAAACGACGTTAGACGATGCACGGCTTTCAACGCCACACCTCCGTGCCCGTCAGAGTGGGGAGCGTGAGGTTTTTTTTCGTTACGGAATTCTGGATTCGGTCCCCGCGCTCAAGGCCCGCGATAGAAGCTATGCAATAGCTTAAAAGTGCTTAAAAATCCTATTTCTCTAGATTAATGCTATGTTATTATATTTTTTAATCCCCTTTCTCTAGATCTGAGAATATTGTTTAATATACAATTACGTATGTAAACAATGTTACTTTTTATTAACTTTTTGGAATTTATAACAAAATTAGTAAGTTAATATGAGTTAAGTTAAATGACGATAGTAAAATTAAAGACGAGGTACTAACAAGCTCGTCTGGAGTAATAAATGCCACTTCATTGTGCAGGAAACTCTACGTGTAAAAGTCTATTAAAAGATGTTCGCAAGTGTTTTATAAGACGCTGCGTCACATATTATACATGAAGAGAATATGAACCTAGTTGCTTTCATCTACCTTGCTGCTTAATAGGTACACATAAGTACCTATTAAAAATAACATTTTACATATTCTAAAGTAAGTTGGCTGATTAAAATATTTAAATTTTTTTAATAACCACTGAAATATACATACTGTTTTTACACGTATACTTATGTAACAGTAAAAAGTAAATATTGATTAGAAATTAGGGATGCCTCGATATACTTTTTGCCGATACGGTACCGATACCGATGCTCTCTTGTAAAAACATCGTCGATACTGACACCCATACCGATACGCTTACTGAATTCAAAAATGAAGGTAAAATAAATAAAACTCAAGTCAGGTTATTTTTTTATTAATATAAAAAGAACAAATAAGAAGACAAGTTAAATAAAACCTTTTAAAACTATAGATAGGTTGTGATTAGTTAATAGTTTTAGTAATTAAAATTAACATTAATGAGATATTTGTTTAAAAAACAAAGTATTAAGCTTAAAGTTAAAAGTATTAAGCTTAAAGTTCAAGTATCAAACTTAAGTTTTGCGGAGAAAAGTGATTTCGCAAATCTGTTTGAATAAGACCTGCAATGGAACATAGTCTCTCAGGTGCGACAGAACTCATTTGGAAACTAGAGTACTTCTGCCCCATTTTTTTGAAGTTTGTGTATAAGACGTTATTGCGCTAGAAAACGAACGGATCTGCGCCTCCCGATATATTAGGATACCTTAGGTAGAGAGATACCTTATTCTTTGAGACAACTACAGCTTACTCTGAGCTAAACAGGGGAAACAAGTAAACAAGACACAGCACAGCATAGTTATTTTGTGCCTCGTTTGCAATGGAATAGATTTTAAAGTGCGAAATTTTAAAAGTATTGTTGAATCGGCCATAATAATTTCGCTGATGCCGATATATCGGCAAACTTCGAGTATCGCCGATATATCGGTATCGGATGCATCCCTATTAGAAAAATGATTAAATATACATTTTCTGATGATATAAACTTATTTATAATCATTTGTAATACATTAAGGTATGTACCGTGGGAGTCGTAAGTGGCGACTACAGGAAACTAATCACGAGACGGGCAGCAGCATCTTCCTAATAATTACTAAAAATAAGAAACTGCGCTTGCCAACCCGCTTGCCAAGCGTGAAAACTATAGCAAATTTTCCTCATATGAGGCAATCTTTGCGCGAGGCCTATGTTCAGCAGTATACTTTAAGGCTGTAACGTAACGGAACGAAAAGTATGTTAGGTCCTGCTGCTTTTTCAATTGTTTTTTTTTTTTTGGTTATGCGACGCTATGTGGTGTTAACAATTGTTACAATGCTTCATTTGTAATATTCTCAGTATAATGTTGAATATTGTTGAGACGTTAAAACGAAGCAATGTGCGAGAAAACATCCTACTGGTTAATAACAACAAATTGACTTCAGGATAAAGCAGCATATTTTAAACCATCACCAGCATTACCGCAGCTCATCAAAATCCACTGATGAATATAGGTCTCCCGTAGACTGCCTCATCGGAGGACATTTGCCGTTACCGGTTTATAGTTACCGCGCTTGGCAGGCGGGTCAGCAACCGTAGTTAATTTATTATTTTTGAGTTTTTATTATTATTTTTGAGTTTTTTAAATTATTTTTGAGTTTTTTATCAGGAAAACGCTACTGCCCATCTCCAGGTTTATTTTCCTCTGACGCTTCTTATGACATCCATGGGACGATATGGGGTAGTGGATATACGGTCACGCCACTATACGGTAAATTTTTTATATAAAAAAAGAATACTACTAGTAGAATACTGTAATACATTGTGTAGTATTCTATGATATTGTATGTTGTTTTCTTTTTAATGCGAGATTTATATTTAAGTTTATACGGCGATCACCTACGGTATACGCTTAAAATTTTATACATTAAGTATTAATCCACTATCATGTAAAATTGTCATTATGTTTTGTGATTAAAAAATAAAAGTATTTAAATAAATCCTATCTCTCTAGATTAATGTTATTCTATTATATTCTCTAATCCTATTTCTCTAGATCTGGGAATATTGTTTACAGGTCGTTCAGTATACGGTTCTGTTTTCAATCTAAAATAGAGCACCGTTTGACCGAAATACCAACGAAAAGCGGCCGTGAGCGCTAAGACAAGCACACTGCACGCTGGCTTTGTAGACGGCTCTCTTTATGTTTATGCTTGAAGAGAATCAAATTGTGTAGGTACTTCGCAGAGCATAGACATTGCTGAATTTACTGTCCAGTTCGGGGAGGATTTGTTGCTAATGAGTCAAAGGAGTATTTCATCCATCTTAGGAAAGTGGCCTATTTAATTTGCGTTGCAAGTTTCTTCAAAAACCTATCTCTAGATCATTCAGATGTGTTGTAAGTTTATGATTGTTTTTTTATAGAATAAGGGTGACACATAAATAATCAGTTCAACCATAATATAGCTGCGGCACGGCTTTACCACGTATAATGAATATATTGTATAAATCAATAAATAATGGTATATACTGTATAAAAACTTGTATGATAATTAAGTAAGTTAGATTGCCCATGTTGTTAATTTATTATGTTCTTAGCAAAAGTAAATCACCTTGTTTAGTATCAAAGAAGTGTTTATAACGTTAACCACATCTAATTATAAATAAAAAGTAAACCAATTTATCAATGATGTATATTTGTATGTATGAGTATCGTCTGCAGGTTTTAAGATAGCTTTAAATTTACAAAAAGGTATAAATGATGCAAACTATACTTCATAAAAGATAGCGTGATCTCTGCGACAGCTGTCAGTAAAATCACGCCTATGAAGTCCTGAATTTCTTAGTAGTACAGACAGTACCTGTCGATGTCATACTTTATGGGCATGCACTAATACGTAGACAGAGAAACCTATAGACAAATTGACGCCTTCTTTCGCATTCGCACACGAAAAAGATAGATTTATGCATACGTCTTGCATAGAAATGAGATAGAGCGGTGTGATTGTTTGTCCCTTTCTCCGTGCCGGTTTTTTTGTTTAGCAAACTCTACAGTTTGCTAAACAACTTTAACAGTGTAGCGATTTAAGGAGTTTACAAGTTGATTTAAGTGAGAAAAAAGTGTTTTGTAACCTTAAGATTGGTGAATTTTGTTCAGTTCAGTTCTTAGAACAATAAAAAAAAGTCAAAAAAATTGTGAAACCCAAAAATTCGTTATAGTCCTTTCTCACTCGAGGCCACGCCGATCATTAGTCTATAGGTTTCTCTGTCTACACACTAATAGGTCGGCATGCCCATAAAGTATGACATCGACACGTACTGACTGTACTACTAAGAAATTCAGGACTTCATAGGCGTGATTTTTACTGACAGCTGTCGCAGAGATCAAGCTATCTTATATGAAGTATAATTGCCATGAACCCAAAGAACCAACGTAAACACGAACATATACACAAATGATCCAGAAGTAGTTCAGTTAATTGAGACGGCAGTAAAGTAACACGCGAGTTGCCAGTATGCGCTGTTTATTGACGGCGCTGACATGGCACTAATTAAACGACTAAACGGATGCGCATCTTTTTCTTGTTAACCGACCTCAAAAAGGAAGAGGTTCCCAATTCGACTGCATGTTTTTTTTTTGTTTATATATGTATGCTACGCGATGTCTTTGTTAATTGTGAAACAATTTTAAATGACTCTTTTTTATTTAAATAGGTTATACTTTACAGGCAGTGCCGTATACATTTAGAGAAAGAATTCCAGATAAAGCTGAAAAAATAGGAGAGTTTCTAATGTTATCATTATGGCGACATTGAGCTTAGGATATGCCTGTATTCGTAAAAAGGTCATAAAATTAAACTTAAAAAATTTAAAAATTATTTTAGTAAATACTTTTTGCATAAGAGCTTCAGAAGTTGCTAAGATATATAAAGTAATTGTGTATAAAAGAAGTCTCTGAATCCGTGTACTAAAAATTATGAGTATGTAAACAAATACATCATCATCATCGTTACAGTCCACCACAAACTCAAAAGTAATTAAGCACCCACTTGTCGTAAAACTAGAGAAGGATTTCAAGAATTATGAATAAAGAATTCAAGAAAAGGTGGGGAAAATTTTCTGTAATCAGCACACCTGGCAAGTATTAGCCCTGGCTGACAATTATAGTAATATCTATTTAGGCAGCTCAGTCGTATAAGTGAATGGCTATGAATTATTCCTGGCGTTCCCTAATCATACCGTGATGATGCCTTTGGGGCGAATTGGATAACCTGTTGCTTAACTTCCGCTGTTGCTATTATCTCACAAAGGACATCATAATGCCAATCTTTTTGTTCTGCATCTCAGTATTTAGTACCATTTGTGATTTTGGCTACTTCTTGATGCAAGAATGAATGTTGGAAGGTTTTTTTCCGCTGTCTTTATGAGTGATGCTTAGCGGCCATTTGTGTACCTACTTTTTAAAAGTGCATTGTCTTAATCTCAACAAGCACGTTTTGTTGTGGCAGCTGCATTAACAGATTTATGCAGAGGATTTCAATAGTTAAGCTTTTGTTGTCTGCTTCCGTTACTTGAAAAAAAAACCCTCTTCCTTCATCGACTTGTTTGGTTATTGTTTTTGTCACTTTCGCGTCCTTTTCAACATTGTGTACGGTATGGCTTTCTGCTGGTGGAAAAGTGCGTGTCATGTTTCACTTTAGAGGAGCACTTATTAGTTAATTTATTATTCCCTTTATTGAAAAAACCTTCAACTTAAAGTTAGTAATTTTTTTAATTTTATGATTTAGAAATGAAGATGAGATTTAGAAATGAGAATGAGAAAGGCCTTACTCATAAAAATCGATGTCAATTAAAGAAATGCTTAAGGTTGCTCTATCTCTACCTTTCCACTTTATATAACAAAAGTAAAAGACACGTATAGAGATTAATAAAACAATTAATTTATGTAATTTATGTAATTGATGATCAACGATAAGTAAGGCCGTTAATATTTAAACCTTTTTTGTTTTTCTTTTTGTCTAAAATATTTTGAAATCTCTCTCATGTTTATATAATATTTAATAATGTTTATTTTGTTTCTAGGTAATACCCCACCGGAGTAATGATTTATCATCATTAATTTTACGTGTGAGTAAATTAATATTTGTGCATTAATTATGCTAACTAAATATTATAATAAAATTATTATTTATAGTAGTTACCTATTTTCGAGTTGTAAAACAATATTTCTGTGGATATAATACCTAATAACAAAAAAGCAAAGAGAAGAGCCGAGCAATGAATCGAATGCAAAATAATGATACATTTTATAAATTTACCTTCAAAAGAAAAAAAAACGGAAACCTTATATCTTGCAGGTGCTTTGTTATTCGTCCGTCCGTCTAATTGGCCTCGCTCAGTAGAGTGGGACAATTATTTTTTTTTTATATAGCATAGGGTGACAAACGAGCCCACAGTCCACCTGATGGTAAGTGGTTGCTGCGGCCCATAGACATCTACATCTATCCTCCATTAAAAATCAAAATGCAGATGCGTTGCCACCCGTGAGGACTGAGATGGAATGCCTCGTTTCCAGTAAAAAGGGTCTCCGGTTCTCTACACTCACCATATGAAATACAGCAGCATTAAGCTACTATTTCATGCTGGTATTCTGCGAGAGCGTGGTCCTTCCCCGGTCGAGCCGACCAATTCGTGCTACAACTATAATATAGCTACAGCGTGGTTCTACCACGTATAAAAAGTTTACGCTATATTTTAACGTACACCGTGGATTTCAAGTTGGACGTTTTACCAAAATCATCAATGCATAGGCACATAGCCCATCGGGAAGTAAAATTACTGTTCCATACATTATTACACTGTAGGGTGGGTGTAAAACCAACAAGGGTGCAATGTTCAAGGAATGATTTCAGCCGCCAAATTCCACCATCACACCTCGTGACAAAACTCACACTACCATCCGCACCATCTGCATGCTTGGCTGACCACCACTGTGCGATTTACTGGAGTTTTCTTCCTCGAATGACTTCTTTGTAAAATCGACTACCACCGGCGATTTTTACGGACCGATACGACTTAGGAACCTCTTAGTCTTTTTTGAAAGCTCGCTATGCACCTGCGATTCTCCTGGTGCTGCAGTTGTTCATTGGCGGCGCTCGACCATCACTATCAAGTTAGCCGCAGGCACATTTGCCCGTTGTTCTATAAAAAAATGTAATTTTTTTTTTTTAAACGTTACCCCTACACTAAGATTTTCTCCTGTATCGTGGGGGCAGTTTACAAACATAAATTGCACAAGGACAAACATCCAGACCCGGAACAACTATTTGTAGGCCATACAAATACTTGTTCCGTGCGGGATTCGAACCCGCGACCCCCAGCGCAGCCACTCATTGCTAAGCCACTGCGCCACGGAGTCGTCATTTGTATTAAATTGTAATTGGGATTATAAACCGGCAACAGACCGGATTTCCTGTCCGTTCTTCTCTGAGATCTTGGTTTTCTGAATCGGCTTTGATTTTCACAACGGTGTCAGAAAACCCTAAAATGAATAAAAAGTTTGACTTTCACTTTAATTCTTTCAAAAATGCCTAACTTTGATTTCACGGACTGGTGATGGGAACGAATGTTTCAAGATAAAGGTTAAGTGCAACCTTAAAAATGCCTTTATCCAGCAGTTTTTAAAAACCAAGATATGGAACTTTAGGTAATACCGCAGGAATATCCCAAAAGGTAACCGTTCGAGGCACATCTATCATCCTCGAAGATTGGTCGTTTTACTGGCATCCATTATGTATTACTTAATATGATGTAGAGGGAAAAATATTAAGGAGAATTGTTTTCTCATTTTATTCACAATGTTACATTATTATTATATTATATTATATGGTACAAAATATAATATATATTATATGGTACAAAATGGTCATTGGCTTAGCAAAAGCAGATGTTACAGGTATTAGTAATTACAGACTTTACACATGTTTTAATACAAAAGAAAGAAAGGAAAAAGAAAGAAAGAAACATTTAGTACAACACATTACAGGTGTCATTAGGCACTTGATGTTAACGTTTTACATACATTATTATATCTGTGGTACCTACCTATGTAAGACCATATACATGTTGTCTTGGATAACGATCTTTTGGCGATACCAACGATATACAAAGACATCCACTATGTTAAAGAATACTTATTTAACTTCATAAAAATATTAAAACCGACTTATAAAACAAAAATTAATAATTTTCCTACAATAGCTTCGAAAGTCGATGCTAATACATAGAGCATCAAAGAATAAGAGCCCCAAATTTAGAAGCTAGTATTATGTTGACTTTTTGAAATCACTTTTAACTTTTTAAGTTTGCCGTATTTAGTTATAAAAGAATCATTTAAATAGGCCCAGCCTGTTGAGAAATCGGTTAACATACATTAAAGAAAACATAGTCATCGAACATGGAACCTTCCTGTTTTATAAGAGCCTCGTTCCTTACGTGGTAAAGCCACGCTGCAGCTATATTATGGGTATAACATAAATAGGTCAGCTCTACTGGGAACCCTGACTTCAAAAAAAAAAAAAATTTTTTGTTTTTTTGTTTGGGGGGGGGGGGGGAAGGGGTTAATTCTTCTTGAAGTTGAAACTCGAACTCTCGGTACCTTGCGCGTGTTTACTTGAATATTCTGGATATTTCGCTGCTAATTTATATTTATAGGCGCTGCAAGATGCGATCGGGGAAGTATTGAAGTTGGCGAGACAAGCGAAGCTTCGGAGCGGAATAAAGTGAATCAGTGTGATTAATTATTAGTGTTTTTAACTTTAATTAGTGTAAAGTAAATTAAAGTGTTAATTTAGGTAATTCTATCGGCAATTTTTATTGTCACGAACCTCAAGCTCGTAACATTATTATAATAGGATTGATGTAGCTGTCTACTGGCGCCAGACAACACTTAACATCGCGTGTAACGCGTGCTTGTTTGTCACTTTTACTGTACATAAAAAAACCTCGTTTATTAAAAATAATTCTTCTCGAGGCTTTCTTCTACCCAAAAATAAAGTCCTTACGACATAAGAGAAATTGCTACAGAGAGTAGTGGTTAAAGTATTTTTTAAAGTAATAGAAAAATGTCGAAAAAATGATTAACTTACCTATATTTATATTATACGTGTTTTTGTGTTTGTGAAGAATAAACGGTACTTTCGCAGTTTCTTACTAAATAACTCATGTAATGTAACTTTTTGTGCCTGGTGTATGTCGTCCGTGCAATTACGTGGACCGCTATAGGTGTTAGTAGAGCGGTAAATCACAATAATATCACACTTTGCCAGTCACTGTTCATTGTCGCCTGACCGCAGAGCGTCGACCTCGAAGCGGCTTAGCACCGTTATAATTTGTCATCACTTTTTAACTTTGTGAATATACACTTATTTATGTTATTTAGACACACGGTAGAGTGTTGACAAATTTGAAAGGAAAAGGACAATGCAGCGGCAGTCTAGTTATCGAAAAACGCGGTTGCTGATCGTGACGTCCCGGGCTTGAATCCCGGATCGGATCAAAAGAGGTTATTGGGTTTTTCTGTCAATAAATTCTCAGTAGCAGCGCAGTGTTAGGGAGTTAGTGGTATTTTCACCCCCGTGCCTCGGAAAGCACGTAAAGCCGTTGGTCCTGCACCTGATCTCTCTCCGGTCGTCTCGGATAATCGTCCCATTAGATTATGAGTGTGAGGGAATAGAGAGTGGTGTTGCTGTTCTTGCGCACACACTCGCGCTCTATAATCCTGTCCTGCGCAGATGGCTAATCTCGGTTGAGACCGGGAGTGAAAACGCACCTTCAACCTTTTTTGTTTGGATTTGTCTGCAGATATCTATGAGCTTAGTGGCCATTTACCATTAGGTGAAATGTATCATTTTATCAATAAATTCGCCTTAAATCCAAGTTTTCAAATCTTCTTTTTCATCTTTAACTCATTTTATATATTAATTATATTAAATGTATTCGGGGAATTTTTCTAGCAGGCAAATAGGGCTGTTCTCTGTCACCAGCTAGAAAAATTCCCCGAATATTGTAAGCTTGGCGTAAACAAGATGATGTCACCATCTACTGGTAGCCATAAGATCTTTCAAGCGTTTCCCCCTGTGGTCGACGACACACGACACCCTCGGAACAAAATGAGGTAATGTTTTCCATACGCTCTTTTGCTTTCACCACGGTCATCGAAACGCCATCCATCAGATAAAAACCTAAATTATTTGAAGACGTAGGTCTGGATGCTAGTGTCACTGTATGTATTAAAATATAGATCTGAAATATCAACTTGCAATAAAAACATGATTTAGTCGGAACCAATAAATTATGTTTATCAAATAGATTAGCGGATGATGTGGTAATCAGATATTAAATATTTGTTAAATGGTATTGCTAAAATGTTAATTTGTTTGTATTCCAATAATTCACTTTGATAAATAGTGAATTGCGATTGGCTCGCGACTGATATAAGTAGTTAATTCGTTATTGACTTAATTGGAAACAGTTTACGCTTAATAAACTTATTAAGTATTTACGCTTACAAATCAGCTGTTTAATTTCAAATGACTGTGCTATGATTAATGTGATTATTCCATTTTCTCAAATTTATTTGAAAGAGTAAACTTCAGAGCAAAGTTTCCGTTTTGAAAAAAAAAAGAATAATCGCAATGAATTAAACAATAATTAAATACCCAACTACGTAAAACCACTTTGCTGAAAGAAATGATATGCATGTAACGACATCCTATACGATAAAATGGTGATGCAGAGCGTGCCAAAGAATAGACATACGTACATGTACATAAAATATGCAAATAAGTCCAACTTCGACCGAGAGGTCAATCGACGGATCTAGAGGACGGATCTACTGGAACTTGGAGGGGCAGTGTTCGGAGGATTGCGACATATCTCACTTTCACTAGGTGGTGGTACTCCTTTTGAGTCCAGGAGTCCGTCTGGATAGCTACCGTCCCTTTGCTTGTTTCTGCCGCCAAATAGCAGTACTTGCACGGATGTGTTCTACTCTACAAGGTGTATATTTTACACATGGTAGAGCCTTGCTGCAATTATATCATGATTGTAGCATGAATGGGTCGGCTCGACCGGGGAAGGACCACGCTCTCACAGAATACCAGCATAAAATAAGCAGCTTAATGCTGCTGTGTTTCGTAAGGTGAGTGTAGAAATTCGGAAACCCGTTTTACTGGAATCGAGACACTCCATTTTAGTCCTCAAGGGTGACAACGCATCTGTATTTTGATTCGTAATTGAGGATAGATGTAGATGTCTACGGGCCACAGCATACACTTATCATCATCCATCAGGTGGCCTTTGTGCTCGTTTGTCACCCTTATTCTATAAAAAAAGAGCCAGTATAATTACAGTCTGTGAGGCAATGCCATTGTGGTCCTCAGAGTTGACGCATCTTTAGCATTTCTTTAAAGTTGGTTGCGGGTGTCCATGAGCTGCAGTAACCTCTTATCATCAAGTGGACTGTAGGTAAGCTCGTTTGTCAATAAATTTTATAAAAAAAAACTTGTTCATTATAAAATATAGAAAGTATGGCCTACATTCGGCAGTAGACTTGTGAAGGGCTGTAATCATGATGATTAAACTTCAGTTCAAATATTTCTGGCAAAATTAAACCATGATGTAAAAATGGAGAATCCAGATTGAATTATCAATTGATCTCATTTGTGTAGTTAATGGGAAATATAATCTCAAATGGCTTAGCAAGATCCTTCGTTATGCCGAAAATATTGCAGCATTATTTTTGAAATAAATATATGGTAAAGTTGAGGATTAATGTTAAGGATTATGTTAGACGAAAACACGATTTCGTAAAATTTTCTCGATAGAAAAAAAAATCCAAAGTTACCTCCAAAATAAACAATAAACCGCTGTTATTCATAAAATACTTTATAAAGATCATGAAACTTTGCATACTAACTGAACTAACTAAAAAGCAGTGCTTATGTTATTTACTTTTTTTTAAAATACCATTATTTTCACTGTAAAATGAAATTACCTAAACTATCGGCCTCTTGAAGCGTGATTCCTGCCGCCCGGTCACTTCGCTTCGGCCTTTGAACGGGGAGATTGTGTCGCTTACGATCAGAATATACATTATGCAACAGGACGACGTACCATTAAAATGGGAAATAACCGTAATAAAAATAAAAAGCGACTGGCTTGGCGTTAAGAAACAGGTATAAATATGATAAACCTAATGAAAAAGTGTCTAACGACCTTTCTACTTACAGTATTAGTGATTACAAACATGTCGGTACATAGCATACGACGCGCGGGCAAGTGGGGACGAAATTAGAATTTGAGCTGACTTACTGTATAGCATATAAATGGTACAGAATATAAGTACCTTTAATTGTGTGTTTTTATCGCGACTATTCGTTAATAGGCAAATTGGTTATTGCTTAGATACCACTAATTAGTCGAGATAAAATTCAGTTTTGCACTTCAGTTTACATTCAATTAGCCTCTTTTTCCCAATTATTTTATAATTCAATTACAGTAAAAAATATTGTAGAAAGTAAGGTACAAAGCAATAAAGATAGAATTAATTTCTTTGTTTAAATTGAGCATAATCCAGCTCGGAGCCTCAGAATACAGCTGGCGGTAGCTCTTTATCGGTTGTGATGTAAATATTTTATATTTGCGTAACGATTCTAAGTTAAAATTAAATTTGACCCTGATAATTGGCCTTGTGGTTGAGATATTAATAAATTTTATACTTTCCCTAAGAAGTCCGGACTAAATTCGGAGAGAAAGTTATCGCGCCAAACATCTTGTATTAAAATATAACACTGTAATACCGAGATTGATTTCATTGTAAATTCAAAAGCGTTCCGTGCATTTTCCACTCGATTAACTGCAGGACGCTCAACGCTGAAAGATTACGGTTGAACGCGGCTTACGTACTCCGACTTGCTCTTTCCATTAAAGCTCCTCTTTGTTCGTCGTCCCTAAGCAAAAGTATTAAAACGAATGGTAACATGTAAAGGCGGTAGATTACTTCATTTTATGCAGTCTGTAAGCCTATTGTGGCCACAAAGCTGTCTCGCAATGGTTTTTTCTTTTAGTATTTATGGGCAAATACTAAAGGAGTTTTGTTTACGGAGTTGGAAGTTTAGCACTGGTAACAAATATATTACGCATTTTGTTTTACAATTATATGTTTTATTGTATATCGAGTTATAAAGCATCAGCCATCTAATAACTGCTTGTGATAGGCTTCTCATTTCTGCAAGATTCAATCATCATTCATCATCATTGCAGCCTTGTAAGTTAGGCTGCTAAATTTCTATTTCTTGTTTTATATTTTCTTCATAGACATAAATCTCAGGTTAAAATACGTAAGTTTGTGCGAGTGTATGTGTTGTACAGTAAAATTCTATTATATTTGTTTCCCAAAGCATTATCACGGCATGCCTCCACTCCTATCATCCGTGCCCGCGGTTATGAGTTAATTAACGACGTCGATGCTACGCCTATTGTGTCTACCGCGCGGTGTTGTTCTTGCGACACCTCTATCAAACTGTTCCTTCTTAATGAACTTCGTAAGCCTTACTACAACATGTCTCTAACACCTTTATCGACTTTCTCGTGTCAGATACGTCACGTACTTGGAGCTTGATCCGGATTAACACATGTCATTTATGCTGAAGTTTGTGAGATAAAATTTGAAAAGTTCCTCAGTCAACTAAAACTTAATTTCACCTTGCCAACCAGATGCAATAATGCTTGATTTACGTCGGAATCATAGAGATAAAAAGTGAATGAGGTGATCGCCGCCATAGTTCTATAAAAATTCATTCAAAAATTGTACATACAAAATAAATTATTGTTAACTGAAATATGTTTAAAAAAAGTCCCGATGGGTTTCTTGCTGGTTCTTCCCAGGACAGAGGTTTTTTTCGAACCATTGGTATATAAAAAGACTGGATAAGTATTGTGCAATAATCTATTTTGATAAACTGAACGACCCACTGCTAAACACAGGGCACTTGCCATTGTTAACTTATTTGATAAAAGTTTAGACGTTTTTTTAAGAACTAAGAGTAGCATACGAGCACACCCTCCACCTGATTAATCAGAATCAAACTATAGATGCGTTGTCACGCCTGAGGACTAATATAGAACGAATTTTTATCAGTAGTAATAATAATAATAATAATATTAAACATTTATTTCTCCCACTTTTTACATACTTACATTTGTTTCATAAATAAATTAAGAGTTTTAAGTAGCTGTGGGAGACAGGAGCCCAAACTAGGTTACCCTGTGCTATGGGTCTCCTGGCTCCACCTCTTGGCTTTATTACATACTTTTCGATGATAATGTACTTAGACATGAAGTGAGCGTCGCATGTGGAGATCGAATATAAGATTTCCAAAGTGTAATTTACAATTAAAGTCATATAGAAAAAATGTAAGAAAAAAGGATATCCGTTTCTCGTCACTATACGAAGGAGCCTGTTATTTCACGCCAGTATTCTGTGCTAAATAATTAAATGTCCAAAAAATATTTTTTTATTTTTCAGGTGGGCGGAATTCACGTGATGTTTAATTAACTGACGAGCACGTGTTAAATCAGCGCTTAAAATTGTGTTAAGTTTCAGTGTTTCCAACAACGGAAATCGAACATCACATTGCCTGCTGATGCCCACGCGAAAATTATTATAGCGAGAAATTTTAATTAAATCAGTGAAACAATTTTGCGGTGTGTCGACACAAACGTGTTGTTCATAATGATGTATATATTATTCCCTCGCACACATGTCTTTATTCTGAGCAAGCCCCGCTGGACTAATCAAGAGGGGAATGAACGGACGTTTTTATTCTCAGCGATACTATTAAACGGAAATGCATTATAAGCGTGTATATCACATTAAATAATAACTGAAACGTTTTCCTTATTTTATAATTCTGCATTGTTTTTACTCTAATTTATAACTGACAAGCTCTGCCCGCGACTTCCTACGCATAGTTTTTGAGTATTTTTTACTATACTTGCATACTTCCGTATTTGAATCGGATTTTGTTCACGATTCATGGGGTATTTTGCACGGAACCTTAATTCTTTTTCTAAAATAAAATTAGCCTGAGTTAATAACATCAGCTATCTGCCAGTGATGTTATGAGGAGTAACCTTATACGTGGTAGAGCCATGCTGCAGTTATACTAATAGTATAGTTGTAGCACGAATGGGTCGGCTCGGCCGGGGAAGGACCACGCTCTCACAGAATACCAGCGTAAAACAGTAGCTTAAGAGCGGCCAACCCGTCTTACTTTTCGAATAAAATAGTAGCTTAATGCTGCTGTGTTTCGTATGGTGAGTGTAGAGAACCGGAGACCCTTTTTACTGGAGACGAGGCATTCCATCTTAGTCCTCACGGGTGACACAGTCCAGGTCAACGAGCACACAGTCCACCTGATGGTAAGTGGTTGCTGTGGCCCATAGACATCTACATCTATCCTCGATTACGAATCAAAATGCAAATGCGTTATCACCCGTGAAAACTAAGTTGGAATACCTTATTTCCAGAAAAAAGGGTCTCCGGTTCCCCACACTCACCATACGAAATACAGCATCGTTGAGCTGCTATTTTACGCTGGTATTCTGTGGGAGCGTGGTCCTTCTCCGGGCGAGCATACCCATTCGTGCTACAACTATCTTACTAATATAGCTGCAGCATGGCTCTACCACGTATAAACGTGGTGTTTACTTTACGGTTTAACATCTTACTATATCATCTAAAAAAAATTATAGATCATAAATTTTTTTACCCACCTATTTCTCTCACACTTAAAACATATTTTAATTTTTATACGTTTTCAATATAAAAAGGTTATCCCCTCTATAATTTGCTTAGTTCCAAACCCCCAAACAATTATTTATAAGACATACGAGTACAAAACTCCAGCGACTGCGATACTGAGCCGCCAGGGTTAATATTGCCACCAAACGTTTTTGACAGTTTTTATTTTTGATTAATATACTAAATATTCATTTTCCGTTTTTCTAGATTGATGTAACGTTAGCAACCTCGCAGAGACCGTCGCGTTGTTCTGTTCTCGGAAAAATGGCTCAGTTATCTTCTGTCGCCTCATACGACACCTATTGAATAATATGGGACAGGAGACTCTCATACTCTGTCCCTACACAGAAAATGATTTGGATATATACGTACGAGAAAATTCCACGGACAGAATATTATGTATTTCGAATTGAAAACCCAAGCAATACCTTTCAAAGAAATAAGTAGTTAAGTTATTCGATATCCAATAGCCTTTTTGTTGCCGAATCATTGACCGTGCTTGAAGTTCGTTTCACCGTATCCACTATCCAGTAATGGAATTGAAAATTTATCGCCGCCGAAGCTGGGTTCGGTCACCAGACACAATAGTTACATTGTCAAAGTGATTGGCAAAGTTAAGACCTGAAATATCCAGATATATCTCTCTTTTCTTCTTTATTATGTTTGATGGAAGTGAAATGTCAGTAATGAGTTCTTTACTGGACTAGACTGTAATTCAAACAACGTAACTTTTAAATTCTGTAGAATTATGGTTTATCAAATATATGAAAATGTTTTCTATTCGTGTTATACTTTTTGACATTTTGGTTGTAAAACTTTCACGATATTATCCTGTAATATTTTCTATAGCAATATACTTTATAAACTGTTTATACTTACTTTGATCATCATCCTCATTACGGTTAAGTCCATCACAAATCCATGGATAAACATTTAAATAAACCCTGAAAATATATTTTTTTAAAGATGTTTATTCAGTTTAAAATCTACTTACTTTTATTTTTTATATTCTTAACGTTTTAAGTTTTTACAGCACCCATCTTCATGGGGATAAACATGATAAAATCCATACAATCCTATGATTACTACAAAACACGGTCATCTTTGTATGTCTCGTGACGTCGTGTTCCCATCTAGTGGTAATATAGCCCCCATCCACTACAAGCGTCGTTATGAGAAACTTTTTTCCGTTGACTCACGGCATCCACTTACCATCAGGTAGACAGTGTGCTCACTTGTCACCCTTGTAAAACCAAGCCTCTTATATCTCTCACTGGTATCAGCATTCTGGTTAAACTGGTCATATTTATATCAAAGCAATATTTATACACTCATTCATTACAGTCTATCAAGTGCACTGCAGATCATAGGCTCCCTCCACGTAGGCTACTACTGCTACCTGATTGCTGCTAACTGATGACCTTCTACTGTTTTATTTCCATATACTGCATCTTACGATACCCTTTTTACGCGGTAGAGTCACTCTGATTTTACGGTTATAAAACGAATAAAATAAATTAAACGATAATAATAATTATCGACCAAATTGGCGATATTTTGAAAATGGGCCACGTTAGAAGTACCCTTAACCGACGAACATGTATGCGTAGATATATGGATGTAAAGGAGGCGAAAGTGGTATGTCAGGATCGTGCCAAATGGAAGTCCGTAGTCTCTGCCTACCCCTCTGGGTGACAGGCGTGAGTGTTTATGTATATTATGTATGACAATAATAAAATGCTACTGTGTTTCGTATGGTGAGTGTAGAGAACCGGAGACTTTACTGGAAATGAGACATTCTATCTTGACACTCGGGGGTGATAACGCATCAGTTCGATTCTTAATTGAGGATAAAGTGAAGATGTCTATGGGCCACAGCATCTACTTACAATCAGGTGGACTGTGTACTCGTTTGTCACTCTTATTTTATAAAAACATAATATATTATATATTATCTTAACATAATACCGGAATAACTATAATTTTCCAAATCATCGGTCCAGCTGAACAATTAGCTCACCTCTACGGTCGCGTTGACCGTTGTGTTTAGCTTTGTTGGCAATTTTTTACGCCTCACGTAATCATAGACTTTCTAACCGACTACCCCTTGGTTTCTATTTTTGTAATGAATGGTGACTACTGTCGGTTAATTTGCGTTTGGTGTTGTAAGTCAGAACATTATTTTGGACTTTATAATCTGCAGAAAAAATTGTGTTAAGCTACTTTTATTTCTTTGAATTTGTTCCATATTGAAAATCTATTTATTGACCAACAACTAGGACTTTTTTCATTTGTTTGTGTTTTCTTACATGGTCCTATGTAAGAAAACACAAACAAATATATGGACTTATTATTAAGACGAGGATTTCATTCCTTCTCCACTGTTTTTTCCCGGGCATCAAATTATATTTTAAGCTATTGCATAGCTTCTATCGCGGGCCTTGAGCGCGGGGACCGAATCCAGAAATTCCGTAACGAAAAAAAACATCACGCTCCCCACTCCGACGGGCACGGAGGTGTGGCGTTGAAAGCCGTGCATCGTCTAACGTCGTTATAGTTCGGCAGACTTCGGCACTCTGCAGACTTCGGCACGGTGTTTGGGCGACACTGCTGCTAACTCAATGATAAAAATTCCTGAATAACCTTACATGTATTGTAAGATATTAAAAATATTTTAAACGATATTAACTTCTCATTTATTCACTAAGAGAAAAAAAAATTGTTTTCTTATCGGTCAGCACGCTCAAAAAGTGTAACTTGATTTAATATCAAAGACTTAACTGCATAAATAAAATAAATAAATAATTATAATTGCATAAGTTGATAAAAAATGCTATGCAATAACTTTACCGCGGCAATCACCGAGTGCCACACGTATTTTTTGTTTCTAGATTAATATAAAGTGTTTTGTAAATCCATTTCTTTAGTAATTTAAGTGAATGTTTTATGTATGCGCATATTTTTTGTCGAGCATATAATACTTCAAGTAGTATCAATTCTCGGACGTCAACTAGACCGTAAATTAAACAAAAGTGTGCGATTTTTTAATTAAATTAATTACTCTAGTATAAATATTTTTTTACTGTGTGGAAGAGCCTTAAGGTTTACGTAATTGACGACTATGGGAAAAATAAGAAAGATCTACCTTGCTGGTTTCTTGAGGATGGAAGAAATAAACACCTCGCTCACGCCTGTTGTAAAATACCCAGACCAGAGGCATCAGCGTCAGATGCAAGACGTCTGGCACTGCTATTAATTCAATGAGACCGAGTTTTGGAGTTATTTTAGCAGTAAAACGTTAATCTTACTTGAATCGTAACTAAAAAGAAATAACGTTAGGAACATAGGCAATTGTAATGAAACATTAGAACTTTCTTTCAGGCGTCTGACAAAGAGAACAATGATATCCAAGCAACAATGGTTCCTCACTCGGGAATCAAAGCGAACGAACCTGGTTATAATATGCTGATCAATCTCGCACCGCGGAGTGGTTTGGACGTTGATGGATCGGCATACTCCTTCACAAGGAGGTTAATTGTGTGATTGATTGTGTGTTTTCGATCGTTCTCCTTTGTGCAGTCATTTTCATTCTCATTTGTATTAAAATAAATGTGACATCGAAGTCAAATTTATACTTTCTAAATAAGTACACATTCTTATTAAAAAGACATACTTATATGAAGGATATAAAAGTGATATACTCCACTTTCGCTAAGAAAATGATTGTTGAAATGATGTTATGGAAGTTAATTCACATTTGAAATTTTCTGATTTTAAATACACATTTTTGCCTAGTTTAACAGTTTTGTGTTATATACTATTCAGTAATTGAAATGGTCTTAATTTAAAAAAAAAATATTGCTAATTCTTAATTCGTTAAACTTGGTAAACTTAAAATGTTAAATCAGATTTAAGTCCCGTGCAGCTTTTGACATACTAAATACCCCGTTAAACTTTTTATTAAAATATACGACATGATCAGGTAGCTTTCACCTACTATACATAGGTTTGCGTGCAAAATTATAAAATGTTTCTGTAGCGGTACCGCCCGTAATCGAAGTAGAAATTTAATATTTATGAGAATAAATGTAGGTCAGCCTAAATTCTTCAATGTCGTGATCATTCGGCTTCGGGTTAAATTTCTATTTTAAGATGGAGTCAGTCTAAATGTTAGGATTGAGACTATCATCATTATTACAGACCTTCACAAGTCCACTGCTGAACATAGACCTCCCCAAAGGTATGCCACAAAGCACGGTCCTGAGCCACCTGCATCCATCGACTTCCTGCATGTCTTACCAGGTCGTCACCCCATCTAGTGGGGGGGGTGACCAGGCTGCCACTCGAGAACCTTTTTTCCCCAACGGTTGTCGGTTCTTCGAGCTATATAGCCGGCCCATTGCCACTTCAACTTACTAATACCGACATAGCCCAACGGGGCTATGTCGGTCACTCTGGTTCTACTGCGGATATCCTCATTTCTAAGTTTATCCCGCAGAGAAACTCCGAGGATAGCCCTCTCCGTAGCTCGCTGAGCGACTTTGAGCGTTCTCATATGGCCAACAGTGAAGGACCACGTCTCGGTTCCGTAGGTCATCACGGGCAACACGTACTGGTTGTACAGCTTAGTTTTTTAGCAATTGAGACTATAGGTTCAAGATTTAGTGGGCAGTGCTAAATTTATTACTTTTGATTGCTCTACGAGTACTGGGGGCCACAAGTGAAACACATCAAAGCCTAAATCGCGCTATCAAAGTTTCGAAACAAAAACAGTATATATAGTATAGCTCCGAACTACCACACGGAGCGATGGCCACTCCCCGGGCAGAACACCTTGCCCGGTGGGAGATCTCCCCTTTTCCTTTCACGGCCACAACTATTACTGTCGTGTCGAGATGTATGTAATTGTTACTATTTTTGTAACGGAAAACGTATTTTTTGTACTTGTGGCCCTTTTTCCTGGAAACGAGGCATTCAATGTCAGTTCTCAGGCAACGCATCTGTATTTTGATTCTTAATTGAAGATAATTGTAGGTGTCTATGGGCCACAGCATCCACTTACCATCAAGTGGACTTTGCTCGTTTGTCATCCTTATCATCCTTATTCTATAAAAAATTATCAGTTTCATATGGTGTTATAACCAAAACAAACTTGTCATTCATTACGATTCTTACACAACTATGTACTTACTTTGAAACAAACATTTATTACTTAAATAGGACGGTCTTGTTCCAGAAAGAATATTAAGCAAGAAGAACGCCTGAGCACATTATGAATTTTGTCAACATGAAAATATTTGAAAATGTTTACAAAATGTTTGTACAGGGCGCCAAGCAGACGGGAGGACTGCGAAATTTAGAAGTATCTCATTAATTCGGCTACCATTTTACTGTCGCAATGTTCAGCGTTACTTGAGCCCCACGTTTCTTCGTTATGCAAAGAACCTTAACCGGCTACCCCCATTCATTAAGTTGAGACACCTTTATAAATGGAGCGTTGCCATGACAACGAGCTGACACCTGGACACAATTGATATATTGGACAGCCCGACATAGGTCCAGAAATTTGCATATTAATTTATTTAACAACGAGGGGTCTTGTGTAATGGATACTTTTTTATTAAGGGGTTATCCTTCCCCCTTTTATCTTTTAAGACATCCTAATCGTTACGTTAAGTTTATTGAAATAGATGGTCTAGTTTCGTCCAGTTTTCGCAGTAATATATAAAATTGTATCAAATTTAAGGAAAATATATTACAATGAAATAAATGTCGTTTGGAGGCAACGTGGATGGATTCTCATAATCCATCAGCTCATTCCATCCTGTGCTGTGGTTGTCGTAAGAGGTGACTATGAAATATGCCATTATTGTGGCATTTTTCATCGTCTCCTCTCGACAAACATTAAATAGTAATAATAATCTCCTTTTCATATATTTATATACATAGTGGTCTCCTAGTATTAGAAATTCGATCATCATCATCATTATATATGGAATATTTCACACTACTCCTTGCACGCAATATCAAAGCAACGGCTCAAATGTCACCGCATTGATCAAACTAAACCCTTATAAGCATTGGTCAATGCGAGAAAGCGCATCCAGTATAAGGATACCCTGTGTTACAGTGCCGCAGTTTAACTTTGCGTTCGAAGAAATTACACATTTCAAAACACAGAAAATAAATGGCATGATAAATTCTATTTAACTGACTAACTTATATATTTAATATTTAGACCGTCGCGTCGACGCCGAGCGAGTGTCAAAGGCGCGAGATATCTGCGCAGTAAGCCAAGTTGACTTTCTACAATCGTTAAGGCCAGGTTGGAAAAAATATTCTTGGAAATTTCACAGGTTCAACAGGTTGGAAACTTCTTGAAATAGTATATGTTCTGAAAAAAATATGATGAATAAAACACTATTAAATTTTTAATCGAATGAATTATTAAAATACTTTATATTAATGGTGATAAACGACGAACATATATGTGTAGGTATATGGATGTAAAGGAGGCGAGAGTAATGTATCAGGTTCGTGCCAAATTAAAGTCCGTAGTCTCTGCCTACTCCTCTAGGTTACAGGTGTGAGTGTTTATTTATGTTTATGTTAATCGTGATAGAAAAATAATAATTTAATTGCCGAGAAAAACGTGACGTTCTAGTTCTCGTTTTTTTTTTAAGCGATAACTATTTAATAGTTTTTGATTATATGCAAGTCATTTTATTCAATTAGATTATTTATCGCCTACTTTTTATTTAGATCCTTCATTTATAAAGTTTGAAATAAAGTAGATTTTTGTTAAAATTTGGACAAATTGCATGCAGATAGTCCGCTTCGTATCTCCAATGGGTGTTGCCGGAATTCTATATTATAAAAATAAATAAATATTTAAAAAAATATATATATATATATATATATATATATATTACATGCATAAACTTACACCGGTATCCCAGAATGGGAAGGAGTCAACGGACTTCCATTTAGCATGATCCTGACACATCTCTCTCGTTTCTTATACTTCTGTAAATCAACGCATACTTGCTCGTCGGTTAGGAACCCAGGCATTTAAATTGCCCACAGAAAACAAATATTTAACTCATTTTTATTAATATGTAAAATATGCAATTACTTGAATATTTTTTACAAAATTTTAAAATAATGGCCTCTGGTCTCATTCTGTATGAAAACATATTGAGTGTTTATTTTAAAGCATTTCAGGTTGTACGCTCATTTAAATGCATCGTGTCAGTGCGATCTGCATTAACTAGTGATGTGCACTGCAGGATGGAAAGCGAGTCAACATATCGAGACACCGTCTGCACGTCCGTTACTCATCAACTATTCATCGACGGTGTAGGCGATCATAAATATTGATGACGCTTTCGCGAGTGTCTCGAAACCCGAAGGTACGGTAGTGACTACTCCGAGATCCGAGAACAAATTTTGTCTTAGGTCCCTTTCGAATGACGAATGTATCGTCGAAAGACAACTTTTGAAATTTAATCTTCTCTGGTAAGTTCTTTTATAGTAAGAAGAAAGGGGTTTTGTATTCTACTTTTTTTTAACTTTTTTTATTTTAGTCCTTATGAGAAGGGGTTTACATTAAAACCAGTTATGTTATATATTTTTTTTTATTTTAGACCAAATTTTAATAAGATGTAAGTATTTATTATGTTGCAACAAAGTTTGGGATTGTTATAAAATGTAAATATATAGTTAGTTATTTTATTCTTTCTTAATTTTTAACAATGCCTTATAAACTTTAAATATGTAGTGGTAAAATATTAGCAGCCTTACTCATAAACGCTTTTCACTAAACGAAAATAGAAAGAAAAAGATATGGACATAGTAAATACTTAAGTATGCAGTAATCGACGATTATAAGTTAAGGCCGTATATAATTTTGCTATGGGGTAATACGACTGACATTGTAGTCATATTTGTTTAGCAAAAACTTTAATTGTAAAGAGTCCCTTATAGAAATATTGTAAGAAATGAACATATTAACTTTGACATCGCAATATATTTATGAAAATGTAATGTGTGTACATAAAAACATAAATAGTTTTCATAATTATAAAGAAGTTCATACTTTAAACATTAGGAACAAACATAAGCTCATAATACCAGACTCCACTGAAGTTACTAGACTCCACAGAATTAGTAATTCATTTATGGGGCAATGTTTACAACAAAATCCCAGAAAATGCACAAAATTTGTCATTAAACAAGTTTAAATGTTTTATTTTAGAAAATTGTACAAAAAGTGTTATATTATCAAAGAATACATAAATGAAAATAACCCCTAGGAATGAGGTGATCCCACCATACTGGTTGTATAAAAGTCATTCAAAAACTTTACAAAATATATTATTGTAAAGAGAAATATGTTTAAATAAAGTCCCGCTGGGTTTCTTGCTGGTTCTTCCAAGGACAGGTTTTTTCCGAACCTGTGGTATATAAAAATGACATTCAATAAGTATTATGCAATAATCTGTATTTAATAAAAATCATTCATTTAATTTCAATCATATGTGAATTTTTCACTAAGATGTGGGTTATATTGTTTTTACCTTTACAGTATTACCTCACTTTTCTCAGTAATTGCCTAATCTTCGGTTTTTGGTCATTCTTACGTTAATAGCTAACCAATTTGATCACGTCCTTACATTTTATTTTTACACCTTGGTACCAACTGTATTTTTTACTGTAATGCAACAGTTTTGAATTTTCATTCTGAGTAAAGCTCGAAAAAAAGACAATAATGATCATCTGCAGGAAAATATAGGCATAATTTTTACAAAATCTGTGCGAGAGAATTTCGTGCAAATAGTCTACGAGGGATTATTTAACCTAGTTCATTTCGTGAATCGCATTCCGCCTAGCGGACGTTGCCTAATCTGAAAGTGCTCGCAAGCAGATCGAGGTAATGGAGAACTGAGAATACTGAACAGATCAACTCATGAATACTGAACAGATATCATTGCAGATGCTATCGTGGTGTTTTAATTACGAACTATGTCTTTTTATGCGAAGCTTCAAGATTAATTAGAGAAATTGATTGCTTTAATTATAATATGAAATCGATTAATAATTATAATTACGCTTGTAATAGACTATTTAAAAGATAATTTCCCAAGACAAATTGAGAATAACTAGTAGCTGTGATTATATACGCTTAAATTTAAAGGTTTTCCGACGCAATTCTTGTTTAAAGTCTGGTGATGTTTACATTGATGATATATTACTTAGAAATAGCTTTATCATGTGAGAACAATCAGAATATTGAGGGATATCATATTATTTCTTTACGTGAACGTAAGTAAATTAATTTTCAGGAACTTTAATATAGTGGATTTCCGATTAATGTAATAGTGCCACATATATACACGCAAACAAGAATACACTCACTCGTCCTACTTTTTTATAATTTTAAACACTAATAAATAAATGGCAAGTTAGGTGTTTTGAACTGGTTATATTAAAAAACACAATGCCATAATATCTATGTATTTCAAAGTGTTTTTACGTGATAAAGCCAAGCTGCAGCTATAATGTACCATAATGTATTATAGTTATCGCACGAATGGGTCGGCTTGACCGGGGCGGGACCACGCTCTCACAGAACACCAACGTAAAATAGGTGCTAAATGCTACTGTGTTTTGTATAATGGTAAGTGTAGAGAACCGGAAAACCTTTAACTGATTACATCTTAGTCCTCAGGGGTGACCATTCAACTAAAAAACAAAAAGAATGACAAAGGAACACAATGTTTTAGGTGATAGGAATTCTTTTCTGCCTTGGAGTCCGTAGCGGTAGGTACCACATTCCTACCTATATTTGCAGCCAGCATGCACTATTGTGTTCCTGTTCAGAGGGTATAGAAAACCGGTATAATAAACAGGCATTAAGGTTGTTAATCTTAGTCCTCAGGGTTGACATCACATCTTCAATTATTGAAGGATAGATGTAGATATCGTGTGCTTATTTAACACCATCAAAATATAAAATATTAATACGCCTGTGTAATTGAATCTTTAATATATAAAAAAAATATGACTTTGTCACTCTAAATATAGGACCGCACTGGGCGGAAATGCACCGCAGCGGAATTGAGCTACACGAGTTGGTCAGTTGATCAACAGAACTGCGCGGCAAGTTCTGCTGCAGTGTAGTTTTCCGTTGCCGCTTACTGCGTGTTGTCTCATATAATTTCAATTTTTAATTCTATAAAATAACTACTATATTTAAACTACGCATTTTTTATACTACATTATTTATCTTAATATATGTAAATTACGTGTCACGTTGTTTGTCCGCGATGGACTCCTAAACTACTTAACCGATTTTAATCAAATTCGCACACTGTGTGCACTTTGATCCAACTTGAGAGATAGGACAGTTTTTTGCCCATGCGTGACCCACAATTTTTTTTTTTTGCAAATTTAAGGATTTTTAATAGGACATGACAAAGGGTCGTTAAAAAGGGCAGGACATCTGCCTGGCAAGCTAGTTATACTGTGTATTTGTAATTAGCAAATCTATTTGAATGCTAGTTGTATTACTAATTATAGCAACGTTCAAATTCACTGTCAGCACTGCTCATTCTGATTGCCTCCGGTAGCGGCGCTCCTCGGAACGCTCCGTTCCGCTTCGGGACAGTGCCGTGACCCATTTACGTTCATTGTACGAGTACAATTAGTACCGAACTTTCGCAAGTTCTCCATAGCTTTCCATGTTTTCGGTTGGGCTTTGTTACCATGTCACGTATTGTGTATATTAGAAATAATATAATGAATTTAGCCTTAATAACAGTTGGGCTGAAAAGTTCGTATCGTTTTATAGAAAAACACATTTTTTTGGCAAAATTCGATTTTATTATTCAACATAGTTGCCATCGAGGGCGATACACCGATTATAGCGATCTTCCAACTTTTCAATACCATTTTTGTAGTACGATTTGTGCTTAGCCTCAAAATAGGCCTCTGTTTCGGCGATTACTTCCTCATCGGCTTTAAATTTCTTTCCAGCGAGCATTCTCTTGAGATCTGAGAACAGGAAAAAGTCGCTGGGGGCCAAATCTGGAGAATACGGTGGATGCGGAAGCAATTCGAAGCCCAATTCATGCAATTTTGCCATCGTTTTCATCGATTTGTGACACGGCGCATTGTCTTGATGAAACAACACTTTCTTCTTCTTCAAATGGGGCCGTTTTTTCGCGATTTCGTCCTTCAAACGCTCCAATAACGTTATATAATAGTCGCTGTTGATGGTTTTTCCCTTTCCAAGATAGTCGATGAAAATTATTCCATGTGCATCCCAAAATACGGACGCCATAACCTTACCGGCCGACTGTTGAGTTTTTCCACGCTTTGGATTCGGTTCATCGCGTGCAGTCCATTCAGATGACTGCCGACTGGACTCCGGAGTGTAGTGGTGGATCCATGTTTCATCGATTGTCACATATCGACGCAAAAATTCACTTCTATTGCGGTTGAACAGCTCCAAACATTGCTCTGAAGCATCGACACGTTCTTGTTTTTGGTCGATTCTGAGCTCGCGCGGCACCCACTTTGCACATAGCTTTCGCATACCCAAATATTCATGAACGATATGTCCAACACGTTCCTTTGATATCTTTAGAGTGCCAGCTATACAAATCAACCTCAATTTACGATCTTCCAAAATCATTTTGTGGATTTTTTTTATGTTTTCGTCCGTAACAGCCTCTTTTGGACGTCCACTGTGTTCATCGTCTTCGGTGCTCATATGGCCTGTACGGAATTTGGCAAACCACTTACGAATGGTTGCTTCGCCCGGCGCAGAGTCCGGATAACACTCATCAAGCCACTTTTTGGTATCAGCAGCACTTTTTTTCATCAAAAAATAGTGTTTCATTAAAACACGAAATTCCTTTTTATCCATTTTTTTCAAAATAACAAAAGTTGCTTCACTCAAAATGCTGTATCTCACAAACTAATAATCAGACAGCTGTCAAATTTATACACGTTTCTTTTGAAGGTTTGTAGTGTATGTGCCTCCACCATACTAGCATATATTAATAAATGTACTTAGGTTTAAGGAACACAGTCTAATTAAAGTTTTAGTACCAACCACACGTCTCCTTCATTGACACCTTTCCTACATTACATGGCGACCCTGCCAGGATTCTAAACTACCTAAAAATACTACCTAAAAATGATATAGATTTTATTCTAGTGGCGCCATCTCATAGAGACGATACGAACTTTTCAGCCCAACCAATATAATATAATTTACCAGCGTCTACAGTATACTTCACTATCCAAGGTATGATGTAATAAGTTTGTAAGTAAATAATATTCCTTTACAAATTAATTTTTAAAATAGTTTAAAATTTACTTAAATCTTCTATTGGTAGAGCAACGCTGCAGTTATATTATAGTTGTAGCACGAATGGGTCGGCTCAACCGGGGCAGGACCACGCTCTCACAGAGTACCAGCGTAAAATAGCAGCTTAAAACTGCTGTGTTTCGTATGGTGAGTGTAGAGATCCGGAGACTTTTTACTGGAAACAAGGCATTCCATCTTAGTCCTCAGGAGTGACAACGCACCTGCTTTTTGATTCTTAATCGAGGATATATGTAGATCCCTATTCGCCACGGCATCCACTAACCATCATGTAGACTGTATGCTCGCTTGTCACCCTAATTCTATAAAAAAAATCTCTAATCCCCTACCTTTTTCATTAATACCCTATAATCGTAGCGAAGTTTGGATAAACGCTTGATTTATGCGTAAGTCCTAGTTTTGTTTAAATTGCTATTATAAATGTTTAGTAATAAAATTAACAAACACCACTCTTAACCTGTCATTTAAAAATTTGTTTCTTTGTTGCATTCTAGGCGCAATCTACCAAGTGGTACCTAAGTACTACACCAACACATAGTTCGACTTTTATCAGGGTAGTCAAGTGAACTATTTTGGTAATGTTAGCGTGAAATAATATTAGATTCCCTCTGTATAAAAACGGATCGTGGGTCATATATAACCCCAAAACTGCTCGGTAGCGGTTTATTAAATTCAACTGAGCGGAACTGTCCCGTGATCCTCGTCGTGGTCGTTTGAGCCGGAGGGTGGGTCGATTTACGATGTTGACTCGAAATCTGATTATCTATTACTTTACAAATATTTTATTTTATTAATTAATTAAGAACTTAATATGCATTATAGAAATGTTATTAATTTTGTTTTTTAGTGAAATCGCATTTTACGTAAATGTAAAAAATGTGTAATATTTTATAGAAATACACAAATCATATTTCAGTACTAATATTTATAACATATCTCTAATAAAAATATAAATTACTTTGCAACCTTCCGCTAACTAAATACAGTGATGTGTCTCTTACCTGGATTGAAGAGCACCTCCCGCCCTCCCTCAATTGCATGCACTAACTTCGTCACCACTAGTCTCAGCACCACTACTCCCAACACCACTACTCCTGGCACCACTATTCCAGGTAAGACACACCATCGACGATAATACGACACGTGTTTCGCCTCTACACGAGGCATCCTCAGGTGATGTAGACTCTACAGCGGCTGACCGCTAAGTGACTTAATGGATTGGTGTGGCGGTCGGGGTTAAAAATAAGGCAACAACCAGTCATAAAAAAAAAATTGTATATTGGTAAAAGAAAAGGTCGTGGGCGTGGTTCCGATAATTTTAAAAAAAAGTGCCCGTCTGGCTTCACTGGCAGGGTCAGGTACTCCCCTATGTGGCCGCGAGGTGGTCGAGCAGGGCCGGGGGGTTGGACTGTTCACGGGGAGCGCCGTGGGCAGCTGGCTGTGGCGGTGGCGGCGTCGAGGGGGAGGCCTAGGCCCTCTTAAAAAAGGGGCGACCGCCACGATTGTAGTCGTAAAATTGCACCCTGGAAACAACGTCGTCCAAATTTAGGTCCAGGTAATAAAATGCCGCCGATTATGAACCCCCGGTATATCGCAGGCTAGCAGTAGATGGGAGCACAGAGAGTAGCTGGCGGGTGTTCATAATCAGAACGGAGTTACAAGGCGGAATGGAAGGCAAGCGTCATAGCGGTGAGGCGCAATTAAAATACACATGAATTAAAATTACGGCAAGTGTAAAATACTGTTTAAATGTACCAGGATAACTAATTTAGGCTGTGCATTGGTTGAAACATGATGGTGACTTGCGATATTTGATCGCGGTGCGAAATGTATGAGACGCCATTTTGTAACGGTACTTTTGCCAACGCGCACAGCGGCTACATACATTACTTACATGCAAATAACACTAATAATGTGGCAATTAAATAGCTAAAAGCAAACAGCCTGGCATGATCAAATTACACTACCTATAAAACACTTTCACTACTTAAAACTAGGTAACGTTTCAACACTTACCCTTACGGGGTGCAAGACGATACGGAGGTCTCGGTGACGAGAATTAACGAAAAAACTATACGGCCACAGTGCCGGAATTATTATATTATTTTAAACTTTTTCCAAAATGGGATTAAAATTTGCAAGCGCGTACGAGGACACAAAGCAGAGCTTGTGAACGCGGCTGCAGTGGTAGTGTGCGCCTCCCAGGGCGCTCGGGCGGAGAATGGTCGGGAGCGCGACGCCGTGGAATAATACCGGCCGGGTAAAACTCTGACGCGAGAGTTGCAAGGCGCATAGAGTAACGAAGCGTCAGAGTGTTTGTTCGAAATACAATATTTTAATATTTGATTTATTATTTAATTCGTTCTTTTAGTTTACTGATTTGTTTTTTTAATAGGATACCTAAGTTAATTATAGAATTATTTTTGTTAATAACTTTTAATTTATTTTTATTTAGTTTATTAAATGTTTATTTAATTTTAATAAACCGTTTAATTATAATTATGCATACATGTACGTGCAACGTTACATTGGATTTCCGCAAAGTAACGCCTGATTCTATCAATTAACATATTTCTACTATATATTTTATTTTTATTTCAAGAGATTTAATTATTTCCCTGTCCCGTGACACACATATGGGTCATTGCTATTGTCTTACTATTGCGTCTGCAAATCGAACAGTGAAAGTGTTAATGAACATCAAGAACATCATATTTATTAATAATTTTGTGCATATCATTAATTAATGTTCTTCGTAATAGCGAGAGTCGCAGTCATTAACTTTATAATCATTGAGTTTTAAGAATTTGGAATAGAAGTAAAATAATATTAGGGTCTATTTGTTTGCTTTTATAGGACTGATATATTTAAATCAAAAATAAAAACCAAGTCTTTGCAACATCCATTTAATAGTCTTTGAAGAAGAAAGATTACTGCTTTACCTTACTCTATGTTAAAAAATACAAATAAAAATTGTTTGTGTGAAAATATTTAACCTTATAATAAAAACTAAAAGGCAACTTTAAAGAACTGAAAATAATAAAATGATTTTCTCACAATAGCATTAAAAGTTAGTGCTAAGACATAGTATATATAGAAGTATTGAAGTCGCGACTTCGAAATCAATTATGTGGATGTTTTTCTTTGAATTCGACTTTTTATTTTATCAAAAGTAATTTTTCATCATATTTTGATTCAGCGCTTTGTTATTCATAAAACACCAAGCTTTGTTTTCAATGGGACTCATTCAAGACCGTATTTAAGTAAAGTGGACCCACTTCGTTTCTGATATTAGGCACTACGCTTTGACTCACTCTAATTTTCATGTACATAAAATGAACGTTGATATTTGAACGTAAGTTTGTAATTTTTATGAGTTTTCCTTTACATTTAGCTTACGTATACAATATGTTTATAACGCTTTCTTTTGAAGGCAGCGAGATTTTACAAACATTGAAGATTGAAGACGTCAAAATGTAATTCGTTTCTTATGTACCTGATTATATTACGTCGCGAACACATGACTAAAATTATCAAGTTTAAAGAATATCAATACTTCTTAAAGCCGAAACTTCTTTAGCAAATTACAATGGACTTACTTGAAGTCAGGGGTGGAGACCACTGTTTCCAGTGGTCTATCCGGACTTTCATGACCTTTAAGGAAAAAGTCTTCTCCAGTGTTAAAAGCCGGCAAATGATGAATGCTATTCCTCTATTGATTATGAGGGACGGTGGCCGCTTATCATCCGATAAGATTATAGCAATTTCTTTATACAAGAAGAGAGACCTGTGTCCAACAAGGGACTGTCACTGAGTGATAAAGAAGCGAGAAAAGAGAAAGAGAATAACACGAGTACGTCATGTCTTAATCGGGTAATTTCCGAAATGAAAGCAATTTCGATTGTCTAGATATTTTACCGTAATAAGTTTTAAGTTAAAACGTTAAACACGCCTCTGATGCCGTTACGTAACACGTATGTACTCGTAACACGTGATTATTAATGAAGCCTTACAAACAGTCGTACGTGCACCGATGTGAAGGTATCGATTTTTCGCAAAGTAGCAAGGTCGCGCAATGCCAGATATATATGTATTAATATTTGATGCATACTTTTGATATGTGTATCATAATGATAGTTATTTTAAAGTAGAGTTTACACACACACACACACACACCAAACCACACACACGCACACGCACACGCACTCGCACACGCTCACGCGCACTCGCACTCGCACACGCACACGCACACAAACGTTATATATTTATAGATAGTTGGGGGAAAAAAGCTTATTACTAATAATATATATTCAGAAGTTTCGATATCGACATGATTTAGAATTCAGATATGGTCGTTGATTGATTACTTAATAATAATATGTTACATTTCGGCGCTTTCGTCGCGGTGCCACGTACCTTCAAAATCATTTCATATTTGTCAATGAACCTAAGTTGTGACAGAAGTTTACTGAGTCTTATTGTTAACAATATTTATTACAGTTAAGACGATTAGCATAATTCGCTTTAAGTTTTGTTTTTAAGTATCTCTCAGACAGAAATAAAAGAGAAAGATTGTTATTTAGATTCAAGGTGGCTGTCAATATTTGTTTTTCAATCGTTCAACTTTGTCGGGTGAGATTTCTGACTTCCCTCTGGATTATACCACGAGAAAAAGTAAGAAACAGTGAAATTACTAAAGCAGCGGGATCTTAATAGAACTTTGCAGTTGCCTTATAAAACGCCGACCGTTCTTTCGCAGTTTGACTTTTTCAATTCTTCGTTTTAGGATATTTTAAAGAAAGAGATTCAAAGATACAGTTTGTAATTATGATTACAATAGTAAATGTCGAAAGTTTTGTACTTACTACGTTAAAGACATACATTTTACGATTTATGGTGTTTTTACCTTACTACGCCAGAAGAACGGCAATATTTTTCGAGTATGTATATACGAGTAAGTCTATTTTCTGGCACGTATTGTATGAATATTAACGTATTGTCTATAAAACTAGTGTTTTAGCTGATCCCAACACTGCACTGAAAATTATTTCTAACGCGACTTCGGCTTCACCTCACCACAGCGCCACCTACCGGGTCCCATTGTGAATCTGAACCAACTCAACCAAAACAACAGGAACTCAAACACACACAAAAATTTCATTAAAATCGGTCCGGAATTCAAAGAGCTAAAAATAATAAACTCATCGAAATCGATTGACTTGGCAAAAAATTAATCACCCATATGGCATACAGATGCTTTTGCCATTTAAAGAGTATTCGTTAATTTTCTCATGGATCTCATAATCAAATTAATGTGGGACAAACTCTTGAGGGTACGTCGTTTCATACAAAGGAATTGTTACGTACATACGCATATAAAAATACATAAGAACGTTCCGACGAAATGAGAACCTTTAAAAGTCAATAAAAAAGTCAAAAAAAGTTCAAGTAGTTAAAAATCTAAGCCTTATACCGCACATTCTTGAAAGTATGAACCAAAATTCTAAATCTACTTCAGACCACACTATGATAAAAACATGCTGATATATGATGATATATGTCTAGAATGTATTTTATTATTTTATTTATTTTAAGGGGGAATACCGAAAATATTCCAGCATTAATTTTGAAATAAATATATGGTAAAGTTGAGCATTAATGTTAGGTACTATGTTAGACGAAAACATGATTCCGTAAAATTTTCTCAATAAAATAAAAATCCAAAATTACCTCCAAACTGAACAATAAACGGCTGTTATTCATAAAATACTTTAAATAAGATCATAAAACTTTGCATACTAACTGAACTAACTATAAAGCAGTGCTTATGTTATTTACTTTTTTTTAAATACCATTATTTTCACTGTAAAAAGAAATTACCTAAACAATCGGCGTCCTGAAGCATGGAACCGGGCGGCAGGAAACAGCAATGACGATCATGATATGTAAATAAACTTTTGTTTATAGAACTGATTTACCACGTACTCGGCGATAAAGGAAACCATCGTGAGGAAACCTGCATGTCTGAGAAATAAAAAAATAAAAAAGTTAAGTGAAGTCCGCCAACATGCATTGAGACGGCGCGGCGGACAGTTATTTGCCCTAAAAATCCTCTCAGAAGTCATAGGAGAGCTCTTCCCAGCTTCGGGACGTAGAAAAGTAACTTTTTTTTATAGTGTAAGGGTGACAAACACAATCCACGTTTGTAATAGTCACAGACATTTACATTTATCCTTTATTAAGAATACCAAAATACAGATCTGTTGTCACACGTGAGGGCTAATGTAATCTTTAATCTTTACCGATAAAAAAGCGGTATCCTATTCTAAATTACTCACCATGCAAAATAGTATTGATATATGTGTAAGCACGGTTCTTTGAGCTAACCCATTCATGTACAGCATTACTGCAGCGTCGCTTTACGAAAGTAAATTAATTAATTTGAATTTAAATAATGAAAAAAAATCCTTTATAGTATGTAATTTTCATCATGTCATAGTTTTAAGCACATCTGAGTAATACATTCACTAAAACAAATTAAAAGACTAGCGCAAGTAATCTAACAAGAAATCCCCTCGACGCCAATATTGCGGAATTCCTGTATCCAAACGTCTGCGGCCAGTATAAAGTGTATTGCAGTTGTAACGTTCAGTGTAATAGAGTTTTCCCACTACTTACCAACTACTCCGACCGCTTCCGAAACTTCGCTATTGCTTCTTTGCTGTAATCTCGCCTATTGGTGCCTTGAGGATCAATATATGATATGGCAACAATTGCGTTTAGTTTTATCTATTTATAAACCGCGACCTTACAGTCCGCCCTGTTCCAGTGCAATTTGGCAGATTACACACGTTCTAGTAACATATTCATGGTGCCGGCGGGGGTACTGTGATATTTACAGTACGCGAGCATATATCCATAAAAATCCTACTACAAACGTTTCAAACATAGTAGAGCCAAGCTGCAGCTATATTATTGTTGTATTATGATTGTAGTACGAATTGGTCGGCTCGACCGGGGAAGGCCCTCGCTCTCACAGAATACCAGCGTAAAATACCAGCCTAATACTGCTGTGTTTCGTATTGTGAGTGTAGAGATCCAGAGACCCATTTTTACTCGATTTCATCATTTCAGGCATTCTCAGATTCTCAGGCATTCCATCTTAGTCCTCAGGGGTGATAACGCACCTGCATTTTGGTTCTTAATCGAGGATAAATGTATATGTATATGGGTCATAGCATCCACTTACCATCAGGTGGACTGTGTGCTAGTTTATCACCATTATTCTATAAAAAAATCAATATTCACAAAAAAGAAAGTACCCACTTTTCTACTTAGAAACTAAACATTACCGTACTTATTCAGATACCGTACAACAGGCGACGCGCTACTCCCAAGTAGTTTCTTCCTGTATCCCGTCGCCCGCGCACCTTCTTGTGTCGTCTTTTGTACTATCGATATCGAAAGTGTTAGCGACTACCTGTTATAAAATTTTAAATTTTTTGTTTTATTTCAAATAGTGTGCAAATATTTATTACTTTATAAATTATTTTGAGACTATTTAAAATAGTGTAGTTCGTAGTATATTGTATAAAGTTGTAAATATTTTGTTATTTTCTACAAGATGATTTTTTTTGCAAATTATTGCATGTAAAATATCCTTATAATCGAAGGAGGATCGCATGTAAGTAAAGGAAGGAAGGTCGCATAGTATAGTTTAAACAGCAATTACAAATACAAAAATACAAATACAAAATATTTTATTTCTTTAACTAAGTGTACATAAAATGCAGAATATTATTTAGAAGCAGTTAAAACCTAACGATGTTATATAAATATATCGTTCAGTTTTCTTGGAAACTTTGATGTGTAGTTATAATGTTGACCTTTGACTTTTTACATATTAAAATGCCATTTTGGATTGTACATGCGCAGTGGACTCTATTTAATTTCATCTTACGTGGCACGACCTATACCAACTTTCTCATCTTTTAAATATTTCTTCACTAACTAATAAGCTCCACTATATTTCTAACGGAAGCTTTCTATATTTTATGATACAATGCTGAAGTTATTTTTTTATTTGTAGTATTATTTTCTTTCCAAACTAAGCCCGATAAGATTTGTTTGTAACACTATTCGGTCTGCCGAAATAATCCCATACATAACAACAGTAAAATCAGCGTGCGGTTTAGTGATATCATCATCATCAACACCTTCCTTCAGTCCACTGATGTCCAGCATATCTCCAAGAATGGATTCATCTGGCAAGCATGACTTGGAAAAATTAATTTTATTCGAAATATTGTTTCTTTTACTGTTTAATATTTATAAATCATAGGTATAATGTCTCATATCTAAAATCATCACATTGTATTGTAACCTGGCGTGTGCTCAATCAAAATTTAAATTTCCTAAGTGCAAATTTGATACAACAATAAAGCAACAAAATTTCAATCTCAATTAAAACACAATCCCGGGATTTAATCAAGACGTAACGAAATTACGAACGGTCGCGAAATCATAATAAACGAAATTAATGGTAAACAAACTCAATCTGTTGGCGTTCCGATCAAATATTTGTAATCATCCGTATTGTTATTTATAATTTTCACAATCTTAGATATTCGGAAATAAGACGCTGCGCGTTGTGATTGAAACAAGTGTTCCATTTCAACCATGTGAACCAAATGCACGTACCATACTTGATACTTTTAGCATAGAATATTCAACCTTTAGTCATTATTCCAAAAACAACATACATTGTGGGGGAAAACCTAAAACCAAAAAAACTCATTATATTTAAAATATATTATTCTGCGTTAGTCTCGCTAAAATTCAAAAACGTTTTTTTTGTGTATTTGAATAGGTTTTGTGTGTTGAGATGGTTTAGATGCACAATTGGACTCGGGAGATGGCGCTCTTGTCGAGAACCAGAAATCGCTCGTCTAAAGCCGGGGCGGATCGCTAATATAACATTAAATTGATTAACATTATTCGTGTTTACTTCAATTTAGTCCAGTCCTAATGCATAGTTTAGTCCTAGTGTATAATCGATTAGTTAATAAGTCAAGTTAAATATTTTGTGCGAGTATATCCATTGTTGTATTATATTTCTTTCACAGCACGCCAGTCTGTTTCGTATTTAATCGAAAGTTAAAGGTTTTTTCTTCAAGTTAATCAAAATCAACAAAGTGGACAGATGCATAATGCAATTCTACAAAATAGCTTATTCTATCTACTCGTAAATGAAAGACACTAGCAACAAATAGTGTTAACTCGACTTTGCTGCTTTCAAAAATTTCTCCTTGTGTAAGTAATTAAATTACGATAGTACAATTTCGTAATCAGCAATAGATCAAATGTCTTAGAGATTTTATATTTCCGAAAACATTTAGACAAAAGAGCTTACTCCTTTCTAAAGGGCCGGCAACGCACCTGCAATTCCCCTGGTGTTGCGGTTAATCATGGGCGGCGGTAGTCACTTAACATCAGGTGAACCGCATGCTCGTTTGCCCCTCTTCTATAAAAAAGGCATTTTTTCTAAATATGTTATACAAACTTAACTCGCAGAACGCCTTTTTTTCGACGCCGACACGAAGCATTCTAACCTTAGACCATTCAACCCAATGGACTCGCCTTACATGATTCTCTGCGTTGGTATCGGATTTAAAAATCGTGTGCGTTTTTAAAAACTGTTTACGGAATCGATTTTGTCATTACAAGAATCGTTTCCGTCGCCGTCTTAGTCAGACCATTCAACCCAATGGTCTAAGATTCTAACATTAACATTAGATTAATATTATGAGAGAATTCGAGTCGCGTTACTACTTTATTCATCGGGTACTTATTCGCAGCAAGGTATAATAATACCTGGCTGCGAATACGTACCCAGGCGTATAATATCCGGATGTACGAGTGTTCTGTTTTATTCATAGCGACACGTTGCTGTAGTGTCGCCTCGCGCTAACCCGTCTCCGGGGACAACAAACCCAATATAGACACCCGTATCGCTGCTAAGGTACCTTGGTCTGCATTCTATCTAGCAAGATTTAATACGAATAGTAACGCAGTAGTTATTAAATGAAAGAAAGAAAAGAAAGAAAGAAAGAAACGTTTATACATAGAATGGACAGAGTGGTTCCGGTAGGAAATATAATATTGTGGTAAAGAGCTTTTTCCCCATGAAGTAAAATTCTATGTGTAATATGAACTTACTAACTGTATTATGAATCTAATAATAGGTCGAGGAAAAAGTTTCTTCGCATTTTGTTTGTGTAAAATTGAAGAAAAATCTGTTTATTTATACTTTTTATCTCTGGCTGGTTTTAATATCAATACATACACATTTCCGTATCCGTTCGTGTTATTTCGTACTTACCGACTTTTTTCTTAGCTTATTGGTCTTGTTTGCTTGTGATTTGGATTTGGACAGTATCGATCTTTTAACGACAACCTTCGCTTTCTCCTGGGCTATAGTGTGATTGTGTAGTGCCACCATGTCTGTATTCACCATACAGGAATATGCAAACATGCACTACTGCATGCATGCTAGTGCTGCGGCCAGACTGTATCGGGAGAGATACCAAAATGCTGATCGCTATCTAGACCATCGAGTTTTTACAAATGTGCACCGTCTACTCTTTACTGAGGGCAGACTTCAAAACCAAGTACATGGTGAAGGAAGAAGTTCGTTACCTTACGAGGACATAGTACTACAAGCACTTAAAGAAGACCTAAGTACTTCGGTACGAGTAATTCAGGAAAGCACAGGAGTACCCAAAAGTACAGCTCACCGAATTTTACAAAAAAATGAGTAACACTCGTACCATGTACAGAGAGTACAAACCCTGCTACCTCAAGATTATCAACGTCGGGTTGCGTTTTGCCAAACAATGCTACAAAGACACCGCGAAGACCCGCGATTCATAGAAATTTTTTTGTGGTCGGATGAATCGACATTTAAAAAAGACGGTTACATGAATCTTCATAATTTACACGAGCGGCACGTAGAGAATCCAAATACAAATCTCAATATCGTTTTAAAATAAACATGTGGACTGGAATTTTAAACGGAAGAGTCATAGGACCTTTTGAGTTGCCAGAGGTCTTGAATGCTGAAAGGAGATGGCCAAAAATTGTATGAACCTGTGCCCCAGACTGTACAGAGATGAAATCTATGTCATTTGAAAGTACGGATCTTCTATATAAAGAATTGTGTGAAAAGTGTATGTAGCTACAAAAAAGTTAGGAAGATTTAAAAAGTTGATTTTGGCAGTCGGTTTTCATCATTATTACACAATGTAGATATAAAGTTCCAATTCATGAGTGTTATGTAGGTTAATGTGTATGCATGATGATTAGGATGCATCTTAACTGGTTTAGCTAAAAAAACAAGGACAGCAGTATTTTTCAGTCTTTGAAATTATTATTTTGTAACTAATTTTGTAACATACAATACAATTATTGATCGAAGTATATTAGACAGAAAATAATTAAACTTATCTATTACACCGTTTATAATTAGTGGAGCACTCGCGGGCTACGGCACTTATTAAATAAAATTAAAATACGATAAAACACAAATATAAAGGAAAAGCGTGCATATATCATAAACCGAGTGGTGACACTTTGATTGTTATGATGCTTGACGGACGGGTTCAATGTTGCAAGTACTAAAGTAAAATAACCCTATCCTATAATGTAACGCTACATGTTTAAGCTGTTGCTGTATTAAACAAATAAATAAAATCCTATCCTTTAGTGCATTTTGATTATTTTGATGTATTAATTCATTAATTGAATTTTTATACATAACATATCATAAATCCATCTCATTTATTTAGATTTTTTACAAAACCATTTACCTAATTTACTTGAAGATGTGCCACTAAGTATTTACATAGAGATGTAGTATCAGCAAGATGGCTGCCCAGCTCACTATGCCCGCTCCGTGACACAATCTCAATGAAGAATATCCGGGCAGATGGATAGGGCGGTCTGGTACGATCTCGTGGCCAGCCCGTTCCCCGGATCTAAATCCGTTAGATTTTTTTTACTGGGGAGCAGTGAAAGAGAAAGTTTATTTAAAGCCAATTGAAAATTTAGCTGAGCTTCGGCAAAGAATTACGGAAGCAGTTGAATTTGTCAACAACGGAAGATTTGCCCGTCTGATAACCCGGTATTTTTTAAGATGTCGAGCTTGTATTGCAGCTGAAGGAAAGCAACTTGAACACCTTTTGTAAAAAAATCTCAGCATCTAAATAATTGTTGTTTAATTTTAAACTTAAGGAAAATTTATCCTAAATTACTGAAACTAATGAGTCTCAAGCAAGAAATTGAGAAAAAAACGGCCGGAATTGATTAAAAGAATAAGAGTGATCTTTCGTCATGAACGCCAGACCACAGACATCTTTGGCCGCTCAGCAAAAATTGAGAGAGCTAGGTTGGGAAGTATTAATGCATCTACCATATAATTCTGGCCTTGCATCTCAGATTTTCACCTATTTCGGTCTCTTCAGAATTCTTTGGGTAGTGTTATGTTAACATCAAGAGAGAACTTTTAAAACTACTTGTCGCATTTTTATGATCAAAAACCTCAAAATTTCTAACAACGGAATTATGTCACTAACTACTAGATGGCAACAAGTTATGGAACAAAGTGACACATATATATTATAATTAAATGAAATTTAATTTTGAAAAAAAATGTATATAAAATACGAAGAAACTCTTCACCCGAACTACTATATATATCACAAAATATAGTTTTATTATAGTTATGATAAGAGACGAATTTTAGCCTGATCTGATAGACTGTCAGAAATGAGGGATACATCGGTCTCATAAAACGATTAAAGTATTTTCTTACCCTTAGAATCAGAACCTAGGATCTAAATAGGAACAAAATCGACAGGTTGTCTGGCTGCCCAGCTACATTTCCAATACGAAGAGCACTAATTGTTATTCGTTTATTCGTAATCTTGCTTTATAAGAAGGGAGATGGAGATAAGATAAACGAAACTAGCAGTAGCAAACCAGAACAATTTGTACATGTCACGCCACGAACCACGCATATACTAATGAATTGTGTAATGTATAGATTTGAAATTGAAATTGAAATTAACATAATTAGTAATCTTTATATTCCTTATTGCATTGGCAATCATCAACTTTGAGTTCTAATATACACCGTTACGACCTATTACAGTCCACTGCTGCACATAGGCTTCCTCCGTATATTGTCTCGTAGGGAGGAAATTTGCCATAGTTGCCACGCTTGGAAAGCGGGTGAGCCACCCCAGTTTTTTATTTTTGTCGTTATTAGGAAGATACTGCTGGACGTCTGATTTTTTCCCTCTACCGCCTCTTACGACACCCACGGGATGATATAGGCCTTATAGCCTAGTGGATATTCTTACATTGGCACTACACTGTAAATGTGTAAGAGTTCTAATATATGATAAAATTGTTTTTAAATATACGGGACGGGTGCTAATGTTAGGTTTTACATAACCTGTGTTACGAGTGACCTGCCTCACTGATATGTTAAAAAACACCGCTAAGTTTGAAGTCGTGTACTTAGCACATCGTGCACTTAGCGCTACGACAGTCTTGAGATCAATGAAACTTTTACAGCACTATGTGTATTGTGTATTATGTTATTTAATGATTGCGAATGTAAAGCATTGTTTTATCTTAAGCTCTCAGTAATGACGGTTGTTCTGTTTGTATTCTTTAACTTATAGATACCTCGTAAATTTTCTTTATAAGTAATTATGTACTCTTATATTGTATTCTTATTCTGATATGAGAGTATGTTCTAAAGTCGATTTCCATTATGGTCATAGAAATTAGACCATAAAAGCTAAGCAGTGGCTTTTTTGTAACTTAATCACATAATTTGAATTAGTACGCCAACCTCAATCCCTCACACCTTCACGGGTGCTTATTACGAAAAGATAGAGTATGTTGTTTTTAATGCACTTAAGAGACGACAAATTCAGAATACGGGTACACAGGGTTGCCCTGTTTCAGAATTAGGTCACAGCGCCACTGTATTCGGTCGCATTTCGCATTCGCTGCTGTTCGCCGAGCGATCCGTCAACCGGTTGGACGACCATGATTTCCATTACAGGGCTCGAATCGCGAGTTACACCGTGTGGGATCATATTGATGTCGTTTGTCTCGGTGTTGTCATATTAATGACACTTACCTGCCTGTGTGTATGTGGTAATAAGAGAAAGAAAGTGTTTTAGCGTTTCTATTTTTACCGTTTGTAGTGTTTTATTTTTATTTGCGTGAGCTTCCAATTCAATTTCTGGAATTCGCTCTCTAGTGTAGTAATTGGTTTTGCAACCTTGCCGTTACCTTCGAGGAGGGTCTGAGCATTGGAACTTGAAGGCCTATTACGTCTTTCGTTGTTGCGATTTGATTTTTTTTGTCTATTCCAAACAGAGAGTTTGTTTGTATTTAGAATTTCTTTTTATTTACACTTATAAGGATCGTATTGTTTTTTTTTTCAGTGTCGTTAACCTTCTATGCTTTAATAAGTTATATTTTATTTGCGATTAGGATTTTATCTTAAAATCTTATAAATTAATGATTATAAAGTCAAGAAGTAATTGATTTGGTGATTATTTGAAAAATTAAATTTTATAACATATTCTGAACATAGGCCTTCCACGAGTTATTAAAGCCAGGAATAAAAGCACGGTCTCGAGCACACAGACCAGCTGATAGTAAATGGATGCTGTGGCCCATAGACATCCATATTTCTTCTCAATTAAGAATCATAACGCAGATGCGTTGCCACTTCTGAGGACTAAGATGGAATGCCTCGTTTTCAGTAAAAAAGGGTCTTCGGGTCTCTACACTCACCATACGAAACACAGCAGTATTAAGCTGCTGTTTTACGCTGGTATTCTATGAGAGCGTGGTTCTGCCCCAGTCAAGCCGACCGACATTCGTGCTACAATTATAAAATAGCTGCAGATGGTCGTCATTTCATCCAGTAGGGGACCGCCCTTACGCTTCGCTTACAAGGCTGCCACTCGAAGACCTTCCTTCCCCACCGGCTGTCGATTCTTCGAGCTGTATTGCTTGCCCATTGCCACTTCAGCTTACTGATCCGTTGGGCTATTTGCATAAAGTTTATTTTTAAAACGAATTTTTTTATTGCTAATCTTTTAAATGATGATGCAGTTAGTAGGTATTTCTTTTTTCTAACTTTATTTTTTAGAGTTCCGTGCCAAATTCAGATTTACCAGTTAAACCCAACATATATGAGGTCACCTTGTCATCTGTCTGTCACAGTGACTTTCGCTGCAAGTACTCCACGTAGATAATTGAATTTGCAATAATTACACATATTATGCAACGAACACAAACAAATTCAAGTAAAAATGTGTGTTTTCTTTAAGAATTGATTATAAAAACAGTATCACTAAAAAAACAAGTCAAGTATTTCATTTGATGATGTGTTTGATGAACATTTGATCACGCTCTTCGCTAAAGAAATTTAGAACCCTTTGCCTTCCCTACCGGGGAGAGTATTGCAAAAAATGCTATAAAAATAATAATAATAAAAATATGTTTTCATTTCTTGTTCGAATTTCGACAACAAACGATACTCGTAAATATAAAATAAGGTTACCCAAATACAGACGTAAGTAAGATGTGAGAGCTGGTGACGTTAAACACTGTTTATATATACCACGTATAACTGTCAATAGCTTATTAGATTTATTTAAGTAATTCCTGATAAAGTATTGCGATTTTTTTTATTATCGTATTCAAAAGTCTTGTAAAACTATGATTCATACTCATAGAGAGACTCAGAGAGAGCTGTTACTTTCAATATTTCATGTATAAGGTACATGAAATATTGAAAGTACCTAACAGCTCAAATAAACGTATAAAATCCTTGTTCGTTTTTTATTCTTGATAGTATAGGGTGCCTTTTTCTGTGCAGGAGTATGTCTCATTACAATCAGCAGCGCATCGATTGTTGGTATTCAGTTTGAATGAAAACTTAGTCAGTATAAAATATTACGGTTGTAGAATATGCTGATTAGAGTTTGGTCCTCAGAGGTGAACACGCCCCTGTAGGCTCCTCTGTTTGTAGTGTCCATCGGGTGAACTATAGGCTCGTTTGTTAGTTTAATGTTAGAAAAAGTAAGAGACTGCCAAATTTTGTCCGTGCCAAGATTATGTTTATAAGCTATTTACATTCATTTATACAAGTGAATCTATTTCCATAACATTATAGGGTTTCTATGCATTTCTCTATATAAAAACATATATTCATTCAATATATTATGTGTTTTGTATTTTATTTATTACATTTACAAATTGGAATCACAAATGTATACGAAAGTTTAAGCTATGTAGGACGTGAATAAGTCGAGCAACTGATCAATAGAAAAATGGTCTCGGATGACCAATTCTTAGCCGAGTCGACTTGCCGATAACAGGGGTCCTTTAATGTGTCCGTTTTCCTCCTAAGTCCCCTCAATTTTTCGTCTAAGATATATTTCTAGATAAAGTATAAAATCGCTGTTATTACTTTGAAATATTTTTGTTTCTGTTTCGATTACTGACAAGGTTTTACATAAAATAAGCCGTTATTTCCAAATTTTCTTAAAGAGACCTTTTGGTTTAAATATTATATCGACAATGGTTGTACCAACTATTTTAAGCCCTAAATTAGATTCAGTTAAAATTTAAATTACAGCTGTAAAGTAGTGTGACAAAGAAATAATACTAGTTTTTACGATATTTGTCGCGTATATTTAACTATAAATAGCCGACGTTTCGAGCGCTTTACAGCACTCATGGTCACGGGAGGGACTGAGATGTTCAACGTCCAAATGTCATAGTTAACAGCGGTTACCATAGATTAAAATTTAACTTTTATATATAATCTATGGTAACCGCTGTTAACTATAACATTTGTACGTTGAACATCACAGTCCCTCCCGGTGACCATGGGTGCTGTAAAGCGCTCGAAACGTCGGGTATTTATAGTTAAATTTACGCGATAAAATCCGTAAAAACTAGTATTATTTCAATGTGTAGTGTTCGCGTAAATATAACAAATCATAGTGTAACAAAGACCTATTTACTCTTGTATAAAACACATTGTAAGCAAAGGGAAAAAGACTATATTAGTGTATAATCTATGATGGCAATTTATTCTACTTTACGAATACGAACCTTTGCAAGGACTCCTTAATATCTAGCGACCTTGGACTAAAAATACGACTTAAAGTTGATTTATGATTTGAGGAAATCTCAACCTATTATAACTAAACACTATCATTGTATAATGGTTTCTTATATTTACGCGAACACTACACATTGAAATAATACTAGTTTTTACGGAATTTATCGCGTATATTTAACTTTTTAAATACCCGACGTTTCGAGAGCTTTACAGCACCCATGGTCACGAGAATGACTGAGATGTTCAACGTCCAGATGTCATAGTTAACCGCGGTTACCATAGATTAAAATTTAACTTTTGTTCCGATCTACACAGTATGAACTTATGGTATCATGAAGTCTTGCAGTTGTATGCTTGGGTTGGGATTTAATTTTATTTATTATAGGATTCCAAGCAGATGGTAGCACCCAGCCATCTTCTCTATTGAAATTAGGATGTTTTTTGATTTCACTAGCCTCGCGAATCATCCTTGGAAGGAATCGGTGTTCTTTAGCGTGGATTTGTGGTCTATCAAGTCTGATATAGTGACGGGGGCGATCCTGTACGTGTTCACAGACTGCAGACTTCCCGGAGCGTCGATTCTTCACATCAGCTATATGTTCTTTAACGCGGGTTTTAATTGATCTTTTAGTTTGTCCTATGTAGGAGAGACCACATTCACAATCAAGCTTGTACACTCCTGCATCTTGCAGAGGGACGTTACACTTGACTGATGGTAAAAACTGACTAATCTTCTTCGGCGGCTTGAAGTATGTTTTGATGGAAGCGCGTTCAAGACTTAGCAATCGAGGACTGCAATTTGGGGCTCGGCAGCCAGGTGTTTACTGTCACAGATCCCTCGTGCTCTCTGAAACAAAAATTTACCCACGGTAGCTAACTGTGAAGGATGGTGGTGAGAATCACCGTTTAAATATCTATCTGTATGGGTCTTTTTTCTATACACAGTATGGCTCAAGGTGTTATCAGGATTCCGAATTACTAACACATCTAGAAAAGCTAAGGAATTGTTTGCCTCTAACTCCATTGTGAACTGAATTTTAGAATTTATAGAGTTAAGATGGTCTAAAAATGCAGTTACTTTATCTAAAGGTAGAATTGTGAAAGTGTCGTCTACGTACCGCTTGTAGAATCTTGGATTTATGGGAGAAGTAAGCAGGGCTTTCTCCTCAAAGTCTTCCACGAATATGTCGGCGACAATGGGAGATACAGGTGAGCCCATCGCCACACCATCTACTTGCTTGTAGAACTCCTCCTTCCACAATAGGTAGCTAGATGTAAGGCAGTGTCTGAGTAATACTGCATATTCTACGGGCATGTTGTTTTCTTCCAGCCTTCTAGTTACAATTGAGATGCAGTCTTCAACAGGTAAGCATGTAAACAATGACTGCACATCTCTACACGTTGGCCAACACAGTGGCGAATGTAGTGGCCAATAGCATTGGCCAACGTGTAGACGGGGTGTTTGGGCTTCATTGGTATGTATTGGAACGATGGATCTGTGACAGTAAACACCTGGCTGCCGAGCTCCAACACGTCAAGCATGTTTTGCGGGACAACAAGCTTCGGGTCCCGCGCCTACGTCACAGAGAACGAGTGAAGCCGGCCACAGTCGAGCGTGTACCTGCTGTACTGCCAAGATTGGCTACGTCTTGAAGCGCGTTTCCATCAAAACATACTTCAAGCCGCCGAAGAAGATTGGTCAGTTTTTACCATCAGTCAAGTGTAACGTCCCTCTGCAAGATGCAGGAGTGTACAAGCTTGATTGTGAATGTGGTCTCTCCTACATAGGAAAACTAAAATATCAATTAAAACCCGCGTTAAAGAACATATAGCTGATGTGAAGAATCGACGGTCCGGGAAGTCTGCAGTCTGTGAACACGTACAGGATCGCCCCCGTCACTATATCAGATTTGATAGACCACAAATCCTCGCTAAAGAACACCGATTCCTTCCAAGGATGATTCGCGAGGCTATTGAAATCAAAAAACATCCTAATTTCAATAGAGAAGATGGCTGGGTGCTACCATCTGCTTGGGATCCTATAATAAATAAAATTAAATCCCAACCCAAGCATACAAATGCAAGACTTCATGATACTGTAGCAGCCAGATTAATCAAACCTAAACGGGAATAAATAATATATACTCCGCTGCTACCATAACGCGGAAGGCGAGAATAAATAAAAAAAACATTTTATTTCCTAATTATTCTTGGCTACCGAGATACTGCGGACTGTATATAGATAATTTGACGTTCTTATAAAGAAACAAGAAGCAGCCGCAAATATCAATCAGCGCCACACCGACTTCACACGCCGCTATCGTCACGTATCCGTCGACCAATGGTGAGCCGTTTCTTCAACGCCGCAGTTCGTTTCCTCTTGCTGTTCCGGAGCTGTATTCCACACCGCCGCCGCCCGCCGACTACGCGTGCGCACCGATCTGCATGTCTTATATAGCCCGGTCCAGCGACGTAGCTTCGTGAACAACAAACAAGTCTCACGCCGGGGAACGAAACGTAGATAATTGTATATTTTAAATAGTTTTCATTGGTCATAAAATAAGCAATATAATTGGCTAGGCAAAATATTAATTGTTACCATTGGCAAATCAATAGTGAGCCAGCCATATAAATATAGGCAAGGTTGATGCAAAATATATTCCATTCCGAATCCCATTCGACAGTACATTCATAAACATAAACAGTAGTTTCATTTCTCCACCTTAAAGAAAACCACTCGGAGTCTGTTAATAGTGGACAGTTCGTCTCCACTATTACAGTGGTGACCCCGTACGAACACCGAGGGGGGAAGATCCGGTACGAACACCAAGAAGGAACACCCTGCGACGTACCACTACTATTGCACGAACACCGCGAAGGAAACCCGTACGAACACCGAGAAGGAAGACTTCAGTTTATATAAAATCAGTGTAATCAAGCCGTCATTATGGAGCAGGAGGCAAACACATATACATCAAACCCGGTAAAGGAACCAGAAATCGCCGGTATATCTCTATCGTTAAGAATACCACCGTTTTGGAGAGACAAACCACGACTTTGGTTCGTCAGTTTTGAAGCCGCAACGAATGGTTTAAAGAAGAGCCAAGCGCAATTAGCACAGATGGTGATAGCCCAACTTGAGAAACAAGACATCGAACAAATTGCGGACCTGTTGTACAACCCACCAGCAGTCGACCAGTATAATTCACTGAAGGATCGTCTGATCTCCGCATACGAAGAATCCGACAGTCGACAGCTACAAAAACTTCTATCAGAAATAGAACTTGGAGACCAGAAACCCACACAACTCCTACGCAAAATGCGTACTTTGGCGCGAGATAAAGTTCCGGATTCAACACTACGGCTAATGTGGGTAAACCACCTACCACCACATATTCGATCGGTAATAGCAGTCAGCGAAACATTCAGCACGCAGACGAAGCTAGACGAACTGGCACTCCTGGCGGACAAGATGATCGAAAACAGCAGTAGCTCACACATATCGATCATCGAAGGCACTTCAACAAAGGCCAATGATACCCAGTTTCTTCTCGAAGAAATTCGGAAGCTATCATTCGAAGTCGCCGCGCTCAAAGCTTCCCAGCATCATACCTTTTACCAGCAACAGTACAACCAGCGCAATCAGCAACACCGAAGATCACCTTTTCGTCGCAACCGCTCTGCAAGTAGAAGTCGAATAAGCTCAACATCAAGATCCCCTTACTGCTACTATCATCGACGTTTCGGGGTCGAGGCAAGAAAATGCACAGCACCGTGTACATTCAAAAATGAAAATACGAATACGGAAAACTAACTAGTACGCTCGATGCGACGGGATCCAGCGTAACAGCAAAGTCCTACCGTCTTTTCGTCACCGATAAAAAAAGCAAGCTTACTTTCCTTATCGACACCGGAGCAAATATCTCAGTGTTACCGCCGAAGCCAGGACAGAAGTTGAAGCCACTAGATTTTCAACTCTATGCAGCAAACAATACGGTTATTCCTACATATGGAGAAAAAACAATGGAACTTGATTTTAATCTACGCCGACCATTCAAATGGAGATTTATCGTCGCTAAAGTCAGCAAACCAATCATCGGTGCTGATTTTCTTCAACATCACCAGTTGGTCGTCGACATCAAAAATAGAAGAATCATCGACGGGAAAACCAATCTTGCATCTCAGTCTTTTGTACAAGCAACCAATCTGCCCACAATAAGAAGCATAGATGTGCAACAACCGTATCACAAGATCCTCGAAGAATACCCTGGTATCACAAGAATAACTTCAATGAAATTAACACCGAAGAACGACGTTGAGCATTTCATCGACACCAATGGACCACCACTTCATTGTCGTGCACGTCCAATCGCACCACACCTATACGAGCAAGTTCGGAAGGAATTCGAAAACATGATTGAGCAAGGAATATGCCGTCCAAGCAAAAGCCCTTGGTCATCACCACTTCACATTGTACCGAAGAAGAACGGAGAATTACGAGTTTGTGGAGATTACAGAAGACTGAATTCTATTACCACTCCTGACCGCTACCCAATACCGCGAGTCAGGGATTTCACTCATCAACTATCAGACAAGACTATATTCTCCACCATCGATCTCAACCGAACTTACCAACAAATAAGAGTCCGCGATGAAGACATAGAGAAGACAGCAATAATTACCCCAATGGGATTATTCGAATTCCCAAGAATGATCCCAGGATTAAAGAATGGAGGTCAAACTTTCCAAAGATTCATACACGAAGTACTTCATGGACTGGATTTCGTTTTCGCATTTATTGATGATCTCCTTGTTGCAAGCCCTGATAAAGAAACGCACGAAACCCATCTACGCACCGTGCTACAGCGATTAGAAGACAACGGAATCACAATCAACCCTTCGAAATGCATATTTGGACAGCAAGAAGTTCAATTTCTTGGTTTCACCGTCAGCAAGGAAGGAATAAAACCGCCTGCCGAAAAAGTCAGAGCAATCATCGATTATGCAAAACCTAAAACTATCGAAGAGCTAAGGCGTTTTCTTGGGATGATAAATTTTTACAGAGAACACATACCTAAAGCCGCTGAAATCCAAGCACCACTTCACGCCTACCTTCACAACACGAAGAAAAAAGATAAAACGTCAATCGAATGGAACGATGAAGCCACGAAGGCATTTGAAGCTTGTAAAATTGCGATCCAAAATGCAGCTTTACTCGCTCACCCATCACACGAAGCAACCCTTGCTATCTTCAGCGACGCATCCGATCTCTCAGCAGGAGCAGTTCTCCAACAATACAGCAATGGGAAATGGCAACCACTTGGATATTTTTCGAAGAAGTTCTCCGATACTCAACGTAACTACAGTACATTCGACCGAGAGCTACTCGCTATTTACATGGCTATCAAGCACTTCAGAAAAACGTTCGAGGGTCGAAACCTGATCGTTTTTACCGACCACAAGCCATTAACATATGTACTTCCAAAGAAACCATCACTATCGGAAACACCACGAAGAGCAAGACAACTTATTTTCATAAGTGAATTCACGACCGACATACGTCACATCAGTGGAAAGGACAACATAGTTGCCGACGCACTCAGTCGCGTACCAATCGACAGTGTAACGTGCCCTACATCAATCGACTATCATAAGATCGCCGCAGCACAAGACAGAGATAGTGACAACATAAAACATCTAGCGAAGCAAGGTAACTTGTCCATCAAGCAAGTTACAATGCCAATGACGTATCTACCTATATACTGTGAAGCCTCAACGACAACCATGCGACCATATATACCAGAAGAATGTCGTCGCGAAGTCTTCAATGCACTGCACAACATTAGTCATCCAGGTGTTAGAACAACAAGAAAACTCATCACTGAAAAATTCTTTTGGCCTGCAATGCAAGCGGATGTTGGCAACTGGGCGAAGCAATGCATTCAATGCCAAAAATGCAAAGTACAAAGGCATACATCAAGTAGTCTAGCTACATTTCCACCCACGGAGAGATTCGAACACTTGCACGTTGACATCGTTGGACCATTACCTACTTCACCGCAAGGACATCGTTATCTCGTAACAATGATCGACAGAACAACAAGATGGCCAGAAGCAATACCTACCGATGATACTTCAGCCGAATCCGTCGCGAAGATAATTTATGAAAATTGGATTACTCGTTTCGGATCACCTAAAACCATCACAACGGATCAAGGAAGGAATTTCGAAAGCAACCTATTCCTCAAACTTCTTCAAACTATGGGAATACAGAAGACGCGTACAACAGCATACCATCCTCAGTCAAACGGAATAATCGAACGATGGCATCGTACATTAAAGACTGCACTCAAAACTCGTTTATCTCAACATACAAAGTGGATTGATGAGCTACCTACAGTGCTACTCGGACTACGAGCAACACCGCGTGCAGACACTAGTCTTAGCGCCGCTCAGCTAACCTACGGCTGCAGCATAAGGCTGCCGTGTGACTTCTTCAGTTCAGCAGCGTCAAACAAACAAGAAATGGATTACGATTTCGTAACTAAACTTCGAGAATCAATTAACAAAGCCTTATCGTTGAAATGCACCGAAATGCAATCACACAGAAATAATAAATCAGTATTCATTCACCAAGATTTGAAAACATGCAAACAAGTTTTTGTAAGAAACGACGCAATGAAAAAACAATTTCAACCTACCTACGATGGACCGTATAAAGTATTAGAGAGAAATAGCAAGATTTTTAAACTACAAATACCCGGAAGGAAATCTACGATTATATCGATCGACCGACTAAAGCCTGCCTATATTATTAGCGAGGATACTGCAGAGGATTCATCATCATCATCAAAACCACCAGCGAGGAAGCTTGAAACTTCATCATCTACATCAACCCAGTTGAAACCTATTTTAAAAACTACGAAATACGGGCGAGTCGTCAAGCCTCCGGTACGCTTTCGCTGGGGGGAGAGTGATGTAGCAGCCAGATTAATCAAACCTAAACGGGAATAAATAATATATACTCCGCTGCTACCATAACGCGGAAGGCGAGAATAAATAAAAAAAACATTTTATTTCCTAATTATTCTTGGCTACCGAGATACTGCGGACTGTATATAGATAATTTGACGTTCTTGTAAAGAAACAAGAAGCAGCCGCAAATATCATTCAGCGCCACACCGACTTCACACGCCGCTATCGTCACGTATCCGTCGACCAATGGTGAGCCGTTTCTTCAACGCCGCAGTTCGTTTCCTCTTGCTGTTCCGGAGCCGCCGCCCGCCGACTACGCGTGCGCACTTTTTTTTTTTTTTTTTTTTGCGCCCGAAGCAAATATGGGCAACCCTCCGGAAAGCGGGGGAGGGAGGTTGAGAATGCTCATAGCATACCACGCAGCCGGCTGCGTGGTTATGTGGAGACTTTTACCCACTAAACTCAACCTTTTGGTAATTGGCTTAACGATCTGACTAGAGATCTCTAAGCCGTATACGAACGCGACCCTCCTTGGCAGAAAGGAGGGCGCAAGCGGCGTAAAGCCGCTTAGAAAAGTGCCTAACTAAGGCAGATTAATGGATGTGTTATGTAGGCTCGGCCCGAGCCGCCAGGAGGCAGTTCAGGTCAGCCGAAAGCTTGTTGGGGGGGTCCGAGAGAGAGTTTCTCGGTCTGCGCACACTATAGCGAGTGTGGATAGGGGCTGCATAGGCAGCTGTCTCACGAATGAGATGATTTGGGTGGGACTCTGAGGCTTTGAAAAATCTCTCAGAGAGTGATTTGAGGAACTGCTGGATTGTTGGGAGCTCTAAGTCTCGATGTAGGTCGGCATTACGGACATAATAGGGCGAGTTAGTGGCCCTACGACAGAATAGATTTTGAACTATTTGAAGTTCATTGATAGCTTTGGGTTTAGCGTGTGCAAAAATGGGGGCCGCGTAGGTCATGACAGGTCGTATGCAGACCTTATATAGGGTTCGCTTGTTGCGGAGGGACATTTTACTGTGTCTGCCCAACATGCTGTTGAGCCTACCCATGTAAAAACGTGCGGTGCGAGTAACCTTCTTGATATGGGGCTCGAAAGTGAGCCTTGCATCAAGGGTGACGCCTAGGTATTTGGCTTTAGTTTGCCATGGGACAGGGGTTCCTAACATCCTGATTGGCGGAGTGGTGGTGAGACGGCGTCGTTTATATTCGAAGCAAACGGCGGAGCTTTTCTCCGGGTTTACGTCGATACGCCATTTTTGGAACCAAGCTCCTAAGTCGCTTACTGACTTTTGGATCTTGTTCCGAATCTGTGGTAGTGAGTTGCCTTTGGAGTAAAGGGCTGTGTCATCTGCAAAAAGGGCTAGTTTGACACCATTCGACGGGATAGGGATGTCGTTGGTGAATAGTATGTATAGGAGGGGAGCAAGCACAGAGCCTTGAGGGACACCGGCTTTTATTTGACGGGTAGAGGATAGCGTGCCTTCGTGTCTAAAACGAAAGGTACGATCCTTCAGATAGGAGGCTACAAGGCGAACGAGACGATCTGGGAGGCCTAAGTCGTACAGTTTGTAGATAAGGCCCTCGTGCCAGACTCTGTCGAATGCCTTGGCAATGTCAAAGAAGACCGCGATGGTTTTTTGACGGCGAGGGTAAAAACCGCTGAGGATGTATTCCACTATGCGGTGAACTTGTTGGGGGCACGAGTGTTTGGCTCGAAACCCGAATTGTTGTGGGATGACAAGAGGGTCGCCGTCTGTGGGAAACAAATGGCGCCTCAAGCGCACGAGAATGACTCGTTCGAAAAGTTTGCCCATGGCCTTGAGGAGGCTGATGGGACGGTGATTGGAGGGGAGGTGGAGAGGTTTGCCTGGCTTGGGAATGCCAATGACAGTTGCCTCTTTCCAAGAGGTGGGAAAATAACTGAATTCGAAGCAGGCGTTAAAGATAATGGCCAGTAAGGCGATTACCTGCTCCGGGAAGTGTTTGAGGGCTTGGTTGGAGATACCATCCGCACCCGGTGCTTTTTTGGGCTTAAGTCCTTTGATGATAGATGAAATCTCATCTTTGGACACAGTGATAGGGTCAGAGGCGGTAGGGGGCGAGTTCCTGCGTCGGACCTCGTCCTCCACTAGTTGAATGTGTAAGGGGTCAGTGGGTTGTGAGCTAGGAGAGCATTGAGCGGCAACGCTGTCCGCGAAGCACTCAGCTTTTTCTTCGTCTTCGAAGGCAATAGAGCCGTCGGGACGAGACAGAGGGGGAGTATGGGTTATAGCGTCTATCCGGAGGGCTCTCGCCATCCGGTAGTACGCTGTGTGAGAGGGAGAGATTTTCTCCATGAGATTGCCCTTTTCGTGGTCTCTGTAGTCTTGGAGGCGGTAACGCAGTTTGCGTTGAAGGCGGTGGGCCGCGAGTCTATATTCAGGAGTGGGATAGCGTGCAGCTCTACGGAGGGCGGCTTTTTTGGCTTTTAACAGGTTGCTAATATCTAGGGGAAGACTAGTTTTTGCAACCGGGACAACTTTTTCATTCTCTTTAAGAGAGGATGTTATGAGTGAGGTGAGATTTTCGACCGCGGTGTCTATTTTCCCCGCACTGTCGAGGGCATCGGAAGAAAGGGTTATGGGAGGGTCCGGAGAGTCTATAGCCGAGGCTAGAGACTTTTTGAAGCCCTTCCAGTTGGTGTAGGTTTTGGAAGTGGGAGTTGGAGATGGCTGATGGCCAAGAAGGAGGGATACAGGACGGTGGTCGGATCCTAGATCGGCGAGAGGCTCGATTGCTCTAAGGTTAAGGGAAATTCCTTTAACTAGAGCAAAATCTAGCACATCAGGAGCGTAGGTAACAATGTCGGGATAGTGGGTGGCAGTGAGGGGGCTGTAGACAGTTAGGTCGAGAGACTGAGTGATATTGAGCAGCACCCTGCCACTACTGGTAGTAGTTCGGCAGGCCCATTCAGTATGCTTGGAGTTAAAGTCTCCAAACATAATGACTGAGTCGCCTAATGCAAGGATAGCTTCGAAATCACTCTTGACGGGGAGGGTTCCGCTAGGGATATAGCAGGAGGCTAAAACGATTGACTGGTGTCCAGTCATGGCTAGTCTAGTGATAGTGGCTTCCATACTTGTAAGCGACGGAGTAGGTATGTGGGAGCAATGAAGGGACTTTTTGTGATAGATGGCAGTACCGCCGCCTTTGCGGTCGGGTCTATCGTTACGTATAAGTGAATAATTTTTAATAGTAAGGCCTTTAGAGACCTTGGGGCTGAGATGGGTCTCCTGTAGGAGTAAGAGATCGGCTTCACGATCTCGTAGAAAAAGCCTAAGCTCCGGGAGGTTATTTCGCAGACCGCGGATATTGAATGAAACAAGCGACAAACCCTTTGGTTTGATACGACCGTGAGATATTGCGGGAGCAGAGGGCTCCGGCATAATTAAATTACAAGGACCTTAGAAGGTTGATGTGCTCGGTAAGAGCAAGGAGGCGGCCCTGAGGGGAGCGTGCGCACCGATCTGCATGTCTTATATAGCCCGGTCCAGCGACGTAGCTTCGTGAACAACAAACAAGTCTCACGCCGGGAAACGAAACGTAGATAATTGTATATTTTAAATAGTTTTCATTGGTCATAAAATAAGCAATATAATTGGCTAGGCAAAATATTAATTGTTACCATTGGCAAATCAATAGTGAGCCAGCCATATAAATATAGGCAAGGTTGATGCAAAATATATTCCATTCCGAATCCCATTCGACAGTACATTCATAAACATAAACAGTAGTTTCATTTCTCCACCTTAAAGAAAACCACTCGGAGTCTGTTAATAGTGGACAGTTCGTCTCCACTATTACAATACCATAAGTTCATACTGTGTAGATCGGAACAAAAGTTAAATTTTAATCTATGGTAACCGCGGTTAACTATGACATCTGGACGTTGAACATCTCAGTCCTTCCCGTGACCATGGGTGCTGTAAAGCTCTCGAAACGTCGGGTATTTAAAAAGTTAGAGTATACACTAAATTCCGTAAAAACTAGTATTATTTCACTATCATTGTATTTCAAAATTATCTTCTAGAAAGTAAATAAAGCGGGATGCAAAAAAAATTGTCGTTTGGCGGCAATGTAAAATAAGTCATAACCAAATTCCATGCCGCGGTTGCCATAAGAGGCGACTATATAAAAGGTCAGTAGGACCCCCCAATAGATAGGAAAGGAAAAAAAACAGCAAGAAACCCTTGATGATGAAAAAGATTATGGAGATTAGGAGCCATGGTGATCGGGTTATTTGCAAACAACATGCTTGTGTGGTTTTATGGTATTTCATTTTACAAGATTGGCTTCGTCACTACATTTGGCTGGATTGACAGTTGTCAATGTAATTAATGTTTAGGTAACACTCTTCGCCTTCACCTTGTCGTGAAAACTTCGCATTCGAACGAAGCCAAATAGACTGCACCCACAGCTCTTAAGCTCCTGTACATCAAAGGCTTTTATCGTGATGAACTTCATTTACCACACATACATCAAATGTAGCATGTGGGTCGTTATAAATAATCCGGTGTAGGTTCAATTTAGATTAGAGTAATGAATATTTGAGAATTTAATCATTAGACGGAGTCGATATTGTAGAACCTGAAACAACCGGGTAGAAAAATATGACACCATAAAATTCTGAGCCATCGTTTCGGCTATTTTGTTTTTGGCATTTGTTTGTAACAGAACATCGCGACGACGTCATTCTCTATTGGCTGTGTACGTTCGACGTAGGTTGAAGACGAATTTTTTTCCCGCGAAGTGTAAAAACAATCACTTTCGTGAGTTATCACAGCGTGTCGTAAACTGTCGTTCACACGCTCTAAAATCGCAATAATATTGTGATATTACAATCTGGTTCATTAACTTTGTTCTCGTCTAGATTTCAAAAGGTTATTACAATCTTTTGTTTAATGATATGGACTTCCAAAGTGGTACCTCAACGAGATGCTACATTATTGCCACTATAGAAACACTAAATCAGTCCGCTTTCTCGGTTTACCGACGGAGGCAGTGTAGGTAGAAACCTATAACTGAAAAAAGCGGTCTTGGTGCGACCCGAAAGGTCCACACGACTAAATTCCCGGTGGACAGAATAAAAAATTTTCATTCGGCACAAAAAACGTCTTGACCGATTTTGCTCAAAATTTAATGAGGTCTAAGTTACATAATTATGCATTAAATGAAATTGGTCCCATGCAATAATATCACTCTTTGTTCTCGGGATTCACGAGGCGAAAATTGAATCCGAACATACATACATACATACGTTCATGTGCACACATGGATATCCGCTTAAAAACCATACTATTCTAATCTAAAGCTTCTGAAACGTGGAGGTATGTTAAAATTTCCAATTCGCAAAATAGAACCCGTTACAATAACTTCCCATTAGGAAGTTAAAAATATATCCATCATCGTTACAATCTTTTAGAGTTCATTGCTAAACATTTGTCATAGTTGCCATGCTTGGCAGACTGTTGGCAATCGCAATTTTTATTATTTGCTGCCTTTCTCTTCTCTTAATTTCTCTGTGTCTTATCTTAAAACACCCACGGGATGATTTGGTTTAGTGGATTCTCTTCGACGCCACCACGCTGCTAAAGAGTAAAATATTATTCATTAATTCATGGAATCACTACAATTAGGTTAGGATGATCTACACGTGGAGAGCCATGCTGCAGTTATATTATAGTATGGTTGTAGCATGAATGGGTCTGCTCGACCGGGGAAGGACCACGCTCTCAGAGAATACCAACGTAAAATAGCAGCTATATAATGCTGCTGTGTTTTGTATAGTCAGTGTAGAGAACCGGAGACCCTTTTGATTCGTAATCGAGGACAGATGTAGATGTCTATGGGCCACAGCAACCACTTACCATCAGGTGGACTGTGTGCTCTTTTGTCATCCTATCCTATAAAAAAGGACTGTATTGTGTATAGCTCTTCAATTGACACAAACTTTCATTTTACACATGAATATATAATATATTGGATAAGATAATTTATACAAGGATTATGTTACCCCGGTTAAATAGTTTCATCTGCTTTGAAATTTCACTTATTATTTAGTTTCTTTTTTTTTTCCTTTTTAATTTTGACATAATGTGCCCCTGAAGGTCGCTAAAAATTTGCAGCCGACATAATTTGTTCTTCCTTGATATTTTTTATTTCCCTTTAGTTCTCTCCGCTAAAAACAACGAATTATAATTTTTAGCATACGTTGCAAAACGTATTGCAAGTGCAACATTTCATACGCAACTAAAACACGATGTCGTACAACGATATCTTCAATAGTTTTAAGCGCGTTATATCACACGAAGCCCAGAGATTGGAGGCCGGCGGCCATTCCTATATAGCGCTCTGGAACAATGCTATTTTAGGAATTGGTTAACTCCACAGTTGTGATTGCTTCTCCCGTTATTTCCACAATTACTTTTATTTTACTTCTCGTATTGTGTTATTTTTGTTTGTTTTCAGTTTTATGTGTGACTTGGTATTTCTACATAGGCCCTTTTCATATGACACGGTACATTAAATTGGTTGCGTCGGAGACCTATTTATTTACTTAGTATCGCAGTAATATCAGCTTTGTAGCTCTGAACTCTGATATGTATTGAAAACTGACGTCGGTATTTGATAAAGATTATTAAAACATGCGTATAAAAATAAAATACATATTATAAGACATTAGAAGCAAAAACGCATTTATTAATATTTAATTTAAGACAAAAAATCGATGTGAAATATTTCTATGATTTTTATAATTTTTCACTTCGTATTGCGTATTTAACTTACGAGAGTGAGTCTTTTGTGCGATGTCGGATTGAATGTAAATATAAAAATGTGCTAAAGTTATTTCGTTATCCAACAGTAGAAAAATGTAATACATCCTGACGATATATCCCTGAAACTTTACGGCTGCGGTTGAAGACGTTTGAATGTTTTCAAGCTACTGGAGAAAAGACATGGTATCCATGTTTTAGGGCAAATACATCACATCACAAGAGTTGTTTTGTTCTTTTTCACATTTGCAGCTGTATTATGGCAGCACGAATAAGTCAGCTCGACCAGAGCTAGGAGACGTAATTGAATTCTACCGTAAAATAACAATATAATGCTGTTATGTTCCGTATGGTGAGTGTAGAGAATCGGATACTCTTCTGGTAACGAAGCTTTTCATCTTAGTCCGCAGAGAAGACATCTGCATTTTTATGCTTAATCGAGGATGAATGCAGATATCTTATGGGCCACAACATCTACTTACCATGAGGTGGATTATGTTACTGTTTATCACCCTTATCCTATGTAAAAACTAATGAACCGGCCTACCGCTAACCGGAAGGCTGTTACTCTAGAACAGTGGTGTGCAAACTTTTTTATTGGGGGGGCCAGAAAGTTAAAAAAATTTCATAGGAGGGCCAGAGTTATAGGAAAAATGCATTTTGTGTTGAAACCTTTAATCATATAAAACATTACAGCATATATGCTTGCACAAATGTTAAAAATTACACTTTAACTTTTATTTGAAGGCCCTTCTGTGGTAGGCGTGTGAGACATATGAAATTGCTTTTGATTTGCCATAATATTTTCAAATGCAGGTTCGAGCTGTGATGAAGTAACTTTCAACAGCGCGAAAAGGTGTTCATCAGTAAGTCGGTTTCTGATTGAGTTTTTCCGCAATTTCATGGTCGAAAAAGTCTGTTCGCACACATACGACGACGCAAACATCGCCATAATTTTCTGGGCGTGAGCAATTATCTTTGGGAATTCAGCTTTAGGCAATGTTCTATAAAAATCTAGTTTTGTGGAATTTAAGAACAGTTGTTTTAAATGGGTGCTGCACTGCATTTCAATAATTTCCAACTGCAATTCTGCAGATATATTTTCCGGATCTACATTAAACGGCATCGAGAAAACGTCTAGTGATGACTGAATGTTCTTAAAATCTTGAAACCTAGTTTCAAATTCTGTGTGAAGATTTTTCAACGCCTGACTAAATTCGTTCAGTTTGTTTTCACTCACTGGTGCCATGGATTTTAAACGCGGAAAGTGAGTTAAATCGTTCTTAGCCATGCAGTTATAAAACAGAAAAAGCTGAGTTTTAAATGATTTTAGACAACCCCAAGTCTCATCTATAAATTGGTTCTGTCCTTGCAATTTTTTATTTAACTTGTTGTAGTGTTCGAGCAAATCGGTAAAAAATGCAAAATCGGTACACCAATCTTTGTTTTCGAAGATTTGGAAATCAGACCATTTGTCTGTTTTATTCTTTAAGAAATCTTGTATTTCCTCTTTTAAATTCCAGATCCGTTCAAATGCATACCCACAACTTAACCATCTTACTTTCGTGTGGTAAAGAAGATCAGAATAATCTGCGTCGATTGCAATCAGAAATTCTTGGAATTGCCGGTGTACCAAGCCCCGGGATCGAATCGTATTAATTAGTTTTATAACCACATTAAGTACATGGGTAAAATCTAGTGCAGCTTTACAAAGGACATCCTGGTGAATTATACAATGTAAAAATACAACATCTTGATTAGGATTCTGGTTCCGAAAAATACCTGAAAATCCCGCGTTTTTTCCAACCATATTTGGGGCTCCATCTGTAGTTATATTGCATAATTTTGAAATATGAGCATTTAAATTTTGAAGACCTTTGGAAAATTCGTTATAAATTATTTGCCCCGTCGTTTTTCCTTTTAGTGATTGCAAACAAGCTAGCTCTTCAGTAATATTAAATTCGTCGTCAACGCCTCTAATGAAGATCAATAATTGAGCAGTGTCACTTCTATCCGTACTTTCATCCATCGTCACGGAAAAATATTTAAATTTTTCTATACGTTGCATTAATTGAGTCGACAAGTTTGATGCAATAGCATCAATTCGCGTTGTTACTGTTTTTCGCGATAAGCTGACAGACTCAAACTCTCTTTTTTTTTCTGGGCATAAAATGTTACTCACACTCACCATACAATCTTTTACGAACTCTCCTTCCGAATATGGTTTGTTATTTTTAGCAATGTTATAAGCCACAACATATCCAGCCAGTGTAGAGGCTTTTTGAGCAGTGTTTTTCTTTATAAACATATTTCGTTGGCCAGATATTGTTTTTTTTAGGTTTTCCGCATTCACCTTTTTTTCGGCGTCATTCATTAAAGCATATTTGGTTTTAGCATGCTTGGTGTTAAAATGGCGAGCGAGGTTAAAATCTTTAAATACCGCCACTGCTTCGTTACATATAAGACATACTGGCTTACCGTTGTATTCTGTAAAGAAGTATTTCCAAGCCCACTCTTCTTTAAACAGTCGACACTCGGAATCAACTTTTCGTTTTTTACACGCCATTATCCCAAAAGCGGAACTTTATTTTTGATACAATTATGAATTTAGTGCGTCACTCGAACAAGCAAGAAAGAACACGGGACAAATTTAAAACAAAATTACCCACGCAAACAAGCAAAACTTTATGTGCGGCTCACTCGGTGACAGTAGGCGACTGAGTTTATTACTCACCCGCGCCCGCGCCTCTCCCTTCACCACGCTTCTTTGTGCCCCACGCCCCGCGACCCGCAACACATGAACTACGGCTACGCGTCTAGTCTAGTTGGCTCCTTTACCTATGCGTCTATTATTCTACTAAGTAAAATCTACTTTATACTTATGGACCATCAAAATATAATTATCGCGGGACATATACTATTCATGTCGAAGGACCGTCGGCGGGCCGGATTAAATGCTTTCGCGGGCCGGAGGTGGCCCGCGGGCCGTACTTTGCCCATCACTGCTCTAGAACCTATATCAAAGAGCTGGTAAGACATGCAGGAAGTGGATGGGTGTAAATGACATGGGGGAGGAATATGTTCAGGAGTGAACTATTTTGTGTCGCCTTGCATTACAAGTAAAATAGTGTTTTTTTTTGTAAAATAGTATTTTAACAATAACATTTCACTAAGTTTATTTAATAATAAAATAATTAATACACTGCGTATTAATGTTCAAATACTTTCAAAATGTTCTTTACAAAATAACCGTCTGTGATATTATATTTGGAAGACAAGCTTCAAACGGGAAACTCACAAAGATCAATCTTGTTTACTTTGCCACGAACTCATCTTTGATATTAATCAGACGGAATCAAAACAGGAATGCGCTTGCCATTTGGATTAAATAATGTTTCATTTGACTTACAGCTCAGTTTAGTTGTCCACTGAATCGAGAGCTCTTTTACCTGTTTGTGCTAAATTAAATGGACTGATTTTATAAAATCAGACGAAGTTCGCATTATACTGGACAAGTTATTTATTCCCTGGAATGTTTTCTTTCTAGTTGATCTGATACTCGTATTAATTTATGTTTTGTTTTGTTGCAGGTACGGAAATGGAACAAAAATGTACACGTATCTCGGTAAAGCAGCGCCGGTATTCGTGCAAAATATAGATTTCTATACTATTATAAACTGAAATCTTTAATTATTTACATGAACGAATTACCAAAATTATAATTGATAAATAAACAATATAAACTTACTTACAAATTTTATTGTTAACAATTTTTTAATGTTTTAATTTTTGGATTTTTTTTTAATGATTTATTTAAAAATAAGCCATTTTTAATAACTCATTTTGACATTCCCCATTAAAAATTTAATCACGGAATTGCAGAAAGACCTTTCTCTATGAAGTTACAATATTGACGCTCATTTCGTGTGCATTACATGTAGTTTTCATTAACGGCTTTTTCCACTCATTCCGGTTTCCTCCAATTCCGTTTTCCTCCAATTCCGTTTATTATTTGTTTCCATTTGTAGCTTCGAGGGGGAGTATTTTATTCGTAGTTGTGATATCTAGTCTTGTGAGCAAATAAAAGTCTTTGACTAGAACTCAAAAATAATATTTATATTTTTAAATTCAACACCGTTGATTTTGTTTTCTACAATATAAATATTAAAATTTATATATAAAAACTTGTACATTAGCAAAACTATGAAATTTTATTTTTGCAAATTGTATTCGAAAGTAGCGAAATTTATCCTACTTCTCATTTTTTAATTACTTACGTAAGTTTTTCATTTGAATAAGTCTGATTGAGTACAAGCTTAATGTGGTTGAACAAGGATTCTTTGATCTCTAATCATAATTTATTAATTAATTTTTTGTTCACTCATCATTCCATTTAATGTGAACATTAAACTTATCTTAATATAAGACTTATCGAAGACAAAGACGACGATTGTTATACATGTTCTGTGACGAAGAAAGTACATGATGCTTAAATTCTAAAAAAAAAAAAACTAACACTTGCCTTTCTTGTCACGTCGCGTATGTGTTTATGTTTGTGTAAAATTATGTAAGTCAGTTTTGATGATTTTTTTACACGTCGTGTTTTCAACACCATCAATAATTTACGACTAGATTTCCTGAACCCGAATTAATGAGTTTATTACTATAAGCTTGAAAATTATAAACTAGTAACAGAATTATTGATGTTAGTAAGTTGATGTAGTATTATACTTCACCCTAGAACTTTAAGCTTTGTGTAACATTGGTTTTTATTTATAAAGTTAAAAGCTCAACCTGCATTAAAATGGAACAAGAGATCCGACTAATGTATTTATTTTGGCTGCAACGTTTAGCATGCATACATTTCTAGTCTCATTTAGTATTAAAATTAGTTTGTTTCCGCCTCCCGCATCTTACGTCCCGAGGGAGTCCTCGACCGGAGACCAGCTTTTAATTACCAGCCAAATTGTGGTCGCCCACGCGGTGTTCCGTTTGTTTTGAACTTTAACTTATTTATTTTCTTTAACTTTTTAATTCGTTTTGCAAAATTGCCATTTCATATAATATATGAGTCGTTTTTAAACTTTCACATTGCATAAGAAAACAAAAAGTAAATCAATAAAATTTTGCAGTTGAGTTGTTGTGCATGTTTTAGGGACATGATTATGATTAAGTTGAAATAAAGGGGGTTATAGTATAATGGTGTTTAAATATAGAATGTTAGTATGGGTGAAGTTTGTTAAATATGGTTAAATTTAGATTGGATAATGTATACTCTATATATGTATATCTTTATATACGCAAAAAATCGAATGATAATATAATAAGTGTATTTATTGTATAGGTACCATCTGACATTCTCTGCCGGTTAACCCCGGGTGCCAAAGACAGTCATTAGTAGGTGCCAAACATCTTGCTTATATAAAGTGTACATTTACTAAAAATTTAAATTAAACATTAGTATACAAATATATACAGTGCAACCTTAATATAACGTACCTCAATATAACGACTTGCTCGATTTAACAAATTCTTCGCAATCCCTTTGAATTGTCCATAAGAGTAATGTAAAATATACCTTTACATTGCGAACAACCTCCTTATAACGAAACTATACTTAACTTAACTTAACTATCAAGAAAAGTGTAAATACCTCTAATTAACCAATTTTGTCGACCCGAGACCTTTATATAAAGTTTATTAGTAGAAGTTGTGAATAAAATTATTTTTTTACATATAATATTAATAGCAGGGATATTTGCCATTGTGGTCACGTTTGGCAAGCCGGTTGGCAACCGCTTTATTTATAGTTGTTATAAGGAACACGCTGCTGCTCATCTCTTGATTTGTTTTCCTCTGTCGCATGTCACGACATCCACGATGTTCCAACACCGCCACTACACGCCAAGTATTCTTTTTTTTAGGATCTTTAATAAATTGTCTTATATGCACCACAATTCAATTTTTAAGCTATTGAGAAGTGATCCACATACGGTCGTTATGCGCTATTTGGCACGGCTGAATCGTGCAAGGTCTCAGTGGCCGTGACATGGTCTCCAATTTAAACCAATAAACGGACCTATACCGGATTCCGCATAATCGACCCACGCGCCAATAATTCATAGTGTTCAAATTGTTTATATTTCATAGTCTTCTGTTCGCGGCGTCTTATTGATTTTTGTATTTTATTGATAAATTCAATAGACCTAAGCTATATTTGAATAAAACTAGTTTTTACGGGTTTATATCGCGGTTATTAACTTATTTTAGGTATATCCCCAACGAAATACAGCTATTTTATAGAAGTAAGAATACAAATAAGCACACAGTCTATCTAATGGTATATGGAATGTGGATGCCGTGGCTTATAGGCACCTGCATCGATCGTCATCTAATTTAGAATAAAAATGCAGATGCGTTGTCATTGATTAAAGATAAAATATAAAATACCTCGTTATCAGTAGAAGATCCTTTTTTTCTTTAAATAAAACTGAAGAGACATAGTAACCTACAGTTCACCTGCTGGTAAGTGATTTCTACAGACCATGGACTCCTGCAGCCAATTTTAAACAAAGATGTGTTGTCACCTCTGAGGACTAAGATGGGATGCCTTACAGACTGTAATTATACTGGCTCTTTATACCTTTCAGACCGGAACACTGCTATATGACGGGTGGTAACTACACAGATAACCAAGAAAGACTGCTATGTAGCAAAGGAGTCATATCACTTAGTAGTACTATTTTTGACACTTACCATCTGAAACACAAGCACATAATGCTGCTATTTCGTACTAGTATTTTATGCAAGCATGGTCCTGGCCCTGGTTACATGCGCGTGTATTTGTGATGTACGCCAAATGCTCTGCTTCGTTGCACGCTCGTCACACAGCTTTACATCTAGCATATGGTTAAGACCCCAGTAGAGCGTTTGTTTGTCGAGTGTGCAGTGAAGTGTCATGACAAATACATGCTTTATGCTAATGCTTTAGTGTAGATCCTGCGGCAGGCGTATCACGTTGTGGTGTGTTTCCCACACAAATCAAGCAACACTTTCTTAAAACTACTTAGTGAAATCGATATTATGTTTCTTGTTGGTTTTGACGACGCGACGGCATAACGTTGGGGAATCAATATAAGCTACGAACATGTCACCCCGGCAGATGTACGTGAGTTGTGAACAAAGTGAAGTGCTACGTGATGGGAAATTCGCTCGAAAACAGATCCGAGAGTGTTTCTGACCCCGCGTTGTTATTGTACGACTGTATTTGTGCGGGTAGTTGTGCAATTAAAAGTTTGTTTGTTGTTCATTAGAATTTTATAAAAATTATAATTTTGCAGTGGTGTTTTATTTTCTATCGATAATGATATTGAGACTATTTTTTAACTGGTTACAATTAGATGTATTAGGAAAAGTATAGTACCGTAAATAGTATGTGATGATGTACAGTTAGCATGTTAAAAAATGCAGAAAGTAAATTATTATTTACAAGCGATCCGACCCGGCTTTGCATGGGTGATTTCTGGATCTCACCACCAGCCACAGCGTCACATACTGGATCCAATTGTGAATATAAACCATCAAGGGACCCACTTAAACACACATATAAACTTCATCTAAATCAGTCGAGCCACTTTCGAGTTTAGTAAGACTAGCGGGCAACAATTGATTTTTATATTTAGATAAAATGACTCTCTCGTCTGAATGTTCTTTGAGCAATTCCTTGTTTAGTATTATAATTATTAAAATAGTTATAACTCTAAAGTCATAGTACTAATAACTCATAGTACTAATTTCTCAGTAATACTGAGTTGAGGATGTTACATGTTTTGGTACCAGATAATTCATTCTGTTATAGACTGCTTCATAAATCATTATATCAGGATCACATAATGATTACTAGATTTTGAATATAATTTCTAGCATCAATTTAATGACGATAATTAATGAAGTGGCGAGCTGATAAGATGCAGAAAATCGATGAAATTGATTCAGGTGGCTCAAGGCCGTTGCCTTCAAGGCCGCGGGGGAGACCTAAATTTAGCAGTAAATTATCATATAATCAGCGTAAAATCGCGAATCTTAGTAAATTATTTTAACATCTTGACATTTTCTATTCCTAGGCCGCGTTTCCACCTGCAAGAACACTCGTGAAATACTGTGGTCTTGGAATACTGTTAACATATCGAATGAATTCTTGCAATATTTTTCTGCAATAAATATCTCGAGAGATTCTCGAAAATTATTCTATCGAATCTTAACGCAAAGGTTTAACATTTACACACGAGAGCTATAGATGTCGCGAAGGCTATGACAAGTTAGTTAAGAGTATTATTGCAAGTGGAAACGCGGCCTTATAATTTATTTGTATATTATCCTATAATTAAAGGATTGAACGAAGTTGTAATCACTTAAATAACAAATAAAAGTTTTAATTTTTAATCTTTAATCTTTATTAAACACTACTTTTCTTTCATTGTATGCATGAACGTCGATGTGGATCGCGAAATAATCGGCCTGTAGTATGTGACATATCTAATGCATTCTTTATGGACAGAGCTCATCAACACTGGATTATTCTAAATTCCTATTTAAATCGAGTGTACATCTTGCAAGTATAAGAAACTAGACCGATAAGCTGCAAGATCGGTCGCGAGTCTATATGAATATATTTAGACTCGCAATTAATTAAGCGCGCAACTACTCGCAGGAAAAGCTTGGCAAACTGTCGCAAGTGTGCTTGCTACGTAGTTTACATCTGCAAGCTACTGTCTGACAGACTGTCGGATACTTCATACAGAAATTTTCTTGCAGGTGTAAACTCGGCCTTAGGCTATGTAATTATCTATAACAAGAAATTGTGAATTCAACCGCTTGAAAATATGACTAGCAAAACTTTGAGCGTTCTATTTTCGAAACTTGCAAGTACTGGTAAACTTATAAGTCAGTTCGTGAAATAAATTGTGAAATTGAAGTCTTGCGGTCAGAACTAATTTAAAACAAGAAGATTAATAAACGGTGTCCTTATAATGAGTATTCACAGTTTCCGTAGATTTTAAAAGCGTAGTAAATAATCAAAACAGTATAGCAACGTGGATTGAAAAGTTTTAGAAATAAAATTTACCTCTTTTAAAGAACATATTTTATTCTTTACGTTTGTTAGATATGTCTTGGCGGTAAAATTGGAAATTTTTGAGGAAACTATATAAACATTGAGCAAAAAAATCGATAAGTGATAAAAATGTTCATATTTCTTGGCAGATTGAAAGTATAAGTGATCAAGGATCATTTCATACCTACACACTTTCTCGTGTACGGTTTTCTTTAAAACTTGACAAAATCGCGCTTCGGAAGACTTTAACGTACATATGCCGATAGATAAAATTATTCCACTAATTATGCCAATTTTTCCATTCATTGCTGTAGTCTAAAGTGCTTGAAATAGGTGTCATTGTCATGTCATGTTGCGCGGCTCAGACACGTGATGTACGCGGGTGAAACCGCGGGGAACAGCTAGTCTATTAATAACGTATTATTATACAGGGAATATATATATATAGGGATTTTTTTCTGATAAATGAGTGAGTTCGATTTATAGCTTATGAAAGAATGCATTTTTTGCTTTAATCTTGACAAAATGTTTGACGAGAGTCCTTTGAGTAAATTTCTCTTACTCTTATAGCATCGATTTTTCTTCAAACGTCCCAATACAACATGTCCTACACGTAGCACATCATGTCCGTTTTTATTACCGTTCATGTAACAGTACTTTACGTAGATACTTATTGCAGTGATGGTAATAATTGTTTAAAAGTGTGTGTAAGAATTAACAATATATTTTTGTCACAAATATAACCCAAAAAATATATACTGGGCTTATTAAAATTTGTTTTTTAATCAATAAAATAATAAAAACCTTTGTTCGGCAGTACACATGTAAAGGGGACGTGTGATGATAATGAATTAATGATAACTGATGAGGATGAAAACTAAACAGCTATACAAAATTTTCGTCCGCGGTTATATTAACGCATTAACAGGATCGGACGGACATGTAGTAAAAAAATCGTTAAGAAAACTGGCAGGTAAGTGCATAATAAATAAGCAAAATAATTACCGGAAGTCGGAAAAAGCATTATGCCCGTTTCACTTGCAAATTTAAAAGCTTTTCACACAACTTTACTCTCGTTTGTTATTTTTATTATTATATTTATTAGGATTGGCACGAAATGGGTAACAAAATAGTTTTATTGTATTGATCTTGGAAATTAAATTAATTTATTGTGTACGATTGTTGTAGCTTGAATTACTATTTTCTTTAGTTAATGTGCTGATAGGTTTCTATACCTGATGCATTCATTTTACGAGCAACATAAAATGGGAAATGACTAGGAAAAACGTGTTTTTTTTTTTTTTTTTTGTATGGTGTTCATACTATCTCTAATTCTAAGGAGAAGCATAGGTACTGTTCGAAATATTATTTTACTCTATTTATGACATTATGAAGGGTTATTTACCATCATTTGGCAGTTTTAATTTGTTTGATGGATTCGACCAAAAATTTAATTGGCTTAAACTCTTTGAATTAAATCAAGAATAATTTTTACACCGTCGACGCCAAGCGCGCTCTTCGTCCTGTTATACTCGGATATTAGTATGTAAATCTTCATGCCATTTTCATTTGCCGGATAACCCGTGAATTATAGTCCGGACGTGACCGGCCGTGCTAATCCTAAGTGCACCACTCAACAGTAAATTTTTATAAACCCTGCTATCTTGTGATGTTATTACGTAAAAAGTTCTATTAATTTAGTAGTTACTTCCTTCAAATATTCGTTTGTAGCATTGATTATTTAAAAAAATATTACTTTTCTTAACCTGTTTTAATCTGTTTAATCCGTTAAAGTTACAGCTTCATACGTCCCACAGTTGAGTTCAGGCCTCCTCGCTGTTCTAGTACGTATCGATGCGAACGTCACATGACCTCAAAATCTTTTCACGCGCACGCAGTGTGTCAGCCAAGAACGGGAAGAAAAAGGAAGAAAAAATTGTTTATGGAATTATGTTTTTTTTTTATTATTGCATAGATCAGACCATAAACAATAATTAAAAAAGCTGAAGGTACTCCGGGTTTAACAATGAAATCGGGACGCCAGTCACCTCAGACTCCCGTGACCATGGGAGCTGGAAAGCACCCGAAACGTCATAAAAATAAAGTCAGTCAGTTATCGTAAAAATAAAAATAAATAAATAAATAATTAAAATCGTTAAAATCCGTAAAAGTAGTTTTAATCAACCTCTTGTAAATGTTATCATTGAAATTAAACAAAGAAACTCCTGTTAAAAAAATATATGAAGGATGCAGGACTATGATCATGATTACACACGTATTGCAAATTTAGGAGCTATTGATTTAATGTATACTTATATTACTTATAAAAAAGAATCAAATACGATCCATAAAATTAGTTTTATTCAAAGTGTATTCAGTAATTACATTTTTGTTGTATTTTACAGTATTTGGTAAACAGTAGACCCATTTTACTAATGAGGTATTTCATCTTAATCTTCAGGGGTAACGACACATTGGCATTTCGATTCTTAATCGGAAATATTAATTTCAAATGGCTTAGCAAGATCCTTCGTTATGCCGAAAATATTGCAGCATTAATTTTGAAATAAATATATGGTAAAGTTGAGGATTAATGTTAATGATTATGTTAGACGAAAACACGATTACGTAAAATTTTCTCGATAGAAAAAAAATCCAAAGTTACCTCCAAAATAAACAATAAACCGCTGTTATTCATAAAATACTTTAAATAAGATCATGAAACTTTGCATACTAACTGAACTAACTATAAAGCAGTGCTTATGTTATTTACTTTTTTTGAAATACCATTATTTTCACTGTAAAAAGAAATTACCTAAACTATCGGCGTCTTGAGCTTGATTCCAGTCGCCCCGTTAGTATCGCTTAGGCTTTTGAAGGGAGAAGTTGTGTCGCTTACGATCAGAATATACATTACGCAACAGTACGACGTAAAATTAAAATGGGAAATAACCGTTATAAAAATAATAAGCGGCTGGCTTGGCGTTAAGAAACAGGCATAAATATGATAAACCTAATGAAATAAGTGTCTAGCGACCTTTCTACTTACAGTATTAGTGATTACAAACATGTCGGTACATAGCATACGACGCGCGGGGAAGTGGGGGCGAAATTAGAATTTGAGTTGACTTACTCTATCCTCTTAATCGAAGAAACACGTCTATGTCACTGTCTATGAGCCACAGAATCTACTTACGTTTATTAATCAGGTACTTAGAGATTCTGTGCTCGTTTTTTTACCCTTATACTATAAAATAAAAATAAAATGTAATTTAATATTTAAAATATAAAAACTTGCCATGATATATTATGAGAGCTTAAGTATAAGTTCATAATATGTTACACTAAATATAGATATCGTGCTCTTTAAAATAGCGTAGCTAACATCGTTTACGTGGGTAAATGTAGAAAAATATTGATTTATTTTTATGCCATTGTTACTTTATTTGTATCCTCCAGGCCGTCATTCATTATCCCATTACATATTATAATCGGCAAAAAAAAAACGCGGCTAAGATGTGGATAGATTATACTTCTATCAGGTAAATTAAACCTGTGTTTCTATTTATGGTGTAGAAAAAATGAAAGCAAGAATAGTTGAATGCACCCAGCAGTTTGGGTTTTGATGAAAGGTAAAATTTAATGACAGCGTTTGCCACAAAATTGCGGTGATCGACGTTCGTCGCGTTCGCCCGCGAATTGTGGCCGAGCTTTCTCTTATTTTGTTAGCTGTGCAAGTGAAAGTTCTGTCGTCGTGACAGCTATTAGTATGACCTCGATGATGGCGTGTATCCGGATAGATTATTTATTGATAAGATTTCTTTCATGGGATAGGGTGACAAACGAGCATACAGTCCACCTGATGGTAAGGGGATGCTGTGGCCCATAGACATCTACATCTATCCTCGATTACGAACCAAAATGCAGATGCGTTGTCACCCGTGAGGACTAAGATGGAATGCCTCGTTTCCATTAAAAAGGGTCTCCGGTTTTATACACTCACCATACGAAACACAGCAGCATTAAGCTACTATTTCACGCTGGTATTCTGTAAGAGTGTGGTCCTTCCCCGGTGGAGCCGACCCATTCCTGCTACAACTATACTACTAATATAGTTGCAACATGGCTCTACCTCGTATAAATTATTAATATTTCAAACTCATGTACGGTTATCTTAAATTTATTACACTAACCACTGCCATTGCTCCGCTTTAGACTACCCCAAGAAGGACATTTGATTAAAATTGACCACTGAAACTGTGAGAAGCTTGCGGAGAAACGAATGGAAGGGCGCAAATGCGTAGAACAGTGTCGCAAGTTTTACAATGGTGCCTGGTTCGTGGCACTTGCTGTCAAAAGACATAGATGACGTCGTGGCGACTCATATTCATCTGCTGAACTTCTCTTGTAGGCCTGTGATAAAACATGTCGCTCTCGCATCGATCTCAGACATTCAAAGCCATCAAGAGCGATGTCTCTCGGATGTTGCACCATATAAATCTGTAGATGCAAAGGCATGTCTATATTTATACAATTCTTGTAAGATTTTTATTAAGATTATTGGAAAGGTTAGGACGCGTGAGTTGACTTTGTTTTGTGTCTGTGTGTATGTTTGTTGGTATTTATATTACATATCACCGTGATCTTCATCAAGGATGGTAATAATGTTCATACTTATTACGAGAGAAACTTTAACTTTTTTAAAAGGCCAACACTGCTCTTGCAATTCGTCAGGATGTTTTTTTTTTTGGGGCAGCGGTAGTCACTTATATAAGGTAAGGTGCATGCTCGTTTGCCTTCAGAAACACTTAAACTAAGTGCAGTTATTAAAAAAGGAAGCAGGAAACATTTTAGCAGCCTAATAAAAGTATATTCATGTTTTGGTTCAGTTTGAGGGAAAGTTTGTATGAAAACCGATATAATTACAGATTCTGAAGCATTCCCACCTTAGATAATCGAGGTGACATTGCATATCATATAACACTTCTAAGTATATGTATGAAGTTTCTCTTATCATTACAGAAAAAAATATTTTAAATACACGTTCTAAAACTCACTATGAAGGAAAGGGGGAGCATTTAACAGTAACGGTAGATAGATAATTTTTCAGCTCTAAGATAATTAATAGAATCAGTCGTTGCTTTGCGGAAATCCGTTTTTAAACATTAATTTGCTTATATCCGCTTTATAAAATATAGAGAGACTTAGAGATTTAGCGGTCAGCGATGGCGGAGTCTACTTCATCTGAGGGTGCCTCGTGTAGAGGTGAAACACGTGTAGTATTATCAACGGTGATGTGTCTTTCCTGGTGTAGTGGTGTTGGGAGTGATGGTGCTGGGATTAGTGGAGACGGGGATAGTGCACGCAATTGACATACTGTTCAGATATGGTAAGACATCATTTAATTTTATTACGTGGATATAAGTAAATTAATTTTTAAGTTCTATAATTTCAGCACCAAGTTTAAATTTATAAATAGTAAATGATATATTGCTAACGCACACGAAAGCATATGAATATTTCTAAGAACATTTAAAAAAAAAATTCTTTACAAGCTATTTACGAGGTCTTTTTAAAAAGTATCGCGAATTTTGAATTTCCTCGGGCTACGTATATTTGATTTATGATTTTGTTGTAGCCTTATGTTAGTACTCATATCCCTTACTTATACTGACACGGTCGGCCGTTTTGAACGTTTAGTTAATTTTTGACAGCTGTTTTGCTTGGATGTGTTTTGGCTCGTCTTCGATTTTTGCCTAAATGGATCAAAGAATCTGTATTAAATTTTGTGTGAAAAACAAAATAAAGTGCGCGGACGCATACCGAATGTTGACTGTGGCATATGGTGAAGCTACCTTGGACCAAAGCAACGTTTATCGGTGGTACAAAATGTTCTCAAAGGGCCGAGAAGATGCGAACGACGAACAGCGTGCCGCACGCCCGAGCACGTCAACAACAGACGATAAAATTGATAAAGTGGTAAATATTATTGGCCTATTGTCGAATCACCGTTAGAGAAGTTGCTGAGGACCTAACGATACCGATAGGCTCGTGCTATTCGATTGTAAGTAATGATTTGGGCATGAGTCGGGTCGCCGCGAAATTCGTGCCAAAATTGCTCAATTTCAACCAAAAACAGCATGGCGTTAATATTGCTGAGGAGATGTTGGACTCGGTCCGTGACGACCCATACGTTCTCCATATGGATCGTCATAGGAGGGAGAGGGTCATAACTGGTGACGAATCATGGGTATAAGGTTATGACGTGGAAACCAAAGGTCAATCATGCCTAATGGAAGCTGCCGCATGAGCCAAGACCGAAAAAAGCGCGCCAAATTCGGTCGAACGTGAAGGTTTTGCTCACAGTTTTCTTCGATTGCAGGGGCTTGGTACATCATGAGTTCTTGCCATAGGATAGTACGGTCAATAAGGAATATTACCTGCAAGTTATGCGCAATTTGCGCGAAGCAATCCACCAGAAACGCCCTGATTTTTGGAAGATCAAAAACTGGCATTTGCACCATGACAACGCCCTTGCTCACACACCGTTGCTTGTGCGCGAATATTTATCCAAAAACAACACAGTAATGGTCCCACAGCCACCGTATTCTCCAGATCTGACCCCCTGTGATATTTTCCTGTTCCCAAAACTGAAGAGGCCCTTGAAAGGACGACGATACAACACGATTGAGGAGATAAAGACGGCATCGAAGGAGGAGCTGAAGAAGTTCACGAAAAAAAAATTTTTAAGTGCTTCGAGGATTGGTAAAAACGTTGGCACAAGTGCCATTATATCCGAGGGGATGACTTTGAAAGAGACAAAATAGACATTCATGAATAAATAAATACTCTTTGAAAACTTACAAAATTTGCGATACTTTTTGAACAGACTGTGTATATCACAGATAGCTTTTTAACATAAACCATACATAATGGGGCAACGTGACGGCATTTTAACGGTACACGTTTTTACGCTCACCGAATGTATTTTTACTTATTGCGCTGTATTGAATAATGCTACATGAGACCGGTTATTTGTATGAATTAAATCTGGTTCACATTAGGTCGGACCGACAGTTTTAGACGTTCACCGACTGTCGGGTGTTGCTGTTCACACTAGACGCCGCCGACCCGAACTGTCGGTACGGTCGTTCTGGGTCGTCACAAAACAGATGTGAGTTGGTTTTCGTATAGGATGGACGACGACGACGTTTTTATTACAATGTGGTATTTAAATAAAAGGCAGAAAAAAAGAAATTGTCTGAAAAATTTTGTCTTTCTCTTTCATTTGATTTCATAAAATCAGGGTTTAATATGCAACAAATTTCACGCCATGCCGCTAGTTTTAAACTTTTATTTTTGTGCTGTTCACACATTTTATTCCACAGTAAACTCCTGTCTTCCACAAGAGAAATCAAAACTTCTACATTAATTTCGCCCTCCATATTGAAACGTGTCTTCTCTGCATACACATCGACGAAACTGCTTGCGCGAGTGCCGAGGGCGGGGTAAGGGCGGGTGGGATTTTGGCATGCGGGTGTCGCCGCCGCTTCGTGCCGTCAAATGTCAACGGCGCCATACTTGCTAGTACGCCAATATTATGTCCGATCTGACAGAAATCGTGGCTAGATGTACGGTAAAAGTGTCGGCCCGACAAACGTGTCGGCCAATATGGATCCGACACGTTTGTCGGGCCGGTAAAACTGTCGGTCCGACCTAATGTGAACCAGCTCTTAAATTGACTTAGACGTTGAGTTTGCGTATTTTAGTACTAAAAATCCAACCAGTTAGTGTTCGAAATAGTGTCGTTTATTATCGTTGTAATTCGTTAGTTATGCTTTTGTATTTTTCATATGTTGTAAAAAGTTTATTAGCTCTTTTACAAACCATTTATTTACATAATGTTATATTATACGACGTTAAATAAATAACTAATTTTAAGGTTTTTTTTCGCCTTTATTTTGACTTATTTTTTATTTTATTTTATTCCCGACGTTTCGGGTGCTTTACAGTACCCATGGCCACTGGAAGAGATTGAGGTCGTCGTGGATCGTCCAATGACATAGTTAATCCGAGCTACCTTTAGCTTTTAAATATTAATTTTTGGTTTGATTTACGCAGAACGATGTTACATTGTCTCGAAGGCTTGTATTGAAAGTGCCCCTGGGTTTCTTGCTGGTTCTTCCCAGGACAGAGGTTTTTTCCGAACTAGTGGTAAACGTAAATGAAAAAAGTGACTTTTAATAAGTATTGTTTATAATCTACAGTGAATAAAAAAGTTTCTGTTTCTGTTTCCGTGCGGTGCAGTGCTGGGGTTTGGATTTGATTTTATTAAGGTATATTGGCCACTATAATGGAAGAGGCTCGCCTACATACTTTTTCCACTGAGGCCTTAGGCTAGTAAATAGAAGACTGCAGTTTGCTTGTAATACGACGGCTACAGTTCTAATATATTTAGTAATATCATATATGTTTATAATTTATAGGTATATGTATGTGTATGTATTTTCGTTGTTTTGGAAACGTTAACTTTGAAATGTCCTGTAAATTAAGACTACGTGTGGCAACTATCAGTCCGAGAATTTATTCGGCGACTGGCTCAGGGCATATAACGTTAAGAATTTAAATTGCTCTCGGCCACGTTTGGGCCCCGATGAGAAATTCCTACACTTCGATCCGTTCGTTCGTTAGTAACATTTGGAGCGTGGGCGACGTACATTTCACAGCTTCGGTGACTAATTTATGGTAATGATATTTCCATGGCCTTGTTAGTTCACAAACAGTGTCAAAGAAATGGTAATATTTTGTTTTCGGTTTATCTTTAACTATTTTTTTTTTCATTTGCTTTTTATTTTATTTTTTTATAATAATAAAACTATAAAATCTAGTGCATTGACACCTGCAACTGACTTTTAATATAGAAGACCACATATGTGTTAAAAATTTATTTTCATTCAAGATCACTGGGTATTCTGGTTCTCTAACCCTGCAGACCGCAACACGGCAGTAGGTGCACTGCTGGTTGGCGACAGAAATTGGTTATCTACCCTGACGTACTCCTAAGCAAAAAGCCACTCCTACTACGGAGAAAAGAGTCTACTCTTTTTTAAAAGACCGGCAACGGGCGGCGGTCCACACTTACCATCAGATGAGCCGCATGCTGGTTTGCCGCCGCTTCTGTAAAATAACATATTATTTATGTTCATAAAAGGAAGCTCAAAGTTGCTCAGCGAGCTATGGATAGGGCTATGCTCGGAGTTTCACTGCGTGATAAACTTAGGAATGAGGATGTTTGCAGTAGAACCAGAATAACCGATATATTCCAACGGATTAGTAAACTAAAGTGGCAATGGGCCGGCCACATAGCTCGAAAAGCCGATAACCGATGGGGAAAAAAGGGTCGCGAGTGGCAGCCTCGTACCTGCAGGTGAAGTGTAGGGCGTCCTCCTACTAGATGGAGTGACGACCTGGTGAGACATGCAGGAAGTCGATGGATGCAGGTGGCTCAGGACCGTGCTTTGTGCCATTCCTTGGGGGAGGAATGATGATGATACTCATAAAAAATAAGCAGTTATGTAATTTAAAGATCTTTACATTAACCGTAATAAATTACATCTTTTATTCCAACCGCTATCATAACAATATCATTTTTATTTCTCCGACTTGGCATAGCGATGTTTTCCTTACCTTGATCCGTTGTGTTTGTGGAACCAACATAATCCTATTTCCGTGATATTGTAGTTTCGCAAATAAAGCGGCAGCTGGTTTAGTTAAAATTATGATCGATTTTTCTGGTAGTTTATTAGCATTAATACGTGAAGTTAAAACTTGGTACCCTTTTTATGGATTTTGCACGCACGGAGAAGAGTGAGTTTTGGCATAGTTTATATTATAGAGAAGGAGTGCAGAAAGCTAAAATTTATATATTTATTTATATATGTATATATTTATTTGTGTTACAAATACATCAATTATCAATAAAAAAATACGAGTGGCACTCGGTGACTGCCGCGGTAAAGCTATTGCATTGCATTTTTTTATCAACTTATGCAATTATAATTATTTATTTATTTTATTTATGCAGTTAAGTGTTTGATATTAAATCAAGTTACACTTTTTGAGCGTGGTGACCGATAAGAAACCAATTTTTTTTCTCTTATTGAATAAATGGGAAGTTAATATTGTTTAAAATATTTTTAATATCTTACATCTGTAGGTTATTCAGGAATTTTTATCATTGAGTTAGCAGCTAGTGTACACGCACACAAACACCGTGCCGAACTCTGCCGAGTACCGAAGTCTGCCAAACTAAAACGACGTTAGACGATGCACGGCTTTCAACGCCACACCTCCGTGCTCGTCGGAGTGGGGAGCGTGAGGTTTTTTTTTTCGTTACGGAATTTCTGGATTCGGTCCCCGCGCTCAAGGCCCGCGATAGAAGCTATGCAATAGCTTAATAAAACACGGATAGCTAACGGCGTGGAGGCGTAAAAGACGCCATCGTCCCAAAAGCAGGAAAGATCTTAAAGCCTTTATCAGCCCCACTTATTGTGTAGTGCTGGCTTAAAAATTCCCGCTACCCCAGTGCATCCCGTGGGTGTCTTAAGAAACGAAGGTACTTTTTTTATAGAATAGGGTGACAAACGAGCACACAGTCCACCTGATGGTAAGCGCTGCTTGCTGCGGCCCATAGACGTCTACATGTATCCTCGATTACAAAACCAAATGCAGATGTGTTGTCACCCATGAGGACTAAGATGGAATATCTGGTTTCCAGTAAAAGGATTTCCGGTTCTCTACACTCACCATAAGAAATACAGCAGCATTAAGCTACTATTTTACGCTGCTATTCTGTGAGAGCGTGGTCCTTACCCGGTCGAGCCGACCCATTCGTGCTACAACCATACAATTAATATAGCTGCAGCGTGGCTCTACCACGTACATATACTGAAACGGGAGATAGCCAATAGCATATTCCTCATAAGAACTGAAAATAATAAACTGCGGTTGCCAACTTGATTGCCCAGTGTGCCAACAGTGAAAAAATTCTTAGGCGGCTATCTATGTGAGACGTCTATGTTCAGCCGTGGACTTTTGATAGGTTGAAATGAATGAATAAATAAAAAAAAATTAGAATTGATTATAGCAAAACATTCCTATACCAATGAGGCCTATGCTTGGCACTGTGGTTAGCGGAGCTGATGAAAAAGACGAAAGAAGAAGACCCTTTAAACATTAAGCGACGGAAATCTATACACATGTACATATAATAATTGTGTGTTCACGATTCACGCAAAGACCACTGAACAGATTTCTATGAAATTTCGTGTGCAGGCAGCAAATAGTTCTGTATAACATATAGGTAACTTTTATCCGTTTACGGGAAAGTAAAAAAGAAGGGTTATGTTTTCCCTTTTTTTAAAGTTGGTTGTCATAATGGTTGCTGATGGTTCTATTAAATATAAAAAGGATCTAGCGATACGTGTAATAAACAAATCGATAGAAAAGTGTGTGTCGGTGTGTGTCTACAAATATCACTCTTCGCGCCACCAATCAGAAAGGACAGAAAAACGTCTCCAGTCCAGCTAAGGTACTTTACTTTTTATTTATTCGTAAGAATATTATGGTCATCGAGAAATGTAAATAATAAGAGCCTACTTTGCAATTTTTTTTATATCGAAAAAAACAACGTGATATCGTGTTTTCCTTTTATGCAATCCAAGGTCATATAGTCAAAAATCATATACCAGTTTTGGTTTGTAATCTATAAAACTTAAAAAAATATGTAAAATAGAAATACCACCAAATTTTCGAGATATCACCTTAAATAAAGTTACATTAATCAGCTTTAGTATAGCAGTATAACATACAGCATATTCAGTAACCATGCATTGTAATATTTGAATAAAATTTAGCGAAGTGTATGAAACGATCATAAATAATATAGGGGTTCCTTCCGTCAGCCTCGTTACGAGTCTATCCTTATATTCATATTATTGTACTCGATCTCTTGTCACTTCTCATCCTTTCCGCTGTCGACTCGAAAAGTCGTGGTCAAAGCGGTAAATAATGATATATTTCTTGAATATTCTGCTTCGCAACTTTAGCCTCTATTCCCACCTGTTAAGAGCTAAATTTAGTCGATAGATATTTGATGCAACCTCGATTCATATGCAAAGAGGAGCACTGACTAAAGAATGGCGGGTTATCGTCCCACTAGATGTTTTTATTTCATGTGCGTGATTGTGATTCGGATATTACACAAATACCGTTTTGATCGTTTTAACCACCTATGCTTCGGTTGATCGTTTTTTTTAAGAGCGGGTATTAATAATATTCATATTTTGATATATCCGAACGTTACTTAATCGTGTCTATTTATTTACCTTACGTGATTATTAAATTACTTTTTAAAATTTTCTAGAATAGCAGACTCACTGATTGAGGCTAAGTATAATTCCTTTATGCAAACTCAATACACTATCACTTAACTAAAATTTATTTCAGATACAGTTCAGTAATAGTTGCTCGGGGTAAATTTTTCAGTTCGCGAACAACTGGTTTTTATGTATACAAAATGGTCGCGTTAGATAACTTTATTGGGATTATTGCTTATTAAATCCATCCATCATTCATAATATAGAAGTTCTAGAAGCTTTATTAATCAAACACAATATTTATAACGCTATAACATTTTATTTTTATAAAAGTAGCGGCGAGTAGCCGTTATCTATTTTTGAACGAGGCACAAAGAACAAGGTCGGTACGGCACGGCACGGCAGGGCGAAATGCCCATTAATTTAACGTCCGTCTGGTGCATTCAAAAATTCATTCGTTCGTCTGGTAGCATTTCAAGTATTGTCGTGGTTAGGGATAATGCTACCAAGTGGCTATTATGTCGATACTTGAAACAAAGTATTGAATCTGCGCTTTAAATTTTAGACTGAAACGGATGTTATAGTTTTTGTCTAGAACTTGACGAGAAATAATTTTTTTTTTTAGATTTTTACAAATTAAAGAAACCGGTTTAATTGATAGAATCAGGCGTTACTTTGCGGAAAGCCATTATATTAAAGATCTTAAAAATCAATTTGCTAAGATCCACGTAATAAAATGAAGTGTAGTAGTACGTAGTTTGAAGAGAACCTCCCGCCCTCCCTCAATTGCATGCTCTATCCCAGTACCACTACTCCCAATAATAATAATAATAATAATAATATATTCCAAAAGTATCACACAACGCCATCTAGTCCCAAGCTAAGCAGAGCTTGTGTTATGGGTACTAGACAACTGATAAACATACTTATATATTTCTAAATACATAAATATTATAGATAAATTACACCCAGACACAGAACAAATGATCGTGCTCATCACACAAACATTTGTCCTGGGTGGGAATCGAACCCACGACCTCCGGCATAGCAGTCAGGGTCAATAACCACTAGACCAACAGGCCTGTCATTATAATAATATAATTATATAATTATAATATAAAATTTAAATTATTAAAATTTAAATATAAAATTATAATACCACTACACTAGGAAAGACACACCACTATCGATAATACGACACTATCGATAGTACGACCTCTACACGAGGCATTCTCAAGTGAAGTAGACTGCGGTCTAAAAATTACTTTTTAATATCTTCAATAAAAACAGGCTTGTCGCCACCATAATGCCATTAAATGTAATGTTAGGACAAGGGTAACAAACAAGCACACAGTCCACCTGATGGTAAGTAGTTGCCATGGCCCGTAGACATCTACATCTATACTCGAATCCGAATCAAAATGCAGATTTGTTGTTACCCGTGAAAACTAAGATGGAATGTCTCATTTCCAGTAAAAAGGGTCTCCGGTTTTCTGCACTCACCGTACAAAACACAGCACCGTTGAGCTGTTACTTTACGCTGGTATTCTGTGGGAGCGTAGTCCTTACCCGGTCGAACCGACCCATTCGTACTACAACTATACTACTAATATTGCTGCAGCATGGCTCTACCACGCACTATGGTATCACGTAGTATCAAAGTACCATTAAAAATAATAATGTTATTTACATTGAGCTATTATGTACTACGTACTAGAGGAGACACTGCATTCAGCTACTCTGTTCCACTCAACTGCGGTGCATGCACTGCACTTTACTCAGTCACTCGCTAGGCGCTTGTAGAGTTGTCACGTGTTGTGTTGATTTAAAAAAAATCTCTTGATAAAAATATGCCGTCTTGTGTACTTAGATATTGCACAAATAATTCAAGAAATGTCAGTAAAAACCAAGGAATTACTTTTCATCGGTTAATAAGATACTTATTCAATAAAAAAGTATTATAAATTAATAATAAAGCAAATTATTCCTAAGACGCCATCTCGTATCATTGAATATAGATTATGAAATTAATATGTTCAGATGCGACATTTCTGTGGGTACTTAAGTTTAGGACGAATATACTACACATTTTTTTTGTAGAAACATATAAGTTATTATAATTAAGCTAAATTTTTCATGTTTAAATCTGCTTATTATTCTTTTATTTTATTTTTAGGTTTCCACTTCAAAGTCAAAGTGGAATAAATTCGTCCATTTTTAACTCTCGCGTGCCCAGCATTTATGAACGATTATTTACAACATTTATGATTCTAATTTAAATAAATATATTTGTAATTTAAATTTTATGTTAATAAGTTTTGTTAAACATACATTTAGTACGTTTTTTATATTTGACATAGATACCTTTTAAAATATTCAGATAACAATATCATCAAAATGTAATTCTGACATAATATTATGTAATATTATATTAAATTAGCACATATACAAAATAAAAAACATTTTAAAAAATTGTAAGTACTCGATATAATTAACAATACAATATAAATAAACAATTATTACATACTGACCATTCTACTTACGTATAATCTATAATAACAAAAACTGACCGCGCAAGCGCAAAGCGCGTTTATACCAACTGCGCATGCGCGACTCTACTATTACCGCGCATGCGCGAAGACATAGAAGTAGCGCACAATTTTTGTTTGGAATAGCTTCTCTAGTACGTAGTACATTATAACTCAATGGTTATTTACAACATTATATAATAAATATTATATGCAACAATGTAGGAAATAACATTATTACTTTATTAATTGTATTGCACAAAACGAAAAGGTATTTGTTGTATTGCTGCAACGCTGTTATAATGTCGATACCGGTACCAAAAAACAACCAGTAGGACCAGTACAGGAGGAATAGGCGCATGAGGTACCGAAAACTATCCCATCGCAATTTTGCTATGCGATTCTCTTCAAATTGTCCTAATGATGATATTAATGTATGTTGTTAAAATGGGCAACTCGATGCCATATTGTTTGAATCGATTTTTTTTTTAATTGCAAGGTATTTTCGAATGGGATAATATTTTTTTTTATGAAAACTTAATAAAAAAGGTCCTTTGATTTTTTATGATAGTCTAATATTTTTGGAGTTATGCATTTTTAAATGTTTAAAAAATCCCAATTTTGGATCCTTTAGACATAAAAATATATAAAGTAAAAGAATAAAGTATTTTTATGTAAGATTTTTTTATATTTTTAATATAAAAAATTCGAATAAAAAGGGGACTTTTTACGATAAAGTTAATATTTTCAGAGTTATGGTTTTTTAAAGTTTTAAAAAATCCCAAATTCGAATACTTTTGACTCATTAAAAATATATTTCATTCCTTGCAATAAAAAAAACGATTTAAACAATATGCCACCGAGTTGCCCCATGGCAACATACATTTAATTTATTAAGATGAATATAAACATTTATTAATTTTAAGCAGTATAGAGTTCTCAGGGTAATTATATAGAAACTTTTTTGTAAGGACGCTTTCGCAAGAGACTTACGACAACTCATAGTAACTATTAATTGTCTTAATTAAGAATCCTTAACAGAACGCTCTATTACGAGTACAATTAAGAGACAACTTTATAACGAGCATATTACTTTCACATTATACAATTTACAAAATTTCAGTCATTAATGATTTTCTATTTCTCTTTTTAAAACAATATACGTGGTAGAGCCATGCTGAAGTTATATTAGTAGTATAGTTGTAGCACGAACGGGTCGGCTCGACCGGGGAAGGACCACGCTCTCACAGAATACCACTGTCAAATAGTAGCTTTATGCTGCTGTGTTTCGTATGGTGAGTGTAGAGAACCGGAGACCATTTTTACTGGAAACGAGGCATTCCATCTTAGTCGTCACGGATGACAACGCATCTGCATTTTGATTCGTAATCGAGGATAGATGTAGATGTCTATGGGTCATAGCAACCACTTACCATCAGGTGGACTGTGTGCTCGTTTGTCACCCTATCCTATAAATAAAATAAAACATGTATAATTAAACTTCTATGTAACCGTTGTCTTTGACATTTTGATTTTTATGATTTTTTTAATGCTTTTGTATGTCAATGATACGAGTAATATGGCATGTGAAATTTAAAATTTTATCTTTTCATCTTAAAACTTTCAATTTATCTACAAGACAGGTTAACTTCTTTAATATATTTGGTTTAACAGAATGTTAGGCAAATGGCTTCTTTAGCTGTTCTGCGGCCATATTCATTTTATTCGTTATATTTTCCTTGTCGCCTGTGCTAGGTTTAATTATAATAATGACGGTACACATACTTGGTACTTGCACATTTAAAGGTCTCTCGGTTCTCCTAGAATATGTTAGGTTTATTAAGATTAAAAACTAAGATGCACTAATATTAGTGGAGGCGACCAAAGATTTTTTTACATAACTTTGGACTTTGAGTGTTAATTCGTTAGTCCATTCGTTCAGTTTATTTCCATTAACGGTTTCGATGGCTAGAAGAAGTGCAGTTTTGCCGGATTTAGAGGATTTTCTGAAAATCGTAAGTCATGTCAGTTCCGAAAAATTGCTTCAATAAATTTATCAATTACGATTAGTTATGTTGAACAAATGCATCTAAGGACATCGATGTGCGACATTTAAAACTCGACCGCGCATAAATAGGGATTGGACGGCGTCCAGCTACGGATTAGCGCTCGTTGTATTCAATCCCGCAAGCGCATTAATTACCAGTTTAATCCCTTTAAAGCCCATTTCAATTGTATACATGATAATATCGAACGTCACCAAGTGATAGTAAATAAACTATGTAAATTAAGGCAGAATTGATTCATAAATTCAATACCGCCTGTTGAAAGTCTACCACTAAACTTAGCCCTCCCCATCAATTGCCTCATATTTGCCGCAGTTTTTTAATATTTTGAGTTTTTATTAAGAAGATGCTACTGCTCATATCCTATTTCTTTTACTTCTGTCACCTTTAAGGACAACCACGAAATGATATTATGTTGATAATATTTTTCTTTTCAATTTTAATTAAAAAATTAATTAAATGTTTTCATTGGGATATAAAAACTTCCCTATTGCTAGCAACAAATTAATATATAATGGTCAATATATAATGCATGACTAATATATTGGTATACATATATAGTTTTGCATGGAGAACCGTTGAAAATATTAATACATATTTGTAATCTTGGTACGTCACCGCACGTTAGAATCTTTGTTGGAGCGGAGTTCCCATGGCGCAAGAAAACGATTCTTTGAAATCTATCTCTTCCGTAACCCGTAGGACAATTTACATAATTTTTTCGGCAGTATTTGTAGCTCAACGCAGACAAGGTCTGTTAACAATAAAAATTTGAATTTCTTTTTCCTTTACTATCTTACCAATTCGCTAATTTACATCTGCGCAACGTCACACCATTTTATTGAATCTTTTGTTGAAATAGAGATAGTTATGACTTTAGACTTTTACTCGGCTCTCCTTATGATGCTAGCAAAAGATTTTAACTCTTGCATCTGCATCGGCCCTAGTCATTTTACAAAGCGAAATGTAAAATGATTTTCCTTGTACGCTCGATCAATTTAATTTGAAGAACCCAGATGTAATGTCTCAAAGCTATTGATGTCTGTGACAGATAGCATCCAATGTGTCTCTAATCATCAAACCATATGCTGAACATACCTTAAAAATCAGAAGGGCCTTGTATCCAGCAGTGGATTCATCATTTTATATTAATTTTAAATTAACATGAAATAAAAGCTATCTGGCTTTTATGTTGGCACTTTTATGTTTTACCAATAATTTAAGGCAATTACATCATCACAAATCCTTTGGTAGTCTTGTGAGAAAATCCGTCAGCCATGTTATGACAAAATTCCGTAGGTATCATTAAAAGCGACTTAGGATATGTTCGAAAGATTTTATGATCTCCGATAAATAGCGATATAACTATTTCTCAAGTACCAGATGTAAAATATCCAGACTGGTAACGGGAAACAAAGTGAAAAAAGCGAGATTTTTTGAGTACTTTGTTTGTGTCGTACATTTGATACTGATTATGAATAATACTGATTACAGATACGATTAGATCAAAATTCATAGGAATTTCACCATATTCAATTAACCTCAGGAATAATAGGGCGCTTTCTAGCATAACTATGCAATTTTTGAATAGTTGTTCATTTCATAAATCACCTTGATTGCAATATCTTCGCATTTCTTAAACCATATCTCTTCCATTTAGATATGAAGTTTGAAAGATATATATGTACCCTAGGCACATTGAAGGTAAAATCTTAATAAGCAAACGAAATTGCGCGCATAATTAGTATTACGTAAATATTGATTATATAAATGGTAAACATTGTGTATATAAAAAATACTAACCAAATATTTAAAAATAATCATTTACCCATGTTTGAATATAACGAGAAGCTATACAAATGTATCTTTATATTTGTACACCCAATTGGGTCGTTTCAAAGATCAAACAAATAGCGTTTGTACTCAAACGTTATACGATGCCGTAATTAAATCCAGGGGAGACCCCGCGTTCTTATGGAACTTCCGGAACTATTCAATTTGGTCTCGGGCTTCCGTTAAATTTGCACACCCAAAATTCGATTACAACCAGACTAAACCGTTCACATGTTCGTATTGTATGTGCCAATGAGTTGCCAAAATCTTAATCGGAAATTTAACGGCGTGTTTTTCGTTACTGTGAATAATTTTATGACAATAATAATATGTAGTTTTATTTTAACAATTGTACTAATGTTTGAAACCGAGTAGTGGCGGAGTTAGAATATCCACTACCCCATATCGTCCCGAGGGTATCGTAAAAGACGACAGAGGAAAAATTAACCAGGAGATGGGCAGCAGCATCTTCCTGATAAGGAATCAAAATAATTTAAAAAATATCTTCCCCCATGAGGCAACCTATGAGGGAGACTTGTGTTCAGCAGTAGACTATTATAGGCTGTAATGGATGGATGACTAATTGTTATCATTCTCATCAAACGATCGACCTAATGAGTTTTTTCAAGTTCGTGTTTTACAAGGCCTTTTTCAAGCTAATCAATCCACTGTTTAAAAGCATAACAAATTGGAGTGTTAATCCTATGCCTAATTTTTGAAAAAAAAAATGTCATCTCATACGTAAATGAAACAATGGTCCTTATAATCTCAACTGATACAAACTGTACGAAAAAGAGTTGTGTGAACGCGTCTATTGTGTTCACGTATTGAAGTCGCTCGGCGCGAGCCGCCGTTGACCTAGAAAGCTAAAACCTTGTGTACACTATGCAAAGTGTGGGGTATTGAAACGCGGCCTGATTTGCGTATTCGTCTCTGGGGAAATTGTGGGATTACCTAATGAAGATACTTATTAGTGACATCCTACTCATGACATTGGTGAGATTTAACGTCGATTGTTTTGTCTTCTTTGTTCGTTATTGATCAAATACCGGTTACTCGAATCCAAAGAGTCAATAAATTCACTACGGGGTCAATTTATTCGATTTTGCAACTAAGTCCCAGAAAATATGGAAGATCTAAAATGTTTAAAATTTCATTAAGCAAAGATTACCTACATGATTGATAACCCCTGGGAATGAGGTAATTGCTACAATTTCGTTCCTAACTATTTTCATTATTAATTTTACAGGATGTGCTTGTTTTTTAAACATTTATTTATAATATTGTATAATAAGTCCCGTTAGGTTTCTTGGTATTAGTGTTCTTTCCAGGACAGAGGATTTTTCCGAACCAGTGTTAAGAGTGTTAATGACTTCAATATTTCAATAAGTATACGTCTAATAATGTATTGTTTTTAAAATGCTGAAGTAGAAGTAGGTATCGCTTTATTCTTGTACAGAGACATACGAATCTCCAGAGTATGAACAAATGTATTTAATTAATTGATCAGTGAAATGTCCGTATAGATTAAATATCAATTGTAAATATCGATTCTGTCCTATCTATTGGAATTTCTCATCGAGCAGATCCACCGGAACAATGTTGCCTGCTGCACCGTTCAAACATTACGTTTAAACATATACCCGTATTGATACTTAACATGTTTTGTAAATGCGTTGTAATGCAGTAAACGCCACTACAATGGCGTTCATAAAGAAACTGCTTCATTTTGATCTAATCTAGCTTAGAAAGAAAAAGATAGATTAGAACTAAATTTTTTGAGCCGTTGATATAGGGTACTGTTTTATAGAAATTATTCAAATGTAGCAAAAACACAAGTAAAATGTAGATTACATTTCACATCTTTTCCTTATGTAATAAAGATTTGTTGCTTATAATTTAACCTGTAAACGTATTATTAAATTTTTTGTATTTTTTAAATTCTAATATTTTGCTGGTGTAATGTTTTTATGTGAAGCTTTTTTATAAAATATGGTTTTAAATGTGTTTTCCTTCCAAATTTAAATTAAAAATGAATACATTGTGATAACTTAATACAATGTGAATTCAAACATTTTTCCTATATAAAATTACAATGAGAGATTGTTTTTTTTTTATTTTAATGTTTATTAATTCGAGCAACAATAACACCCGCTACTCAAGTTTGCATGACCGCGGTGGTTGACTGATCATTCCGCTTCCACATTATATCTCTTTATTTGTAGGTTAAACATAAAATTGGAAAGGAAATATGAGATCAGATTTAAGGATATTAGATTTTCCTTTTCTGTTTGAAAAAGTCTGATATCAAAAACAAAAATGTTATAAAAGCAGCAGCTGACTAAAGAATGAAGGTTTCGACTCTGGCCTAGTCAAAGACCTGTAGGTAATAAATATTGATCACATTATTTCCTCTAATATTTTTAGGTAGAGTAGAATAAAATATAATAATAAATTTTATTCAATATTAAATTATAAATAATTCATAAAGATAGTAATTTTTTTACTTTGAGTAATCAAAGTAAAAAAAAAGATTTGAAAAAACCGTAACCGAACCGAAAGGGAGTCTTGGGAGGAAGCACTTGCCATGTAAGCAAACCTTTATTATGTAGGTGGTAGGATACATATTTCTCCAACAAATAACAGTATTTGTACTGCTGTGTTTCGGTCTGAAAGGTCCAATTTAGACCTCAGAGCTGATAACACATTTAAAGTCGGCTGCATGTGACCGTGGACTGCAGCCACTTACCATCAGGTGGGCTGTAGGTTCTTTTGTTACATGTTCATTTTATTCAAAAGCTGATATCGATCCCCATTGGCATCAATTAATTTGTTGCAACTTTAAGGGCTGATATAGCAGGTGCTCTGAGGCGAAAAACACATCGTTAGGAAATCTGCATTTGTGAGCTATTAAAAATAATTTCAGTGAAATGTGAAGTCCGCCAACACGTCGGACTCTAACACTGCACTAAAATCCTCTCCGGAATGAATGGCAGCCAGTGCTGTAATGGAACGTGCGGTGAAAAATAATAATTGTTTAATTGAATATATTATATGTTTTTGAATCTAAAAGTAATGTTTGGTTTTAGTAAATAAAATATCTAATTTATTTTTCTAACTAAATAAAATTAAATTGACAAGTAATATTGCTATGCCCTATCAGGGTTCATTTTTTGCTCTATTATATCCAACATAACAACTATTTATGGTAACCACATGAACGCAATAAGATGTTTAAGTTTCAGTTTGACTATTACTTGACTCAGATAATTTTCATAATAACATGAAGTTAAGCTTTTTATGCTGTATAATTTTGTAAAATACTATTTTCCTTTAATTTGTCTATTGTGTGAATTAGAAATATTTATGTTTTAATTTCTTTTTTAAGAAAAACATTAATGTTATATTTAAGTTATTGTATATTCGTGTATATAATAACATGATGTGAGCCAATACATGGGAATCAATCATTATTCCCTTGTATAAATGAGAATAATTCACGTGTTGTTTTATTCCAAAATTGTATAATATTATTTCTTTAGGAGAGATGGGAGAAAAAAAATAGGTGGGGGCAGAGGGGAGTATATAGGCTGTAACTTTACTTTACTTTTTTTTTTGATTTCAGGAAGTAATGTTAAAATCGAAATTTCTCGTTTTATTTCAAATTATTTCATCATAATTAATTATACCATTCGACTACGTAAGGGTTATGTTTGAGTAAACCGTAATTTAAATATTTACAACATTATCCGTGACCCTTTCAGTTTCAAGGAAACATACAACGCTCAAAATAACTTTCGATAGCAGTAATAATACTATGAGTATTCTAAAAATTCAAAAATATAGATTGAAAGAGTCTAGTGTCGGGTTTCAACCTTATCATTAGATCGAGCACACGGTCCACTAGATGGTAAATGATTGTTGTCACCGCTGAAGACTGGGATGGAATACCTCGTTACCAGTAAAAAGGATCTCCGGTTCTCAGACATTATATGAAAGGCGGCAGTGCTTTTTCATGCTGATATTTAGTGCGATTTGTTGCATTGTTGGATTGATACAGGAAGTCGATAGATACAGGTGTTTTTGGACGCATGTGGTAATCAGTGGACTTCGTGAATTGTGAACCCGTTTTAATGTTTTTAAAAAACATTAAAAAATAGCATATATTTTAGGGATGTTTAGGTATATTAAGTATATTAATTTTTTATTTTTTTCACTCCTAAGGGTAGGAAAATAGGCCGAAAGACATTTTAGTGATATTGATTCTTGTGATTCCTTAGAGCACTCATAAAGGTTAATAAAATAACTTATATTACAAATTGATTAAAACTACTTTTACGGATTTATCGCGTTTATTTTACTTTGGGAGTAGCTTGGGTTTAGCTAAACCCAAGCATACCACTGCAAGATCTCAGGACATAATCAGTTCATTTTGTATAGATCGGACCATAAACAATAATTAAAAAAAGCTGAGCTGGTACACCGGGTTTAACAATGACATCGGGACGTCAGTCATCTCAGTCCCCCGTGACCATGGGTGCTGGAAAGCGCCCGAAACGTCGGGAATTAAAAATAAAATTAATTAAAAGTAAAATAAACGCGATAAAATCCGTAAAAGTAGTTTTAATCAATGTGTAGTGTTCGCGTAAATATAAGAAATCATTATATTACAAAGTTAAATCTAACTGCAAATAACTCTAAAGCGGAATAAAATAATCTCCACATGTACGGAATAGAATAGAATAGAATAGTATCATTTTTATTCAATAAAAATTACATGTAATACTTACTGTAAGTAATTTTTTCCTTTTACCAATGGTCCGGAAAAAACCTGTCCTGGAAAAAACCAGCAAGAAAGCCAGTATAATATTTTATACTATTGTTATGAATATATAATAGCTCCAGACTTCGGGAATTTAATACTTGTGTGCACTATGACTTAGCACCGACTCCAGAAGCTACTGGGACTGTAATGTCTACAAGACGCGTTGTATTGCATTACCGCAAATAATCGTGTAGGTATGTCAAAGCGCCTTCTCTTTGAAATCATCGTGATTCAGACGGAAAGCCAAATTAAACCATTTCTAACCCAGTTCACAGACATGTGGATAGTCGTAATTCAACCAGATATGAAATTAATTGCATGTTTGCACAAAACTTGCGTCGGTTTGAAATCAGCACATAACTTGCTATGCTATTACTATACCTACGGGTATCAAGTATATTGAATTTCTGTTTAAAATATATAATAATGTGTTATTTTTTAATATACGGCCTTACTAATAATTGTTGGCTGACTGCCTCGTTGGTCTAGTGGTTGTAGTAGTGCGACTGCTGATCATGAGGTCCTGGGTTCGAATCCCGGGTCGGGCCAAAAAATTAATTATTGAGTTTTTCTGTCAAGAAATTCTCAGTAGCTGCCCAGAGTCAGGAAGTTGGCGGTGTCTCACCCCGTGCCTCGGAAAGCAAGTCAAGCCGTTGGTCCTGCGCCTGATCTCTCTCCGGTCGTGTCGGTTTACCGTCCCATCGGATTATGAAAGTGAGGGAATAGAGAGTGCACCTGTGCTTGCGCATACACTTGGGCACTATAATCCTGTCCTGCGCCGATGGCTAGCCTCCGTTGAGGCAGGCCGCCGTGGCCGAAATTCGGTCTGGAGGACATTATTAATGGCTTACTTATATCAAGTATTATTTATCTATTTATTTTTCTCTTTCTATTGTCATTTATTGAATAGAGAGATAGTATCTTTAAGCGTTACGTAAATTTATATCGATTTTGTGATATCTCATCATGATACCTATCATATTATTTCTACACTTCCCGTGTTGGCTGGGAAGAATCCAAGAAGAACAAAAGAAAGGCATTAAGACAGCCGTTTGTAAACCTTTGTATTTAAGGTATTTTGTACAAGAAAAAGTATAAATAAATGAATAAATATATATATTTATTATTTATTTATTTATTTTATAGGACAAGGTGACAAACAAGCACACAGTCCACCTGATGGTAAGTAGTTGCTGTGGCCTCTATATCTACATCTATCCTCGATTACGAACCAAAATGCAGATGGGTTGTCACCCGTGAGGACTAAAATAGAATGCCTCGTTTCCAGTAAAAAGGGTTTCCGGTTCTCTACACTCACCATACTGTTACGCGCCGAAGTCGACGGCACTAGCGCCATCTAGTATCGAACTAAGCTTCTGAAAGCTGACTCTCGAATTTTCGACGCTTTGTCGATCGGTGCGCGTATTTACTTGAATGTTCTGGATGATTCGGTACTAATGTGTATTTATAGGCGTTGCAAGGTGCGATCGAGGAAGTATTGGATTCGGCGAGACAAGCGAAGCTTCGGAGCGGAATAAAGTGAATCAGTGTGATTAATTATTAGTGTTTTTAACTTTAATTAGTGTAAAGTGAATTAAAGTGTTAATTTAAGTAATTCTATCGGCAATTTTTATTGTCACGAACCTCAAGCTCGTAACAATACGAAATACAGCAGCATTAAGCTACTATTTCACGCTGCTATTCCGTGAGAGCGTGGTCCTTCCCCGGTCGAGCGGACCCATTCGTGCTACAACTATACTTCTAATATAACTGCAGCATGGCTCTACCACGTACAATACACATACATATTGCGAAAGTATGCAGCCAACTTCTTTTTAAAGGTATGAATAGAATTTCAATCGTTATTGAAACGAGGAGTGTTCGTTTGCGTATTTTCTATCACATAGGTACAAAGTACACTTACAAAACTCTATTCATATAAAAACCTTTTCTATAATATTCAATAGAAATACCTTGAGCGCAGTTTCTAAAGCTTCACCGCCCGCCCGGTACGCTCCTGTATTGTAAGTTGAGGTGTATTGTGCGCGTTAAGCACTGACATAACTAAAAGTACAAATTCCACTAAGTTCGTTGTCCGCACAGTACTCTGTGTGCTCAGACCGACCGCACAGCAGAGCAGATAAAGTTGTCAGCGCTCGCCGCCGGTGACACCTCAGCCCTGAGGCGTTTAAGTTTTAAACGTTCGGCGGTTAGTTTTGCATGCGGATCTGTTTTATACGTGCCTCTGAGCCTTGCTGCAGTTATATTAGTAGTATATTTGTAGCACGAAATTGTCGGTTCGACCGGGGAGGGACCACGCTCTCACAGAACACCAGCGTAAAATAGTAGCTTAATGCTGCTGTGCTTCGTATGGTGAGCATTCCATCATAGTCGTCACGGGTGACAACGCATCTGCATTTTGATTCTTAATCGAGAATAGATGTAGATGTCTGGGCCACAGCAACCACTTACCATCAGGTGGACTGTGTGCTCGTTTGTCACCCTATCCTATAAAAAAATGCGGTTATATTTAGTGTTCTGTGTTATTACAATATTTAAAATAACATTTTTATTTTTTGTAAAAACATAAATAATTGTTGGATCTTATACTGTGTGATTTGACTACCGCAACAAATATCGAACACAGTCAAAAATTATAAACTTCGCCTGACATATTATAATGGTATCACAACACTTTACATACATTCAGTCATCATAATCATCTCACACGCGACTAAAATTTTGCAGGCTATAATTTGGTAAACAACAAACATAATGTTTCTGTTATGGAGTGTAGAAGAGGTGTCGTCAATATAACTACGGGGTAAATTTTGAAGAACGCACCGAAATATATTAATGGGATTGGACGATTTTTTCGAGTCTATATTAACTAAATAAAATTATTTTAGATTTTAGAGCTACTGAGCAGTTTAGCAGCACACTTAAACCGTCGACAACTGCTAAGTTCATTTCATCCCAGTAGCTACTCCAGCTCTGTTGTGGAGAGTTTTTGAACTGTTATTTACTGCTTATAGATGGCCACTTTTTCAACAATTCTACTATGGGAGTTGGTGCTCCTTACTTCTACACTCCATAGTTTCTGTGCTGCGGTCTAGAGTATAGAGAGCCTACATAATAAATAACCTTTAAGACATTCCATTGTAATACTTCTTCTTTGTTTTTCAAACCAGAATTAGTAGGGCGCTTTTGAAACGTCACTGGGAGCAGCAAGGCGGACTAGTTGCGCCATAACCCTTTCATTAATGAGAGGTCGGCGCCCAGCTGTGGGACGTATGTGATTTATGATATTTTAATATGAATTAGCTTTTTGAATAGAAGGTTTTATCAATTATGTTACCTCCATGGAATTAATTCAATATATTGAAACAATTACTAAACGCCATTACCTATCCCTTGCGTCGAGTATATCGCGTCGGCCACCTCGCTACCCTGAAGTGGATTCACAATTGAATAGAATATACCTCTCGCTCCGTCCTCTCCATAAATATATTTCAATGGTCGCGTGTACGCGAGACGTGGAAAACTTTGCGCTGAATATTCTCTATGTAAGACTAGTCGTATTATGTGCTACACTTTGTTTCTAAGACGTCTATTGTTTTCCTTGCTTATGCCGATTATATATTCCATTTGTGGTTTAAGCAAGGTCGGGTGAATCAATAATGTTACGCTTAGTTTTTACTGATTTTGTTGTGTGATTGCATGTCAGTAGTATATAGGGTTCTAGTTAGCGTGAGTTCGATGTAACAAATCACATCTGAAATCGGTTACCGTCCAAATATCGGATGAAATAGATTTTATGTTTATAGTCAACCGTTTCCACCATATAAACCACTATAAACAAATCTCGATTTCAGTTCTAACCAACTGAGCAAGGAAATCGTAATAAATAGATACAGGCTAACATTCATCTAACATCCCAATTTCTAAAACAACATTCGTCTCCTCTCTTTTAAATTTACTAAGTCCTAGCATAGCTAGAAAGAGATGAATAATACCAAAGTTGCCGCTACCAATGTCCGTTAGAAATCGACATCTAAAAACCGATACGACATCCATAAAAATCTATTTAACGAATGAACAACCATGCTCATAAAAATCCAGTACCTATTACTCAACGCTGTAATAAGCGTTTTCACATTCTAAACACATTTGTTGGCCTTCTGATACAGAATAAGTGTACAGATGGAGTTCTCTAGGGAGGTAGTCGGGCAGCTACGGAGGTGGCCTATATTCGGTAGTTTATTACGAATTGCAATTGAATAAAAGTGGATTAATGTTCGCATTGAACTGTCACTTTAGTTACTTATATCAGCTTAGTATTACTCGCTATGATTATTTTACGATTTTAGGTTTTTATTTGTAACCGTTTAGCCCGCCATCTCTCAGAAGCCACCAGATTGTTCAGGCAATATTCCTAATCGACTGGGGTTTTATAAGCTGCATAAAATTTGGCGTATAGTCTTTACCCTGTGGTATAGTCGTTTTCCGCCGTAAATTCTGTGGTAAAGCGCGAACCCCTTGAATCATTGTGGTAATTATGTAAATGAAGCTATAATTTTAAAACCTTCAATCTAATTATACATAATATTAATTACCTAAAAGTTGAACAAAGTATTCTTGAATTTGTATGGTTAAATTTTAAGTAAATTTACAAGAAAACTAAACCACAATTAAATAAGAACAACCTTTAGATTTTTTTCCAGTAAATAGGCTGTCCGATCCTCAATGTTGCTGTGTTTCTTATGGTGAGTGTCTACACAGCAGCTGAGCTGTCTGAGCTGCTATTTTACGCTGGTATTCTGTGAGACTGTGGTCCTTCCCCGGTCGTGCCGACCCATCCGTGCTACTACCATAACATAGCTGCAACATGACTCTACCACGTTTAAGTAATGTAGTATAAATGATGTACTATATGGATCATTCTACGATAAGAGGTTTTGCGTCCATAAAAGATGCGGCCAAGGAGAAAAGTTGATTAAAGACTTTTAGTCCCTTTTATACACACATTCACGTAAGGGCAAGTCAATTTATACATATTTAGTTACTTTTTACCAAGACAAGGTAAGTACATTGGGCAGGGGAGATATTTGAATATAATAAAACAATTATTAAAATTTTCTTTTACTAAACATTGTACTTAACTTATAGTTTGAGTATCGTTTTTGTATTACAGTCTTTCTTTAAATATTAGACTTGATCTTCTTTAGTGTCTGTGACAAAAAATAGTTATAAATTAGGTAATAAGTGATAATATACCTTCAACAAAATGATAAAATATTCTTTAATCAGTGCTAATTAACTTAACTAAAATAATTGACTTGTAAATAGGCTGTAACTTAACTTTTTCAACAAGTTTATTATTTCACAGCTCGCTTTCACTTTACGTTTATTTTCCTTCAACCGTTCTTTTCAATTTTTTTTAAAAGTTTCATTTTTTTCATTTGGTACTTCTTATTTAAATTTGTGCTAAATATACTTTGACAGTGCACTTTGCAACAAGGAAGGTATGTAATGTCGGCATGATTAATCAAAAACGTCAAGGGGACAAACCAGGGTAGAGACTTCTTCAGACTTAAATACGTAATTTCAGGAAAATGTGAATGTGTGTGTGATGTTTCGTAATGCTTTTTATAAAATACAATAAGATGCAGCGATTTATTGCATAAAATGACAACTCATAGCATAAAAAATCTATTTTACAATGATTGCCGTGCATTTTACCTCTTATTGTAGAATTACCCATATAACTATACTATATCATATATATTACTATATTATAATGTATACTGTATCACTATAAAATTTACTATATTTTATAAAACTGTCTGAAGTGTTCTAATAAGGCTTTTAATAATGGTGATGATAACTTTTAAATGCAAAAGTTAAGCTTTTCATTGTGTTACAATTTCACGCTGTATACAGAATTTCACTGAACTTTTGATCGAAAAATGCGAACTACGAGTAACTGGCATTAAAGTAGCTGTTATATTGTTAAACTTTTGACCTAGGAAGCATGTAAGTCACCATTAAAGAAAAACTAAATTTGTAACATATAACTTGTAAGTAAATTTGTAAGAAGTATTTATGGGTGTATATATGTTTTTTTATATATTATATCCTATACCTTTAAACGAGCAATTCTTATATATATATATATATTCCAACGATTTTCATAAAATCTAGTGTTCAGGGAGTTTCGGGGGCAATAAATCAATCTAGCTAGGATTTATTTTTAGAAAATGTTTTTTTGTTTTCAGGCAATGAAAACTGCTACAATATAAGAAGGTAAATTTTGACACTTTGTGTGAAAATGATCGTAATAGCTCAAGTGGATAGCGAGTGGTCGCGATATCGTAATGCCTTGGTTCGCGTCCCGTCTTCGGTCCGACTTTTGTTTCCTTTTTTTTTTCAAGTTTCCTTTTTTTTAGTATTTTTTAAAAATACGAAAATTTTAATTAAACTAATTGCACTCATGGTTTAAAAATTCATTCAAATAACCAGTTCAGTTTTTGCTATTATGTCAATAAGTTCAAAAAATATTATTCATCAGTATTTAATTTGTATCTAAATGTAATTTCAAAAAAAAAATCGAGCAAAGCTCGGTCATCCTGGTACTTTGAATTATACATAAAAGATCAGAAAGGTCAAAAAATTGACAAAAAATCAATAATTGATTTTGACTCGCCCGGGTAGTTGAAATCTGGACCACATGATCAGCATCGGCAGTCGCGCTCACGACCACTAGACCGACGTGGCAGTCAAATTGTAATAATATTAAAATAAAATGTCTTTATCATCCCAATACTTAAATATGTTTAAAATAAAGGATATTAAGTTGTTTTAAGAAACTAATTTAGCCTAGAGGAGTTTTCGTCAATTCGTCTGTAATTTACTAAAATATTATGGCTGTGAGTGTGACACATTTTAATAGGTACAGGAGTTTTAAACAAAAATAAAAAAATATATATTTTTATAACATAATAGCGGAAGCTTTTTACTTTGGAACAACAACGCCACAGAAAATTTCTAACCAAATTGCCTTAACCTAGCTATAAGGACCTGTTAGAATGTAGTATGAATACATTATCACTCATAATTTTCCACAACAATTCAAATCCGCTTACGTGTATTTTAAGAAAGATTCCTGCCATTAAAATGTTCTAAATCATTATTTTACTAGCGACAATGTATTAAAAATATAAATTATGGAATCTTTATTAATCTTTGTTTAATTTAATGAAAACATCAACGAAAATAAATTAGCTTTATAAACAAATTGGTAACGAAACATATCTCGGTAGCTTTTGTTTGCTTAAAATTATTTCATGTATGCATCACCATTGTATACATATTCCAGTACTTCAAAATAACATGGCTTAATTAAATGAATACATATGATTCACAAGAGTATCTCGTTGTAGATTGTTCCAGAGAAGTACTCCTCCCTATTTCGGTCGCTGTCGGCTGGCGGGTCAGGTGGGGTCAGATGTGAAATCAGACCAGTTTGCTCACCAGGGGTCACGAAAATTTAACACCACGGTGTATTTACTCTCAAACAGAATTTACCGTTTTATTGTTTGTGGTAAAATATGAAATGTTATTTTTATTACGTTCTAATCAAATAATATTTATATGTACCTTGTTGAAAATTTACATAAACTAGGTATGTTAGTACTGAGGACAAAAGTGGGAAGGAGTCGTTTTATTATTTTTGCAAGTAGTAAGAGGACTACGCTCCAAATAAACAACGAAGTCTCAAGATTGTCTTTCCTACATCTTCTTCATATGAAAATCTCGATTCTATTATCATCAATCAATGAAATGGACTATGGACATGAAAATGCACCATTCACACTACGTAGATAATTTTTATATAGGACCAGGGGAATTTTAAATGTGTTGCCGGCCTTTTAAAAAGGATTAAACTCTTTTCTTGAAGGTTCCTAAGTCGTATCGGTCCGGAAAAATCGCCGGTGGTAAACTATTCCACAGAGAGATAGTACGCGGAAGAAAACCTCTAGTGAAACGTAAAGTGGTGGGTCGCCAAGCATCCAGATGGTGTGGATGGTATTGGGAGTTATGCCGCGATGTGCCTTCATCAAATTTAGCGGCTGGGATTAATCCGAACAATTCCTCAGAGCTCTCCCTGTGGTAAAGCACTCCGTACTCGAAAAATCGAGCCGCTCTGCGCTGGATGCGGTCAAGTGGAAGGAGCTGGCACTGGGGAGCCCCATTCCAGAGATGGGAACAGTATTCCATGTGTGGCCGAACCTACGCCTCGTAAAGTTGCAGGCGGTGTTCCGGCATTAAATACTGTCCCGCTCTGCTGAGCACGCCAAGGTTTTTTAGAGGCCAATTTGACCTTCTCTTCCAAGTAACCACGAAAATGCCCGTCACTCGATATATCGACGCCAAGGACTCCCGATACTGGCTGAAGTATAAGAGATACGACGAAGAGATTCTTTTTAGCGTTAAACGCGCACACTTGTGTTTTCTGAGGATTAAACTGGACTAGATTTAGTCGCCCCCAATCCGAGACTTTGTTCAGAGGTGATAGTGGTCTGCCTGTTGTTAGACGGATCTGAGCTGTCGCCTTTTAAATGGATCGGGTGGACGAAAGCCGTCTTCCATGATTTCGGGACTACGCCTAGGGAGTAGGAGTACCGAAAAAGACGCGTGAGAACCGGTGCACACGTCCTCAGCACAATTGGGGGATTCCGTCAGGCTCACTCGACTTGGGGATGTCCAGGGAGAGGTGTGCTTTGCGAACCGAGCGCTGTGTGAACCGCACCTCCGGTATGGAGCACACTCACACCGCGGGATGGTTGGCGGTGTGTTCCCCTAAGTTTTTCTTTAGCCCAGCAAATAATTTTAGAGGAGATGGCAATGAAATGGCATCGAAGTCCGGGATAATAGGGCTATAAAAATACGTTTTATTTGTACAAAACGTACGGTATATGTCATGGAATACTATAATATATACACAATAAAACGGGGGAGTGGGCAGATCCCGTGTAGGCACTAAAATGTCACTAACACGTCAATCCGTCAATATATATAAATGTCAACACGAGATGTGTTTTGACGTTACAATCGTTTCCAAATTTCCCATGCAAATTATTTAGAAAATGCCAAATTGCACGCTATTTACAAATAAATATGTATTAAAATCCGTCTGTCAACACAGCGAATCGGGTTTGTAGTAGTGATTAACTGATAATACGACGTTATTGCTTGTATGTGTGCTCCCGGCGACGCCTATCGTCGTACAAAATAAGGTTGACAGCCATTCTATTGTGTATTATAGTATTCTATGGTATATACGCTTTCAGTATAATTGTATATCATAATGCTATATATCTATTCTGGCAATATTTATACAACTGGTTTCAGAGAATGGTATCAGAGTGGATTGTACTAACCCTTTATTGATCAATACAATTACATTATAATAATCTTCGTCAGACTATAACAGTGCGCATCTCCATAAAATAAAATGAACGTAGTTGATTTGAACAGAAATTTGTGTGTATGACTAACGAGCTCTACAATTTAGGTCAGGTCAGGACTGGTTTAAGTTGATTTGTTCATAAAAACCATTGGAGGCACCGGACAAGGTCACGTGTCCGACGAAGCCACTCGTGCCAGCCAGTGTGACCCCTGCGTTTAATTAACGTCCAATAGCGTTAGGGATTACATCCGTTAGGGATATGGCCGGATATGATCGAGATAAAATCCGAATGTAGAGGTGAAGTGCTAATTAACGACTTGAAAGACTGAATAAACGATTTGCATAATTTAAATGGTAAAGATATATTTTTATTTAGGGAGTTTTGTAAAAGCAAAAGTCTCGCCTTAAAATTAATTCAACGCGTACTACCCCGAGGTTGACTTCCGTCGTCACCACTTTAAAACATAATCACAATTTTTTAAGTGCTAATTTGCGAAGTGTAGGGCTGTGAAGGAAACAACGTAAGAAAATTTGAATAGCTGTGAAACTGCGTATTTAAAAATATTCCCTGTATTATTCTGTTTCACATTGAAACATTGCGGTGGAATCTTTTCTGCTACATAACTCTCTCAGAAATGTGAAGAGGTAAGTTTTTACGGAAAAAGTAAATGATTTTTTTGACGGTTTGTATCGTTTGAGGTCGCAAAATTTTCCTGGTGTATCTCCTTAATGAACCCTTACTAAATATATGGACGTAATTGGTGAATCACAAACGTCGCTGCAAGTCCGACGATGAAATATTTATTACCACCATTATTAAATCAGTTTTTATATATATTACTAAGATGATCAAAATTTCAGCCAAATATAAAATAAATTCATAATTACTATTAAACAAATTTCTCCACAATTTGCTACGTCCAACTGGTTACCCTTTTTGTTACCAACTGTAGCGATATGAATCAATCGTTATTTATTTACAATACTTTCGCGTTTCAAGAGCGCAGTAACCTTTGTGAAAATTCAAGTAAAAATTAACGAAAGCTGAAACCATTTGCTCTTGGGAATAGTTCACGTCCGACGTTAATTAATTATCGTTAGCTATAAGCTTAAAATGTATAGTGCGCTAACAATATTTTTACTTACGTCATATGGATTTTTTTGAAACTAAATGGTTAAGAATATTCAAATGAAATAATAAATGGCGTAAATATATTATACATCATATTCACACTATCATCATACCAGACCATTCGACTGAGAGGTCAATTGACAGATTCAACTCAACTGGGCAGCGTTTAAGAAATTACGACACATCTCTTAATCAAGTATTCTTCAAGATACCAGTGCGTGTTGCCACTGATGACCCGTCCGTCGTGAGTCCGTCATAGCTGACTGTATGAGGAAGCTTAAGCTAGCTCAGCGAATAGTGGAGAGGGCTAAGCTCTGACATTTTTCTTCGTATGAGGAGAATACTTATTTTTATATTATAGAATAAGGGTGACAAACGAGCACACGGCCCATATACTTGTACATCTATCCTCAATTAAGAATCACGATGCGATTGTCACCCCTGAGCACTAAGATGAAAAAAATATTTCCGGTTGTATAGACTCACCATCACCATACGCAACGCAGCAGCATTAAGCTGCTCTTTAACGCTGGTATTCTGTGAGAGCGTGGTCCTTCATCGGTCGAACCAACTCATTCGTGTTTCAACTATAATATAACTGCAGCATGGCTCTACTACTACGTATAAAAATATGAATATAATGAGGAAGTAATGAAGACATCCGACCTATGGGCTATCCCAACGAATCAGTATGTTGAAGTAACGATGAACCGAACGTATAGCTCGAAGAACCGGTAAGCGATAGGTAGTAAGGTTCTCGAGGGTTCTCGTACCGGTAAGCGCAATGTAAGGCGGCCGCTCTAAATGGCGTGACGACCTGGTAAGACATGTTACTGTATACTTATTCAAATTCTGTATCATAGTTATGAGCTTTCAATGCTATTGTGTACCAAATCCATTGTTTGCACTTTCTGATGGATCGCCATCAATTGGAGGTTGTAATACTAGAACACTTATTGGCGATATAACTTACATTACAAATGCTTTGCCATTAAGCTATAGCTTATACTAGCTATAGCTAAACCGTCATTAGAGAAAGACTATAAAAATAATGTGGTCACATTTTTACCTCACACGCCAACAGGACGAGATTAGCTTTTTTACAGAAAAGGATGCAAAAAAGCATGCGGCTCATGCATCCTTTTCTATATGGTCTATGGTAAGTGTTGACCACCGCCCATGAACAATTGCAACACCAGAGTAATTGCAAGTGCATTACCGGCCTTTTAAAAGGAAGTAATTTCGTTTCTTGAAGGTCCGTAAATCGTATAGGTCCGAAAAGATCGCCAGTGGTTAACGATCTAAGTTGCGATTAATTATTTAAATGTAACTAGAGTATGAGAGAGAAATATATGTTTATATAAAAGGTTAAAGTTACAGCCCTTAAACTAACCACTGCTGTTCACAGGCCTCCTCTCACTTAGGGTTAGTTAGTTATAATATAATAGCTATAGCGCAGTCTAAGCGGAGCAAATCAATAGTTCATTACACATTATCCATCCATTGCAGCTTATAAAGCTTACTACTGAATAAAGGACTCTTCCATAGATTGACGTGTTGTGACGGCTTCGTGGCACAGTGTCTTAGCAAAGAGTTGCAACGTTGAGGGTCTACAAATACTTGTATCTCATTGAATAACAGCTTAAAATAGCAGCATTACTCTGCTGTGTTCCGTTTGTGGCGAGTGTAAAGCCGGAGACCACTTTCACTGGAAACGAGGCATTCCATCTTAGTCCTCACGGGTGACAGACAACGCGATATTGGTCGTTATGCAATTTTTGTAAATTACCTCTAAAATTCTAAGTTAGAGAAAATTCTGAGGTAACGTTTTGATTTTTTAAAGAAAATAAAGGAGATTGCCTCATAGGCAGGACTGCCATAGTTACCGCGCTTGGCAGGCGAGCAACCGCAGTATTTTATTATTTTGAGTTTTATCAGGAAAATGCTGCCGTCCATTTCCTGTTTTTTTTTACCTCTGTCGCCTTTTACGCTACCCACGGGACGATATGAGGTATTAGATATTCTTACACCGTCACTACACAGGTTTACCATTACACAGCCCTTCACAAGTACACTGCTGAACACAGGCATCCCCCAAGGAATGCCACAAAGCACGGTCCTAAGCCACCTGCGTTTATCGACTTCTTGCATGTCTTAACAGATCGTCACTCTATCTAGTGGGAGGACGCCTTACACTTCGCCCACCGGCACGAGGCTGACACTCGAGAACCTTTCTTCCCCATCGGTTGTCGGTTCTTCAAGATATATATATATTATAATATGGCCCGCCCTACCCGTTCCGCCCCGCCCGTTCTACTGCGGATATCCTCGTTTTTAAGTCTATCACGCAGAGAAACCCCGAGCATAGGCCTCTTCATGGCAACCTTGAACTTTATGATTTCTTATATTTACGCGAACACTACCCATTTAACCCAAACAAGTTTTTACGGATTTTATCGCGTATATTAACTTATTTTATATTCCCTACCATTCCCGATCTTTCGAGCACTTTACAGCACCCATGGTCATGGCGGGGACTGAGGTGTTCGACGTCTCAATGTCATAGTTAACCACTGCTAGCTCCAGATTAAAATTATGAATTTTTGTTCCGATCTACGCAGTATGAACTTATAGTATCTCAAAGCCTTGCAGTTGTATGCTTGGGTTGGGATTTAATTATATTAATTATAGAATCCCAAGTATATTAAAATTGAATTTAGGATGTTTTATATTTTGAATAGACTTGCGAATCATCCTTGGAAGGAATCGGTGTTCTTTAGCTAAAATGTTTTTAAAGTTATAGAATACGTCGTACTCGCTCTATAATGGCAATACGAAAGGAAAGTAATTGCCAGACTCACACTCAATCGGGCACGCTCTCGCGTCGTGTCTATACTTCGCTATAGCGCGTAAATCTTCGAGTTTTTCGTAGCGAAAATCCTGTGTTTTGAGGTGGTGCACAAATTACACGGCAACTTTTAAAAACGTCTCATTTCATTCATAAGTACAGTTTTTTTATTAAAATATTAGATGTAAATTTCATCTATCAAATCTGATGTAGTGACGAAGGTGATCCTGTACGTGTTCACAGACCGCAGACATCCCGGAGCGTCGATTCTTCACATCAGCTATGTGTCCTTAACGCGGGTTTATATTGATCTTTTAGTTTGTCTTATGTAAGAGAGACCACATTCATAAACAAGCTTTTACACTCCTGCATCTTGCAGGGACGTTACACTTGATTGATGGTATTAAATGACTAATCTTCTTCTGCGGCTTGAAGTATATTTAAATGGAAGCACGCTTCAAGATGTAACCAATCTTGTCAGTGACACCTCTGACATGGCAGTACCTACAACAGGCGCACGCTCGAGTTTGGCTAGCTTCACTCGTTCACTCGTAGTCGCGAGACCCGAAGCTTGTTGTCATGAAAAACTTGTTTGACGTGTTGGAGCTTGGCGGCCAGGTGTTTACTGTCACAGATCCCTCATGCTCTCTGAAACAAAGATTTACCCACGGTGGCTAACTATGAAGGATGGTGGTCAGAATCGCCGTTTAAATATCTATCTGTATGGGTCTTTTTTCTATACACATTGTGGCTCAAGGTGTTATCAGGATTTCGAATTACTAACAGATCTATAAAAGCTAAAGAATTGTTTGCCGCTAATACCATTATGAACTGAATTTTAGAATTTATGGAGTTATGATGGTCTAAAGATGCAGTTACTTTATCTAAAAGAATTTTCACAATTCTACATTTAAGTAAAATAATGAATTATCTTTTATCAAATCGTCACTACATCTTGTCAGGGCCACCCTATAGCCTGCTTTCACTTATGAAGCAGCTTAAATGTGACAAAACTCCAAAATAAGCTAATATCACACTTTTCCACGATATCGATAGTTCTTCTGTATGGATTTTACTCCTAAAAATACAATTCATGTATGGAAACATTATAGCACAGGTTCCAACATGTTGACTCCTGTTCAGAAAACTGCGCTCGACCCTAAATGATTACTCAAATCCCCCAGGGTTAATAAACTAATTTTCTCATTCAACTCTTTAAGTACTAAATTGGACTCTCGTTACAGCCAAACATTCTTTTTTTATATGCGTCTGTAGTTTGCTGCTTAATACTGGGAAATGAAATAAAAAGAAATATTATAATATATATTTCTTGAAAGTAAGATAAATAAAATTTCGTTTGCCCTTTTTTTTCAAATCTGATATCGTTTTGAAATGGAAATGGTTCTGACCGGAGAAGGAAAGACAGATATATCCTATTTTTGGTATTTTTTTAAAGTTAAAATTACAATATTATTGTTTATATAGAATGGAAAACCATAATAGACCTATCAAATTGTGTTGCCAGGTCCTGTGTGTCAAATTTCGGGACGGAAGGTAAAAATAATCAAGAATTTGGTTTTTAAATATAGACATGCTTAGCTTAATCTTTTAGTCAAATATGATACCACTGGTGGGATCCACCAGGTATGATCATCATTCATCATCATCATCATTACAGCCCTTCGCAAGTCCACTGCTGATAATAGACCTCCCCCAAGGAATGCTACAAAGCACGGCCTGGAGCCACCTGCATCCATCGACTTGCAAGCATGCATGTCTTACTAGGTCGTCACTCCATTTAGTGGGGAGTCGCCCTACACTTCACCTACTGGTACGAGGCTGCCACTCGACAACCTTTTGTTTCCATCGATTGTCGGTTCTTCGAACTATATGACCGGCCCATTGCCACTTCAGCTTACTAGTCCGTTGGGCAAAAGTAAAATAAAGTAGTAAGTAAACTAAAGTTCACGCAGAGAGACCCTGAGCATAGCTCTCTCCATACCTCGCTGAGCTACCTTGTGCGTCCTCATGAAAGACCACGTCTCAGATCCATAAGTAATCACTGGCAATAGGCACTGGTTGTACAATCTTGTTTGCAGGCTTTGAGGTTATTGATTGATGAGGATGAAGATATGTTGTAATTTCTCGAACGATGCCCAGCCAAGTTGAATCCGTGGCTTAGCAATAAATGGCTATGGACATTACAGATAAGGTATTATAAAGGGATATAATGACTTTATTTCTAAAAATTAAAAGTTCACCTTCATACCGTGTACCCTAATAAGCGTTCGGGGCTCTAGGGATTACATATAATGGCAGAATATCCATTTTAAAATACAGAAGCCACATTTCATAGACAGTGATAAACTGCAGGATTATCAGTACGAGGGTAACGGTATTGTGCTCAGCAACCAGCTGCTTGGCGTAGTGGATATTAGGCAAATGTATCAAGTGGTGCAGGAGCGCATATTTTAATCTGGTCTACATACAGTGGTGGATTAAGTCAGTAAGAAAGAAAAGAAGTTACTTTAATAATATTCGAGTGTTTGAAAAGCAAAATTAAAGACGAAGACAATTACACAAAGAATTTATTGTAGAAGGATAAACTTATGACGGCTCCGTGGCGCAGTGACTTAGCAATGAGTTACAGCGCTAAGGGCCGCGGGTTCGAATCCCACACGGAACATGTATTTGTATGGCCTACACGTAATTGTTCCGGGTCTGGATATTTGTCCTTGTGAAATTTATATTTGTGAACTGCCCCCACAATACACAGGAGAAAATCCTATGTAGTATGGAGGTAACATTTAAAAAATAATTACTGACATCTAAGGTAATCCTTGGATACATCGCCTTGAAATATTAATGAAGTGAATGTTTTTCTAAAGCTTATTTTTGTGTAAACCATTTACTTTAATACTTCGTGTCAATTTCTTTGATAAATTTGAATTTCCTTTTAGTCAAGAGCCCGAGCATAAATAATGAATTGAAGGGACAATAATATGCTATTGTTTTTAGGCCAAACCGCGTGTAATACAACCGTTTATTTATTATCGTGCACAATCGCAGTGGAGCGTCAAACACGTTCTACCCGCTCTGCGGGTCATCGTTCATCGTGCTTCTCTGACTCCAACTCACTTGAGGGTGTTTACGTGTACTATAAACCTCCGCACTCACTAACGCGAGTCTTTGTTTTTATTATCTTTATATTTACCGGTGCACGGCACTAATCTACTATGCTCTCGTTCTTTATAGGGATTATTTACAGAATCTCTCGCGTAAAAAAAATCGCATGTTTTTTTTTGCCTACGTGCTGCTACCTGTATACTTTTGAGTGTACATTACGAATTCTTTATAGCAAGATATATTGTATAGGACATATAAAACACAAGATATATTTTATATCTTGTGTCTTATATGTGATTAGTCATTTAATACCATAAATCAAGTGTAATATCCCTCTGCAAGATGCAGGAGTGTACAAGCTTATTTGTGAATGTAGTCTCTCTTACATAGTACAAACTAAAAGATTAATATAAACCAGCGTTAAAGGACACATAGCATTGGGAAGTCAGCCGTCTGTGAACAGTGAACACGTACAGGATCACCACCGTCACTACATCGGATTTGATAGACTACAATCCTTGCTGAAGAACACCGATTCCTTCCAAGGATGATTCCGAGGCTATTGAAATCAAAAAATATCCTAATTTCAATAGAGACGATGCCTGGGTGTGCTACCATCTGCTTGAGGTTCTATAATTAATAAAATTAAATCCAAAACCAAACATACAACTGCAAGACTTTAAGATACTGTAAGTTCATATTGCGTAGATCGGAACAAAAATTAATAATTTTAATCTGAAGGTAGCCGTGGTTAACTATGACATTGGGACGTCGAACACCTCAGTCACCCTCATGACCATGAGTGCTGGAAACTTCGGGAATATTAAGTTAATATACGCGATAAAATCCGTAAAAACTAGTTTTATTTCAATGTGTAGTGTTCGCGTAAATATAAGAAATCATAATGTGAAAGTAACCAAAGACCATTTATTTTATCAATGTTTTAATAAATGGCGTTACACACGTTTGTCTGACAAACAGGCAGGACAATTTTTTATAATACATATGTTTATTCACGTCTTAATTTCATTAATATAACCCCCCCGAGCTTAACAAAAGCCTGTTATTTCAATATGGCAGACAGACGCTTCAATTTTATTTATATGTATGTCGCAGCAACTATCTTAATTAGCCGTTCAATCAACAGCGTGGCCTCTTTACCAAACAGCGCCGTTCAACTAGCCACCTGAATGATAGTCAGCCATTTGATCAAACAGCTAGGCAAATAATTGATAGAATCAGGCGTTACTTTGCGGAAATCCATTACAATACGACACGTGTTTGCCTCTACACGAGGCATCCTCAGGTGATCTGTCTGATTCCCAGCAGCACTACTCCCGTCATCACTACTCCAGGAAAGACACACCATCAACGACAATACGACACGTGTTTCGCCTCTACACGAGGCATCCTCAGGTGTTGTAGACTCTACGGCGGCTGACCGCTAAGTAATAAGTAAGTCTTAGCGGTCAGCCGCCGTAGAGTCTACAACACCTGAGGATGCCTCGTGTAGAGGCGAAACACGTGTCGTATTGTCGTTGATGGTGTGTCTTTCCTGGAGTAGTGATGACGGGAGTAGTGGTGCTGGGATTAGTGGTGACGGGATTAGTGCATGCAATTGAGGGAGGGCGGGAGGTGCTCTTCAATCCAGATAAGACACATCATTGTATTCAGTGAGCGGAAGGTTGCAAATTAATTAATTTCTTTATTAAGCTAGGCAAATGACTTGGATCGCTGACGTTTCATTACCTACCTAGCCTGTTCCATTCAATTTATTTCCACTTTCTGCTACCTAGCGCTGAAACTTTCCAAACTGTCAATTTGGCGTCGGCAAACAACAAATTTGATGGTGTTTTCCAAAGTTTAATGAAAAATAGTACAAGCTATCGCAGCCAACTAGCTTAATTAGCCTTTCAGTTAACAGACTACTCGTAGCATTTTTACTAAACGGCGCCGTTTAACTAGCGGCCTGAATGATATTCAGTCAATGTGTCTAATACAACATTGCAACTATCTTGTAATATCAGCGGCAGCCCCAAAGCCGCGTATATTTATATAATATAGCGCATAGTGCATAATAAAGCATGAAATGTTGTGTTAGACGCATCAGCTGAATATCATTCAGGCCGCTAGTTGAACGGCGCTGTTTAGTTAAGAGGGTAGGCTGTTCATTCAATGGCTAATTAAGCTAGTTGGCTGCGACATATACATGTCCAACTATCTTAATTAGCCTTTCAGTTAACAGACTATTCGTAGCATTTTTACTAAACGACGCCGTTTAACTAGCGGCCTGAATGATATGCAGCCGATGCGTCTAATACAACATTACACTCATCGGCTACTGAACCTATTGATAGTAGGTTGAAATGCCGCTGGGGTGGCCCATTTATTTTATTAGGCACAACCCAGCGACATTACATGGCACCCTATTAATTTAATTCAACGAGACGGTCGCTGGTCTTTGAGTTTAACGGCGCCGTTTAGTAAAAAGACTAGGCTCTTAACTAAAAGTCTAATTAAGCTAGTCATGATGCGACATATAGATTAAATTTATTATGATGTAGCAATATATAGATTTTATCTCTCGTAGTTATATTTAATTGCACTTCAATTTCTTAATGTCGTAACGGATTGTATTTCTTGTCATCACTGGGAACAAAACCATAGTAAAAACAGAATAGTAGGCTTATCTTCTAAGAAATGTACCAAATGCCGCTTATTATATTAATAAATGTGTGCGTGCCTGGCACGTGACAGTACGGACTCATACGCACGAGCCTCAACATGCACACAACGACACTTACTAAGTCGGGAAGATCGGACCTAGTCGGGAACGCCCACCGCCGCGCTCCGCAATCACCTTTGTAGACTTTTAATAAAATATTGCTAGCAGTCTTGTTTCCGTTTTATTTTCTCTTTTTGTAAAATAAATAAATATATACGTTTGTTTAAGTCAATTATTTTATCAATAGGTTATTTTACTATATCTATACATAGATCCATACCTCATAACTACATTAATTGTCATGTCACATCAGATCAAATTAAATCTGAGCTGACACCGTATGCTCAGTGTTAATTTACTCGTATTTTAGTAATTTGGCATTTGTTGTAATGTAAAGCTAGAATTTTTTTTGACAAACGTTGATTCTTTGAGAGGAAACTAAAGAAATGATTAACAAATATGATGAATTGGTACGCATCCGTATGTATTACGTTTGTCAATATTATAACTACTTATAAAACTTAGACTTAGCTGTTAAACAAAAAGACGGTGACAACCCTGCAACAGTTGGCATTGAAATCCAGCGCGGCGCGGGAGGAATTCTACTATTCTGTTTTTACTATGACAAAACTTTCCGCATATTATTTGTGGCCGAACAACAAATAAAAGCTATTTTGTTTACATAAGTACGCAAGAGTTTGAAATATGCGAGTGGCTCTCGTATTCAACCGCAATTCGCTACAAATTGTCGGCGTGCGTCGAACGGATTGGAGCAACGTTACAAATGTTTCGCGTTCTGTCCGGAACGTGGGAAAAGTTTCTAGCTGTTTTTTAAATTGGATTTTATGTGTAGTTCAATTCGTTTTTCCATTTCGTTCTGGATAGTATTTTGGAAGAGTAGTTTATATGATATTAAAGTTACAAACCAACTAACAGTCTGTCTGATGAAACTGCCTACTAGGCACCTGCAATAAAACAAATAAGACTATAAATGCGTTGTACAGTGAAGACTAAGATGAAGTGTCCGTTTAGTTTAGCCATTAGTAGTACAATACCGTAGAGTAGAGAGTAGAGTTTTAAACCCGCCGGCACCACGCAAATAACAAACCGAAATTTTATGTGCTGCTACGAGTACGTACGCGGCGGTGAAGGTAAAAACGTTCAAATATTTCATGTGAAAGGCATACACACGCATTGAGCACAACGAATTCTTGTCCACTCTAAAAGCCCGTACGCCTTCCGCTCTATCCTCAGTCAGACGTAAGGTTGCCAGATCTTAAAACCGAAAAACCAGTAATAATTTTTTAGCCTTAGATATTATAACATAACAGTTATTTGTAGTAAAACAATACTTTTTAATATTTACCATAAATTCTTGTTAAGTTCTAATGAAATAACAATAAAATTGAATAATTCAGTCTTCTTTATTATTAATCATCGAATATTCATTACAATATTAATTTCAATAATTGCAATACATGAAAAATGTTAAAAATTGTCTAATATAATCTAATATAATTAAAAACACAACAAAAGCCGTACAGGCCGGACACCGTCTAATTTGACCGGACACGCAACCAAAAAGGCTGACTGTGTCCGGCTTTACCCGGACGCCTGGCAAGACTAGTCTTACGTATATATTACTTTTCTTTCATTATCTTAAAGTAGGAGAATACGAAAAATAAATTTGCTTAATATAATAAGTGTATGCAAAATAACGCCGGATTCTGTTTATAAACAAAACGTACATAAAAATAAAATACATACATACGAACTCATGTTTCGAACCGAGTTCCAAAAACGAGTTTTTCTATATTCGACGCGTATCTAAAAAGAGACAATGGCATACATTTAATGAAGCTGACTTCACAAAAACTCTTATATTAAATAATTATTTTATTACAGAATTGTTCTAATAAAAAAGTAAGGAATATTTATAAGGATAGTGGATTCCCTAACGCAATAATTCTGTGGTGATGGTGATAATGATAGATAAAGATTTTCTCTGGTTGTTTTATATTTTTTTATTCACATAAATATTGGCCATATTTTCCTGTTCCAATGCGAATTACCTTGTAAATGAATAATTGTTAATTGACAAGAAGACGAGGGTACAACGTAACGCAGTACATTATTGGATGTCTTACACACGGGGCGTCGTATTTCCTTAAACAAAATTGACGTTCTAGTGAAGCCATGAAGCTTATTTTTTTGTCGGGGATTTTTTGAAATGTTCTGACACTGACGTACTTTGCATGTCAAGTGTCAATTCAATTTTTATTGCAATTAGATTTAGGTGAAATGGGAATAAAAATATATTTCTTAATCAAAATTACGGTATGAACGAGTTTTTACGTGGTACTGCAGCTATATTATGGTTGTAACACGAATGGGGAAAGACAACGCTCTCATATAATATATATATATATATATATATATATATATATATATACAACATGTAACATAATTAACGCACTTTGAGAAAGTAGTTTGTTCTGAATCGTTTACTGAATCGATTCCTATCATTTTTAAATTAGGTAATTTTTATCCCAAAAATAATTAAAACTACGTAAATTATACTCACACTAAATCTGTACAGTCAAAGCAAACTGAAATGGACCGTAACTCAAGGCAATAAGACTTTTAAGAGTGCAGTTTTATTTGTATTATTACTAATTCTGTCATTCAATGAAAATAAAGAAAAATGAACTTTATTTCAAGCACATTCTTCCGGAATTAATATAACTAATTTGATAAATAATCAGTGCATAAAAATGTTTAACTAAAAATTCAGTGTATGTATTATGATTATAACATAATATACTAATTGGGGTGTCTGAGGGTGTGCGTTAATTACGTTATATATTGTGTGTATATATATATATATATATATATATATATATATAATTGTGTTTTGTATAGTGACTGTAAAGAACCGGAGACCTTTTTACTGGAAACGCGGTATTCCATCTTAGTCCTTAATGGTTGCAACGCACTTGCATTTTGATTCTTATTTGAGAATAAATGTGGATGTCTATGTATATGTATGTCTATGTGTACGAATATCGTATGGTGAGTGTAGAGAAACGGAGACCGTTTTTACCCTTAGTTCTCAGGGTAATATCGCATACATGTAGATGTCAATTGGCCACAGCATCGACTTACAATCAGGTGGACTGTGTGCTCGTTGGTCACAACAATGGTATTAAAAAAACCGATTGCTGCTTATCTATGTATCTCAATGATAATGCCTTCCTGGATGATTTAAATAGATAACTTTACTTTGTTTTGTTTAAAACATTCATTAAGCTAATTTTTATTGATAGCCATGCTTACAACAATGTTATACACGTCTGAATTTAATGCAAGAAGCGTTTAAACTATCGCTGTGTATCATACATGGTACGTGAAGCTACATTTAGTTTTGTCTTCAAAATTAGTTATCAGAACTCAGCTTGTAATTTAGTATGCAAAATTTTTGATTAATTCTCAGAATTACTTGCGAAGTTATTAGATCCTAAAGACCGGTATCTACTAAAGCGAAGAGTAAAAGAGAACGGATGTGTGTTTTCATACAATTATTACCAGAGTTCGATTCAGTTTACTAGTTCTGTCATTTTTATGGAAACACAGCTCTCCTCTTCGTTGTGGTGGGATACCACGCAGTGGCAGTGTACTGCCTGAAGAGTGGCTGCTTCATTGGTCTTGTGATCGTAGGTGTAACTGCTGATCGTATTTGTTCCGGATTCGAGTCCCGGATCAGGCCGGAATCTGTTATTGGGTTTTCTGTCAAGAAATTTATATATTTCGATAACAACGTGGAATCAAGAAGTTATCGTATTTCTCCCCCGTGCCGTTGTGTGGTTCCGTTCATTTCACTCAAACTAAAATCTTAAGTAACAGGCTTGAGGGTACCTTAGGGTAAACAAAAATCTTAGGCGGGTAAGAAAAATTAATTTACAACTGGGTTTCCTTAAAAAAAATACGACCGTCACAAGGCGTAGTAGCAAGTCTCGATTTTTTTTATAAATGCTTATAATTTTGAAAATACATGGCAAAGATTTTTTTATATTTTTTTGTTAACTATTATGACTTAACCTATCACCCGATTCCGTTTTGACGTCGACTTCTGGGAAACTTGTGTTATAACTATGAGTCATTTTATACTGCCTCGTTAGTCTGGTGGTCGTAAACGTTTGTACTGATCATGAAGTCTCAGGTTAGAATCACGGATCGAACCAAAAAAATCTGTTATTTTTTCTGTCAAGAAATTCTCAATAGCTGCCCGGAGTTAGGAAATTGGCGGTGTTTCACCCCCGTGCCTCGGAAAACTCGTAAACCCTGTTGGTTGTTTCGGTTGTTCGGCCGTCCTGTTGAACTATGAAGGAATAGCGCAGATGGCTAGTCCCCGATGTGACAAACCGCCGTGACCGAAATTCGGTCTGGAGGATATTATTACTACGCGTCATTTTGGTCCATACATTTAGAACTTGGTAATAGCTTTACTACATTGCAGCCTATCGGATCCTAGCATAGCCATGAAGCATTATCCCGACGAAATAAATATGTTATGTGAATAGAATATGGTCAAGTCGTTATTTTATATATAATAAGTAATTATGATCCAAAGAAGTTACATGAACACGAACAGACGCACCAACGATTATAGCATATATAAAGATTATCCTTGGTATCTTAAAATCCTTCAGTAGTTCATCCATTTAAATTGCCCGGCTTTATATTCTCAACGAGGACGAATTTTAATGATAAAAGTCAACTTGCGAGTTGCCAGCATTTGACGGCTCCAGCCAGTTTTATTTGGTATAATTTTGATGCCCGAACTTCTTATAAATTTGAATATAAACGAGCGAAGTTTGTAAGTTCTGCTATAAACAAACGCTAATGAATCAAGCGAGACCTCTGACATTTCGAATGTACATAACTCGGGCTTAAATAAATATTAGATTAGTTTACAGGTACCCTGTGTTATATCAATAATCAATAAAAAAAAATTACTTAAGTAGAGTTAAAATAAGGAAGTATCAATGCTTAGAAAGCTGTGTAGTAGAATCCACTTCCTCATACTATAATCCCGTGGGTGTTGAAGAACCAGCAGAGGAAAACTGAGACAGGAGATGGGAAGCAACATCTTTCTGATAACAAGTACTAGATGGAGTGACGACTTGGTAAGACATGCAGGAAGTTTGTTGCTATAAGTGGCTCTGAAATCGTGTTTTGTGGCATTCTTCAGGGCTTATTTTTTATAGCATTGGGTGACAATTGAGCACACAGTCCACCTGATGCTAAGTGGATGCTGTGGCCCATAGACGTCTACATTTATCCTCAATTAAGAATCAAAACCTAGATGCGCTGTCATCCCTGAGGACTTCAATGGAATGCCTCGTTTCCAGTAAAAGAGGGCCTCCGGATCTCTACACTCACCATACGAAACACAGCAGTATTAAGCTGCTATTTTACACTTGTATTCTGTGAGAGCGTGGTCTTTCCCCCGTCGAGCCGATCCGTTCGTGCTACAACCATAATATGAGCGTGGCTCTACCACGTATGTAACCTACCTATTAAAACGTAACAACAAGTAAATTAATCTGGATTTCAACATCCTATGGCAGGGATGGCGAACCAATGGCAATGTTTTCGGCACACCATGGCATGTTGTGGCCACAAAATTCACTATGATGCAGAATTAATAATATTACTAAGACTATAAAGTATTGTAGCGGCGCTGTCGTCGCGCCACAAGCAAAATCCACCGAAGCCTAAATCACGCTATCAACATTCCAAATCATAAACAGTATATATAGAACATCTCCGAACTATCACATGGAGTGTTGGCCGCTCCCCGGGCAGAACACCTTGCCCGGCGGGAGATCTCCCCTTTTCCTTCATCGGCCACAGTGGTGACTAACCGACGTGATCTGAACACGCAACCAACTACCTTCGGAAACTTCAAGCTTCATCATCGTCATAGAATACCCCACCCATTCGCTCCCGAGCAGATATCGTCTGCAGTCTTCATATCCTGCAAGCCATCTAGCTTCACAAGGTTCATCGCAGCACTGGAATAAAATAATGCTTCCTGTTCCTTCAAGCTACTCTCTGCGCCATACAGTGTTCGGCACGGCTCTGAGCCTTACTGCTCACCTCTGCTTCATGGCACTCTCGCAGATTACTTGCCTTCTTCTCGACTCACCGCAGACTACAAGACAATCTCCTGGCACTTGCATATTCGTCGACAACTCGACTGCACTATCGACCTCCGGTCTGAGCAGGGGGGTGATGTAGCGGCGCTGTCGTCGCGCCACAAGCGAAATCCACCGAAGCCTAAATCACGCTATCAACATTCCAAATCATAAACAGTATATATAGAACATCTCCGAACTATCACATGGAGTGTTGGCCGCTCCCCGGGCAGAACACCTTGCCCGGCGGGAGATCTCCCCTTTTCCTTCATCGGCCACAGTATTATAATACTACGAACGAACACGCGTGATCGCGACGGGAAGCGCACTCGTTTTGTTGTTATCACAGAAATCGTAATAATATTATTACTATTTCTGTGGTTGTTACAGTTATATCGTAGGCTATTATTGCTAATGACGCATAGTTCGTTTCATCATCATCAACAACATTACAGCCCTTCACAAGTCCACGCCTCCCCCAATGAACGCATAGTTCGTTTCCGCATAGAATAATAATCAATTTTCACAACTGTATTTAAAAATTTATTTGTGTAATATTTACCATTTTACAACCCTGCAAAAACAGGAGTCACAGTAATGTTAATTTAATTTGAATTATGCGTATAACTGAAACATTTTTCAATGTATAATAATAAATGTTTCAACTCAAAACTCTTTATTTATTTTTTGTAGTAAAAGAGTTATGAGTCGATATTATTTAGTACTATTATTTTCCCAATAATCACAAAGACAAAATTATTTTACGGCACGTCTATGAGCTCATTAAACATTTCTTTAGAAAAATGTCACGTTGATAGGTAAAGATTCGCCACCCCTGGTCCTATGGCATTTAAGTAACGCGGTTGCTGCATTTAAAGCATCCTCTGAATCAACGTGGAAGTGCTTCAGGAAGTAGGTCGAATGTCTTATCTCGTTTCCTAATGAAGGAACGCTACTGCTGCGTTTTAAATTAATGCACTAAGTGACGTCCCGGAGATCGTCGTAAATACTTCCACACTTCGGAGACATTAAATTCTAAAGATCGACGATTGTGTAAGCGAAATTAAGTTTTATTTTTAAATTAGTATTTTTAATGTGTAAGTGGTTCCTTATAATTAAAAATCTGATAAACAGGATGCGTCGGGTGACCGACTGGGGTCGTTTTTTTCCTTATAGAATAGGGGTGACATAAAAGCACATAGTCCACGTTACTGTAAGTGGATGCTGTGGCCCATAGACATTTACATCTATTTTCGATTAAGAATCAAAATTCTAGAACGTTGTCACCGCTGAGGACTGAAATGGAATGCCTCGTTTCCATTAAAAAGAGTCTCCGGTTTTCGAAACTTACCATACGAAACACACCAGCTTTAAGGTGCTATTTCACGCTGGTATTCTGTAAGATCGTCGTCCTACCTCGGTTGAGTCGACCCATTCCTGCTACAACCGTAATAGCTGCAGCGTGGCTTTACCACATAAAAAATATCGTCGTATGCAATATCTCTTTGTGCGTAGCGTTGGAAAATCCAGCAATAGCCACTCTAATAGTCGACGACTAAGTTCTTTCTCATCAGTTGATTCACTAGCCTTGTGAAGAGATGTTGCATCTCTTTGCATTGTGTGCCGCATAACTGTTTCTTTTTTATTTTTCGCTAAAGTTTACCATCGTACATTGCACAAGATGGTAGGCGTTTTTCCATACAATTTTCCATATTTTATTGGATCTGCTGTCACCAGCTATTATTCCGAACGTCTAAACAGTTGCAGATCTAAACAGACTATTTAGTTGAGCGTATTACATCATGCTGTTATTCGCCAGTTATTCGACGGATCTATCAAATTGCAATCGATATGGTATTTTGGTTTTTTAAACTTCCCGCTAAGAAAATTGAAAATTTTCAAAAATATAGAAGTTATTGGTGTCATCCCGATTTTCGAAAATGAGTTTTCATCAGATCTCGACGTTTTGAGATCCCAGGAAACTATTCTGACCAAATTCACAGGGACGTATGTATGTGTGTGTAAGTATTTAAACCTTTAATAACTTTTGAACGTGTTAATCGATTGGGATGCAGCGTTCTAAAGATCTCAATGTAGAATACATTTGGTGATAATATGAACTGAATCAGATGTGTAGATTTTGAGAAATCTCAAAAATAAAAATTTTGAAAAACTGTTTTTTGGAATTACTTTTAAACGGATTTACCTAACGATTTCAAAAACTAATAAGCTCCTAACCTCAAAAAAATGACTTCGAATGCCGTTTTGATAATAAAAATCGGTTCATTGGTTCGTGAGATATCGAAGGAGAGAATTTGAAAAAAAAAGTTTTTTTACATAACTTCGAGATTTCGCAACATAATTTGGTGAAATTTGGAGCGCTTTGCTTTTGAAATTAGCGGGAAATTCCAGGGATGGCCTGCAGGGTCAACTAATTTTTTTGTTGAGCAACTGTCAAGTTGTTATTTCCTTTACATTTCTCATTTACAACTAAACTAATTGGGAAACAAGGTACTTGAGTAGCAGCCTCGCACCGGCAGGTTAAGTGTAGGGCGTCCCCCCACTAGATGGAGTGTACCTGGTAAAACATGCAAGCAGTTAATGGATGCAGGTGGCTCAGGACCGTGCTTTATGGCATTCTTTGGCGGAGGCCTATGTACAGCAGTGGACTTGTGAACGGCTGTAATGATGATTATAATGATGAACTAAACAATCGTCCGATTAAAAATTAGATGAACGCGCCTTACTTGAAGATAATTAGAGGAATTGTATTAGGCACAGAATTTCGAGATTTTCGAGAGGATACTATTAATAAGTACGATTGCGGAAAGATAAAACAAGTCTCGTCTCGTCTCGTCTGACGTCGAGAGTCGTTCTGCATACAAATGACCGTCATTAATTGCGTCGTTTGTGGGTAGCATGTTCACCGATTTCTCAGAAACGGCTGAGCGACTTTAATTGATTCCATTTCTTTTTTAAAGTAAATGTATAGAAAATAATCCAACCCTTATGGTGAATAATAGGGCATGAATATTTTAATGTAACTATCTAGACGGTTTTCTAGTTGTTTGAACTTGCTATATTCCTTAGACCCACACGATGTGATGAATGATGATTCATTATTTCAGCATTGTTGGAATAATTACTATACCTTCGAGTGTCCTTGCTTAACTATATTCATACTAAACTGTGAAATGATAGAAACAAAGGGAAACCAAATAGAAGTCCGAGTTGAACGAGATTTCCTATTTTCTAATAAGACTCAGAGTCCTGAACCTATATGACAGAAAAAGAATTGACGTTTTAAAATGTGGTGTTGGCGAAGAATGTTTAGAAAATTAATAGAATCAGGCGTTACTTTGCAGAAATCCATTACTATAAAGAAATTAATTAATTTGCAACCTTCTTCAATCCAGGTAAGACACAAGATTGTATATAGTTAGCGGAAGGTTGCAAATTAATTAATTTCTTTATTGAATGTTAAGAATTCAATAAACAGCCTAGCGGATCAATGTGTCAACCACGTGATCATCAAAAGTCTCAGTGCCGACGACGATTGCTTCCGTACTTTGGCCAGAAATCACACTGAAACTCAGATAACCTGGAGAAATTAAATATTACTCTACATTTAGTGTCCTCTTACGATACCCGCGAAATGTACAAGGGATGTATTATAATACTAGCTGACCCGGCAGACGTTATTCTGCCCTTCTTGGTTGGTGGCGCGATGAGTTTCATTTTACATACACACACTTTTCTATAGATTTATCATACGTTAAGCTAAATCATCTTTGGCACTAATAAAACGATCAGCAGCCATAATGACAAACTTAAAAAAAGGAAATAATAACCCTTTTTTATTCTTCCGTAATTGGATAAAAAGTTACCTATATGTTACACACGGTCATTTACTGTCTACATACAAAGTTTCATGGAAATTTGTCCGGTAGTTTTCGCTTAGATTTTCAACATGAGGTTCACAGATATATCCAATATTAACCTTGTGTGTTCTGTCTAACTTAACCATGTCAGATTTATTTGCTAATATATACCAATCCCAGTGCAACGAGACACTGCTATTTTCAAGGACTAGCTTTGGTTCATACTTATAATACTGGATGTCCTATTGAGCATAACAGTATTTAATAGTAAGCTGCTGGTTTAATATCCTGGCTACTTGGTCATGTCTATGCAAATACTCGCCATTCGATAGTCGTGGACAGCCGGAAATAACATGTCTGAGGGATTCTCCAGAGCAATGACATGCGTGATATAACTAACTACTAAACTACTAATTTGCGTCAACCGTGCCGTCCCTCAAAATGTATTTCCGGTAGTTGTTCGTTTTAAATTTTAAGTTGTTTATTTGTAAATATCTTGCTATTCTATAATAAATCTGCGTAGGGCAGGATTATAGTGCCTAAATGTATGCGTAAGCACAGATGCACTCTTTATTCCATCACCCTCATAGTCTGATGGGATCAACGGCTTGAAACACTCATGAGTAATTAACTAACTTCCTGGCTCCGGGCAGCTACTGAGAATTTCTCGACATATAAACTCAAGTACTGTTTTCTTTTGGCCCGACCCGGAATTCGAACCCTCTCAAGATCGCGTTGATGACCACTAACCCAACAGGGCAGTCCGCTCTACTACATATATGTGTGTGTATAATGAATGGGCTGCGGGATAAAACGCTGATGGTGAAATCTCTGTATGTAATTAACATAATATGTTGATATACGATATTCGTTAGATATATACGAATATTATTTTTCATAATAAGATTAAAGAAGAAGGTCCTTAAATCGTCGGAATATTTTTGTTATGTATGTTATAGCAATCATTATTTTCTACGTTGTCCGATTCTACTGATTACATTTTTGTTAGATGTCTTTTCAATTTGCAATGCCAATACATTGGTGAATAATTTCTTACCACGTCAACCGATTTCGATGAATATATTCTCTATAATTTTTTGATGACGATTTTTACTATTTTTAATTATTTATATTCGTAGTCATTTCGACATCGTGCAAACTTTCAACAAATTCGTTTATTAAGGTACAATAAGTATGGCTTACCGCTTGGACGTTTAGAGGTCGACCGTCGGTTGCGTTTAATCTGGGATGTATCTACTACATTACATTATTATAGGGTTATTGAATTTACGTTCACGGGCAAAACTCTCGGGAAAAAGCCGGTCAAGTGCATGTCGGGCCACGCACAATGTAGAGATAGGGTTCCGTACATGCCCGTCACAATACGTGGGCTTTCTTTAGTATAGAGCGTATTAAGTGAGTTCGCTGATTGTCCGCTATAACGACTTAAAATGAGCCCAAATAGGACGATGGTAATTGAAAGACTTATTTTCCAATCAGACTTATAGAGAGTGGTATTTAAAAAAGACTAATAACTTTTGGATTTCAAAAATACAATCTACATCAAATCATTCACATGCCAAGTCCGTACAAAAATTGTCATAGTTCGGACCGAATCTCTTAATCGAAAAGAAGTTCCTCCATATATCCCCATCCCCCAGTGTTTTTGAAAGACCTATCCAACGATACCCCAGACGGTGGAGTAGACGGGTAAAAAATAAATCATCCTCCATTTACCTGTAGCAAACCTGTATAAACCTGAAATAAAATTAAATGTTTTTTAAGATTTTATTTTACAGATTTCTAGCACCTAGGGTCTCTAAGTAAAACCACGGATGGACGAACAGATGGATATGACGAAACTATAAGGGTTTCTTGTTGTTAAACTATGGAACTCTAAAAATAGACATAACAAACATTGATAGTTTAAATTTTATTTTTATGGCCTCTAAAACGGAAAAAACAGTTAATGCTTATTTGTAAAGTTCAGAATAAATAAAATTTCTTCTGTTATTGTAGCACGCTACCTTAATATACTTGTACCTAAATAACAATGTTTAGATTGTTAATATTTATTACCTATAATTTGCGTTTTACTATCTTCGACTAGGTGGTGGGTTTTAATATTAGTATGCTATTAATATTATAATTTATAAAATAAAATATTAAAGGTGTAAAAAATAATTATATTATTAAACAACATTAAATGTGAATAATTCATTAATAATACGGTGTATGGATTGTGAAAAGAATATCAAAAAGTAACATATTAAATAAATGCCTTGCTCTTTAATTTTAACCTATAATTTTTTTATTCTCTTACTATATTTATTATTCACTTTCGAAGTTTTTGTAGCCAGAACGAACGTTCGTGTCGTATGTAATAGTGACAGGTTGTAAGTTATAAACTTATAAATATCAAATGAATTCAGTACAATTCAATGCGCTTCATTAACCATTATTACGTAACACGCAACACAATAATAAATCATCTACGTTTATCCATTAGGCTCGTGTCAGGTGGAATTTTTTTCCATCAACGGATGGCGATGTGGGATTAGCGTTATTTCGTTAAATCACGTTTTAAGCTACAGTTATCCATAATATGTTAACGTTATACTAGTGTCCGAGCGAAGGTCAGTTTTAGTCTGAAGTCGAAACAGATTTTTCGGCTTTTACTGCAACCTTCGGCCGAAGTTAAAGGTTTACGGTTAGAAATTTTATCTAGCACTAGCAATAACGCATATTTCGTACTATTACTTTCGTGTTAATATTATGACATTAACTCTATATATATAATATAAAGTGCTAAATTGAACGATGGCGTGATTTCTTACGATACTACGAAACATTGGATCGGCAGATTTAAGAATGAAAATTATGTGTATTTTTATAGAATAAGGGTGACGTACGAGCACACACAGTCCACCTGATGGTAAGTGGATGCTATGGCCTATAAACACCTACATCTATACTCGATTAAGAATCAAAATGCATTTTCTTTATTAACTGGCTTTACGGCTCTGGTTCCTGGCCCTTCTGAGCCTATCCTTTCTTTTGGAATCTTCATTTTATGTTCTTTTTCCTCACAATATGCCGATGCGACACATTGCGAAGCCCTTGGGAGATTTTGACGACAGCTCAACCTAGCGGACAGTTGATGACGACAGCCACTCAAGTTCAGCAGGCGCCCAAGCGACCAAAATAACTTGAGGTTTATATCAACATCAAAGCACTTGTTTCGTCGTTTTCTCTAATAGTTCACACGCGCGGCCACTTAATTCACAAAATCGTCTTTATCAAAATCCACTATTATTCAAGGGAAAAAACAGGAGCGACAATCCGTCTACAGCCAAGTTCCCACCAAAACTCCAATCAAAATGCAGATGCGTTGTCACCCGTGAGGACTAAGATAGAATGCCTTGTTTTCAGTAAAAGGGTCTCCGGTTCTCTACACTGATCGTACGAAACAGTAGCAATACGCTGTTATTTTACCCCGGTCGAGCCGACCCATTCGTGCTACAACTATAATATAGGCGCATCGTGGCTCGTATGAAAAATCTACTTAATTTTAATTACTAAGTACACCTGACTTAGTAGGTACTATTCTTCTTCGTTCACAACCAGTAAACCAATATATTCATGGACATGGATCAAGTGTCGATTAGCAATAGAGATGAGAGAGTACCTACTATCACAGAACTACTATTATGTGGTAATGTAATTAACGGAACCAGATTTTTAAATATATTGCAAATTTAAATAGATTCATGTTTTATAATAATCACATTTTATTATTTTGGAATGCTTTTCCGACCCATTTAAATATCAGTCTTGACCTGGATTGAGTCGCAACTCGAGGTTAAGAACCACTAAATTAATCGTCTCTTAGATTATCACTCACGCGGAAAGGGTCTAGGATCTAAACGTAAGATCGAAAAACAAACTTTGGGAGAAACTTACTAGCTTTAATTTAAAATAATTGGTATTATATAATACCTCGTTTAGAATATCTCGATTACACTTGCGTAGTTTAAACCACTCATAAATACTCAAAATCCAATTATTAATAAATCTTATATCGTATTATCGTTATCTATTTGAGACGAATTGACTACCCAAGTTCGCAGATAAAGCACGAATATTTACGTGACGTCTAAGTTGTACTGAACTGTGCTTTAACTGTTCTTCTGACCTGGTTATTATACACAAACTTAAGGCACTATCGTTACGACTATACAAAGTCGTATAATAGGGAAATTTCTACCCTATCTTCTAGTAAATAAATTTAGTTAATTTCTTATTTCCATAAAACATCGTTTATTTAGAATACATCTTTTTTTTTGTTTAAAATCTTTGCCAAACCTCATATTTAGATTTTTTTAGCATACAACGCATTTAGATAGTACGTGGTATTTTTAGCAGCCATAATATGGTTGCAGCATGAAGGGGTTGTCTCTATCGGGAAAGGACCATGCTCTGACAAAATACTAGCGTGAAATGGCAGCTTAATGCTGCCGTGTTTCGGTATGGTGAGTATATCCCATCTTAGTCCTCAGAGATTATAACGCCATTTGCGTCAAGTAAATGTCTATGAAATGTAAAATAGGAATTTGAGATGAAATAAAAACTCTTTATTTTTCATAAGAAATTAAAATTTTGTTTGTCAAACTTCAACATGTTTTAAACCGTTTCAAAATGAAGTTCCTTTGTCCGAAGAAGAAACGACGCAAGGAACTCTGCAAGTATCCCCTTTTTTGTTATCATTTTTAGAGGCCAAAAGTAGGATTTTTCTACAAACATTATAAAAGGATTTAAAATGTTTGTAGAAAATCAATCAAAGGGAGTGGAAGTTAGCAAATATATTCATATCACACTTTATACGGGGCCTTATCTCATCTTACTTATCTAGCTCGTCTTCCATCATTCAGGCAATACTTGTGAAACGTACCTAATGTAGGCACGAACACAACAAAGGCCTTGGGTGAATGAGCCCTGTTTAGCTACAAAACGTCTCATTAAGCCTCGGAGATACCTGACTTAGTGAACAATTCCGTCATGGTATTATGTGGAGATTAAATTGACTTACGCTTTTTATCTGGTTTCGCATTGAAACAAAAGCTTTCTAACAAGCACTTCTTGTTAGAAAACTGGATCAAGGATTTATTTGCGTTACTCCCGCTTTTAATTTTTAATGTTTACAGTTTCAGTGACGATTTTGAATCTTGGCGTCATTTAAGAATCTTTTTTTCTAATTCTTCATTATGAGTTGTTACAACGTAACATATTTCATAACTCCATCACATGTTTCTAAGAAAACGAAACTAGTAATAAAAGAATTAGGGAGGTATTATTACACCAGACTTCCCTTAGTAATCCCACTTACGATAATAACAATGATTGAAAGTTAAACTTACAGAGGTTATTTTTTTTACAATAATTTTAATTTTTACACGTATCAACTAACTATCAAAAATTATCTGCCAAACATTGGTCAGACTCATCAGTAATCAGGGTATTTAAAAAGTAAAATATATGCGATAAAATCCGTAAAAACTAGTTTTATTTAAACAGGCTCATCAGATTACGTGTAGCAAAAATCCTTTAGGTTGTTCGCTTTTTCACTTGCTGTTATTAAAATTCGATAAAAAGATAATATTAACTGTTACTGCTGTGAACTGAAAATATATTTGAAAGTATGATAGGGAAAAGTATTTCTGTGTATGTGCGCTTTCATTCAAGCCTCGTACGGGATTACGCGCTAAGCCCCTATTCTGTAAGAGCAAGTCTATGTCTCTACTTGAATTTGAAGAGGCTTGTACTGTTATTAGTTATATTCTTTAAGCTTCGTCTGGCATAATTTTCTCTTCGTACTCTTTTTTACAGCAACCACTATGTAATAGATATTTTTTACGTTGTCTCTTTTTTTAAAAAACCTTATCTATTACAAAATACATTGGATACTTTCGTGAAGATGAATTTGTTGCACAATTTGTTTTTGTGCTGCCTTGTATAAAAATGCCCTTCAGATCGCATTTCGGTTCCGGCGGTCAGTCAAAATCATCAGGACGCGAGACGGGATTATAGTGCACAAGATGTAGATACGAATACGCTAAACTCTCTATTCCATCACTCTCATAGTACCGTGGGTCGGCAATCTGACGCGACTAGAGAGAGATCAGACCCAGGACCATCACCGTTATCTGCTTTCTGAGGCACTGGGGTGAAACATCGTCAACTTCCTCTCTGCGGGCTACCACTAGAAATTTTTGACAGATAAACCTAATAATAATCTTTGGTCCGATCACGGATTCGAACCCGGGACAACATGATCGACAGTCGCACTTACGGACCTACGAGACATTGCCTTCTATAATTAATGAGACGGGAAATTTTGTACGCTATTTCTTCACTTTTCCAAACGTAAATTAGTAGTCAATCGTGTTGGCTGAATTGCACACATCGAACGCGAAGCGGAATTATAGTGCTCTATTGTTACCAAATCAAAAAGTCGTGTTCCACTCAACTTTAATTACTTCTACCCGCGCTATGTTGCGCTTATATACAATAAAAAAGTACAGAAATAGCAAGAGGATATTTCAATTAATACTTCTGACATAGTTATAAGATTATTTATTTAGATTATTATTTAAAAAGTTAATTGAAAATAATGTCACTTTGACGTCAGTTGGTCGGTATGGATATGAACAAGATTTTTTGATTTTTTTATACGTTTTATGGAAACCTTTTTAATTTCACTATTGTATACCGTCCCGTTCATTATTTCAATTTTATTTTTAATTTTTAGGCGGCAGTAATGCATTTTTTTTTCTTTTTTTCGGTAACCAAAAAACGAATCACCGATATCAAGCATTAAAAAAATCGTGTTAATCAAATGAAAACAATTATTGTAGCTTTAAACGAAATACGTGTTATAAAAGTGAATTGATTATTCAAAACATTACATCAGCGTTTGAGGTGTGCACTTTTGTGTTTTTTCAATTTTATTCATTTTAATTATAATTTGTAGGTAACTTATTTTATTGTTACAAATAGAGTGTGAAAACTGTTTGTTTATCGAAATAATGTTTTTGACGTATTGGGGAAGCCACTTGTACACCTATTATAGTTTTACCTTATCCAGTACTCTGCAATCCGTATATGGTATAACGCACTGGCTTTATTACTTATCACAACATTCATAGGTCGCATCAATTTTTTCTTAATATATAATTATTAAGAGCAAACAAATAATGTGTAGATAGTTATTTGTTTACTTTTTTATTCCTTTCTGTATTTACTCACGGGACAATGTTGACTAATTCTACTTCAACGCAAATATTGCGAAAATAATATTTATTTTTTATTTGCCAGACTTGCTACCAGCAGTTTACTTTGAGACTTTTGGCTCTACGTATTTTAATAATGCACAAGATTTCGTATTTCACAATATTGAGGTTGAGTCGTGTATCATGTGTCATGATATTGCGGGAATATATTGGGTGCGTTTGGCAGAAAAAAGCGCTAGCAAGCGCTTGTAAGCAAAATGGCGATCGTAAGCGGTAAGCGCTGTCAAATCGTAAGTAGCTATTTTCCTCCAGGACACGATGTTAGTTTTAACCGGGGAACCTAACCTAATTTAAATATATGTTTGTAAAGTATTCATATTAAAAACTTACCAATCATGAATTTTTAATAACATGTATATGTTTATTCATGTCATTATATTACTTAAAACTAATATTGCACAAAACAACTTATAAACTCTACTTCAAAACAAACAAATTAAATAAGCAAAATGGCGGATTGTGTCAGCGCTACCGAAGTAGCAATCGTGTCCTGGCCGAAAACTATTTCAGCGCTTATAAGCGCTTGCTAGCGCTTTTTTCTGCCAAACGCACCCATTGATTCGATTCACCTTTCATTTACCTTCGTGCAGTTTGCTCCAACGTTCGTAACATGAAAGGAGCATTCGGTGCTAGAAACTGATTAAATTGGTCAACGGTTGAAAGACGAGCAGTAAAATTCTTTGTTACTATTTTTTTTTTTAAGAATAGGGACGACAAAGGAGCACACAGCCCACCTGATGGTAAATGGATGCTGTGGCCTATAGATCTATTCTTAGTTTAGAATCTAAATGCAGATGCTTTGGCACCCCTAAGGGCTTAGAACTTAGATGGAATGCCTAGTTACAGCAACAAGGGTGTCCGGTCTCTAAACTCAACATACGAAACACAGCATAAAGTTGTTATTTTACGCTAAATTTTGTGAGAGCGTAGTCCATCCCCGGTCGAAACGACGCATTATTGCTACAACCGTAACGTAGCTACGGCATAACTCTACCACGTTTCAAAAATTATTTACATATACAAATAATATAAATAAGAAGGCATAAAAATAACTTAATGAATTTTTATACTCTGGCCGTGTTATTGAACCAAAAGATAGAAAAATAAGTACTAAGTATTTTATAAATGTCTGTAAATAAAATCCTATTTATTTACAATTTTGGAACACGTGCGAACAGTATCTGGGCGACTCGTTAGTTGAGCGCTTTACCCCCAAGCCTGTAAGCCCTTTTCCCGGCTGCACCGTTATAAATATAGAACTAGAAGGTAGCCAATACGGGCAAGCGGCTTAAATCAAGAACGTAGATTTTAACTTGAGTCTAGTATGATTAATCGCACAAAATGTTTGATTGATACTTGATTATGTTGTGTTTTATGCGTATTTGGTAATATAGACGTTAATAGGTAATCAAGATCTCCCAAAACAGGTAGTTTAAAAGTAGTTATCCAAAAAGGTAGTCTATATTTTTTCTAATATTGTAATTTAAATCATTCTATAACGTATTTCGGGAATTGCTGTGGAAAATATGGTATGTTAAATATGGCACTACCTTATATCATCGCGTGCGAGGGTATCGTAAGAGGCGGCAGTAGAAAACGAGACCAGGAGATGAGCCAGCGCTTATATTAACTGCGGTTGCCAACGCGCTTGCTAAGCGAGGCAACAATGGCAAATATCTCCCATATGAGGATTCTATGGGGGACACCTATCAATAGTTAATTTTATAGGCTGTTGTGGTAATTTTACATTAAATGTTTTATTTATTACCAATAGTTTAATTTAAATATCCTAGTATAGGATCCTATCATATATCATAGTATCGCCCTAACTAAAGGCATATCAATTGTAACCTTAGCTCTATGTAACGCATTCGAGTATTATAGCGAAATTTTACTTTTCTTAATGATGATATACCCTTTTGACATATTTCGAATGCACTGTTAACTAGAAGTTGTGTTCTGCACGTGACAAGGAGAATTTATATAATGTCGCTTCTTCACGCATATATATATATATATATATATATATATATATATATATATATATATATATATATATATATATATAAGTACATAAATCTTATACAGTGGCAAAAATATATCTTACTCGTGGGTGTCGTAAGAGGCAGTAAACTACGCGAGAAGTATTTACTTGAGTATCGATACATACCGATATAGCCGACATCTCGTTTGTGCCACTTTTAGGCTAAGGGCAAACAGGTACGAGACATCTGATACTGTGGCCACAGATTAAATAATGTCACCTACAATGGAAGAGGCCATGACCAGTAGTGGAATTTCACGGCTGATGAAGGAGAACTACTATACTCTTTGATCGCTGTAGGTTCCTCAATGCAGGTCATACTATTTTACCACACTTGTTATTAATAAAATAAACAATAAACCAAGAGATCGACGAGTTAGAAACAGTAACACGAGTAAAGCTGTGATATGTCATTGCGGTTGCTTACATAGCCGGACATATTATTATCAGGAGACCGTCGCTTCCGGTAATACGAACAGATTGATTTTTAATTAATAGTTACAGGTGTACGGACGTTCGCAGTAGTCCAAGTGATAAGCGAATATAAGGGATAAATAAGGGTTTATAAATTTTATAGATGCCAGAAAACTAAGTTCGACCACCGCCGTCACCAATAAAATTGTAAGGAGCAGTTTCAAGTGCTAAATTATCAGTTGTTCGGCGGGGAAGGCATATAAGGTGTAGAAAGCTGCATGTTCTAGATATAAACACATTTGGAGCTTAAGTCTGACAACAAGTATTGGTGTAGCGCAACTTATTCTTCATTGTTACTTACAAACTTATAATACTCTCAAAAATATGGTCCATGGGCATAGGTCAAGTAGGAAGACATATGTAAGCCACTACTATTACTAGATGTATTTCTAGTCATTGTAAGAAGCGATCGATTTATGAATATTACGCAGTAGTTATACACATGTTTATCTTATTGTTCACTATGACCTAGGCTTCACGTTCGCTATGTCATAAAAGTCCTTATTTTGAATTCAAATCGAAGTAATAAACGCTTTAAGATGTGCTGTGGTTATAACTTATAATCCTTAAATTTTATGCGTCGGAATATTAAACAAGGCGGGCTTATTAGTAAATGTAATTTTTTTTAAATTAATTTAACAATGAGTGTTACAAACGAGCACACATAAGTCCATCTGTTGTGAAGTGGCCACATTAGCTCATAGATAGGTCTTTATGTATCGATGAATTTCCTTGGTCGCTGCAACAAATACACTTAAGGCGACACCGTGAAAAATGCACCTCCTTTCATCGAATAGTATAGGACTATGACACCACTAACGTAAGTGGGATTTTGATATAGGTAAATTCATGTCTTTATCTTGAATTTGATTGCTCAACAACACGATTGTATAATTTTGACTCGATCATAATTATTTGCGAAAACACCTCTAAAAAATCACTATAGTTGAAATTACAACGAAATCATTTGATCTATATGTTTGGGAATCACTCAAATATATTCATAACATCAATATTCATAATTTACTTGCTCGTTATTTTGATAACTTAAATCAATAATTTTTTTTAAAATATTTTAAGATTCTGACAATTTCTAAGCGCCTTTAATTGTCGGGGGCGCTACGCAATTTTAGACCTTATGACGGCGTTTCTTCAAGTTTTTATAGAAATTATGTATTCACTCGGATCAGTACGGCGTTAGCGTTTTCAATGTGTAGTCTTAATAAAAATATGTACTATTATGTCATGAGTTACTCAACCTCAGAATGAGAGTCCCAACTAAAGTTCAACAATTATATAAAATACAAATTGTTAGATTTCTCTGGTGTTGCATCGTATATACTAAGTAGCACAAAATAATTGCGGTTGGAACTTTAACCATTATCTACGAATCGACAGTTCGATAGTCTGACCACCTATTTAATCGTTACTCTTGCTTTTATTTCTAAAGACCAATTTACACTTCGACAAGTACAGTAGTGAGTTAACTTGCGAACCTGGCGAGTAAAGTTTGAACCTCGTTTGAACGGCAATAAGCGAGTTAAGTAGCAAGTTAACGATTAAGTTGAACGGGATAGCTGGCCGAGCTATTTTTCGGCGAGTTAAGTGCGAAGTGCTGTCATCCCGCCCGTCTCCCGCCACCCGCAACTAAACTCGCTTTTTGTGTAAACGAGCGAGCGAGTCACTCCAAAGTTGACAAGACGCAACGTTTGCGCGCCAAAACGTACAATTGTACTTGTATAATTAAACTCGCCACAAAGTTTGTTCGATACTGTTTATTAAATATTTATACGTTTTATATTGAGTTTTAATAATAAAATGGACGAAAGATATCACGTATAAATTTGTACAGGAGTATTTAGAACACGAATGTTTATATAATAATAGTAGAAGTTCAAATTGTAAAATCAAACCTAAGAAAATTCTTAAAAACTTCTTTAACAACAACCATTAATACTTCTCTGACTGGATTATTTAATTCTTGACGTAATCCTAGGACCACCTTAAACGAAAACCGGAAAAATTCTGTAGTCTTGAAACGTTATACTCCAACGAACTCTATGAACTAATGTCCTTAACTAAACTCGCCACGAAGACATTGTTTGAACGCTACTGCCCACTTAACCGTTTACTGTCAACTGCCCTGTAACTAAACTCGCTACTGTACTTGTCGAAGTGTAAATCGGTCTTATCGGCTTGGCGGCGCAGTGGCCAAACGTTTGGCTGCGGCGGTGTTGGTCGCGGGTTCGTAAAGCAGGTTACGGCATAACTATTTGTCTATGTGCCACAGAATCTACTCACTATCTACTCACCATCAGTTGGACTGTATGCGCGTTTTTACCCTTATTTTATAAAAAAAATGTTCTGGATCTGGATGTTTTCCCGTACGAAATTTATGTTGTAGCAACATTTTATAAAAAACAATAAAAACTAATCGAAGTTCATATAAAAACGAATTCATGTTATATTATGCACTTGTTTCTCTATATCTTGTAACATTGACCCGTTTTCAGGAAATGATATTAAATGAACGCACGTTTAAATATAAATCTGTTATTGCACTGAGTTACGAGCATTTTTGGTACATCCTTTTTTACCTCTTATTGAGAGTTATACAAAAAATATTTTGAAGTTCTGCCCCATTGCTCACTGATAATGCTGGTGAATCAGAAGTTTGAACTCAAGAGGAATTATATTAGTTCCATCATCAGTATTCTTTTATTGTTTCGAATGTTACAACAGCACAGCTTATTAGAGGTCGCTTCTTTAAAAATAAAAAATATAGGCCTGGATATTTGCCACAGTTGCCACGCTTGGCAAGCGGGTTGGCAACCGCACTTTGTTTACTTTTAGTCGTTATCAGAAAGACGCTGCTCCAACTCTTACACCCCACGAGATGATATGAGGTTGTGGATATTCTTACAACGCTGCTACACGGTCACGGTCACGGTTTAATGTAGCACAATATTTGTAAATACTCTGATAGTGATAGCGAGGAATAGGAAGTTAGTACTTGCCAGTAAAGGGAAAAAATCTAGTTTTTTGCCCGCTAACCTTAGCGGCACGTGATGCAACTTGCTGATTTTCAAAAGGATGAAGAAAGTTATGGATGAATGTAAAATTCCCTTAAAAAATCGCTAAATCCAAATTTTACACGCTGCATGACAAAGATCCGTGTCACACATCCTTTCTTAAAAAGGAATGCTTTGGTGATTTCGACACGTAGAAGAATGAATGAGAAAAAAATAACACAGCAAATTTATGCTGTAAAGGTGACAGAGACTAAGGAACGCTCTAGAGGGAAGATTATCCACTAAACTGGCGATATTATGTTGAAAATGGGCAGAAATAAGGGTACTCTTAGCCGGAGAGCATGTATGCGTAGATATTATATGAAGGTATAAGAATCGTGCAACCAGGATCGTATTTATGTAGGCATATGTACCTACGCTTGCACGGAATCGCCTGCTCAGCGAGTTGAATACCGGCTAATATTCCGCCTAATGCTTCCAGCAGGAGTATTCTTAGAAAAACTTTAGTCTAAAAGTAGACTTAAAAAGACTTCTGATATTATGTGGTATGTAGATAGTGAATTATATGAGATCAAACACTTCGTTTGAGTGTTCAACAAAGAAATATATGTACAAGAACCTTATCATCCTTAACAACGGGATGGAATAAAATGGGAAAATAATTCATTATGATTATACAGGCTTCCTTTCCGTTCAAACCGGAATACAGCGATGGATATACTGCTGTAGCCGCAAAAATAGGCTAGTTGTACCTTTCCAAACAAATTTCTGGGAAGTAAACATACCGCACCTCTAGAATAAATTTTTCTCTCAATTTTTCCTTACGAAACCTACACTGTTATACATATATTTTCTTTTATAAAATCGAAGCAATGAATATTAATTTTGTTGTCTTGTCGTGTTTATGAAATTTTAATATACCGGTTACTCGTAGCATTCCCGTTCACTGTAAACAAACTAAGCTATTTTTGAACATGGATATCTCTGATAAATTAAACTTGTTTGATTATGATTTCTCATATTTACGCGAACACTACGCATTGAATAAAACTACTTTTACCGATTTTATCGTCCCCTGTAACTACGGGTGCTGCAAAGCACCCAAAACGTCGGGGATCAAAAATATGTAGTAATAAACGTGATAAAATCCGTAAAAGTATTTTCATTCAATAATCCTGTTGAAGATAAATTGCAATGCCTCACTTAGCTTGGGTTATATTAAGCTTAATAGTAAGTAAATGTTAAGGTTTCTAATCAAATCAAATCAAATTCATTTATTTGCATAATACAGGTATAAGAGTTGTTACAAAAAAAAATTAGAATATGTACACTGTATTATTACCTTATGAGGTGTGCAAATACTTTACAATATAGTCTACGCATTACTAATTCAATAATGGTGCTTTGAAATAAAATTAAGAATAAGAAAAAAAATATTGTCAATAGTTGAGTCTATAGTGCTAATTGTTGTCATACTAAATACCTTGATGTTATATAAACTCGAAATTAAATATTTTTGATAATACGAATAATCAAATCCAAAATGTTGTCATACAAAATTTAAGTTAAATTATAATTTAATATAGTAATTAATTTGTATATTAGGTAAATGTATAAATTACTATTATTCAGTTATAATTAAATTCAAATTATTATTATTAAGTTACAATTAAATTAAAACTATTGCTATTAAAATATAATACTTTTGTCCTCTAGGTACTCTTTGACATTATAATAACATTTATTAATCAGAAATTTGTGTAATATCGTCTTAAATCGTGAGAAAGGCAACTTTCTGGCATCATCTGGCAGTTTGCTGTGAATCAGTGATGCCATACAAAGAATACTTTTATTGAGTAGTGCTGTATCTCCATACGGTATTTCTATGTCTAATCTTTTTTTGTCGCGTAACTGTCTATAGTAGCTTTTAAAAGTAGTCTTGTAAAAATTTGGTTTTGATTTCACAAATAGATTTATTTCGTAGATATACATCGAAGGCAATGTCAGAATTTTTAAGTGTTTAAAGAATGGTTGACAGCTTGTAGTATTATCCAGATGGCACATTGCTCTGATGCATTTCTTTTGAGCTTTGAATGCAGATTCTTTATTTACCGAGTTGCCCCAAAATATTACACCATATCTTAGGATAGGTGCAACAAATCCGTGATAGGCTAATAAAACGGCTTCTTGATTGACAATCTTGGAGAGTTTGTAAAGAGCAAACGAGGATTGATTAACTTTTTTGCAGACATTATCTAGATGTGTTTTCCATGATAGGTCATAGTCAATACTAATTCCTAGAAATTTTGTATTTGTCACTGTATGTACTGTATTGCCTTGGTAACTAACATGTATAGTTATGGGTTGTGTTCTTTGATAAAAGTGCATTATTTTTGTTTTGTCCATATTTATTTTAAGATTGTTTTTTAGGAACCATTGAATTATTGTATTTAATGTGTTATTGATTACATTTTATCATTACTGTGCTATCATCTGCAAAAAGTACCATACGATGTTCAATATGTCTAGGGAGATCATTTATATATACCAGAAATAGTAAGGGACCTAGGACATTACCTTGTGGGACTCTGAATTTTATGGTTCTAGTGTTAGATCTATATTTGATTTCATTGCGTGTTTTCTTTCATATTTGTGTAATTTCTTATTACACAAATATTTTATTATTATTTGTTTTCTATTGAACATATAAGAAGAAATGAGGTCTAGCGCATTACCTCTTATGCCATACCAGCTAAGTTTCTGAATAAGTATCTTATGGTCAATACGGTCAAAAGCCTTGCTCGTATCCATAAAGACAGCACATATCGGATTTCTTTTATCCACACTGGTTAAAATCGTTTTAATTAAGTCATAAATAGCTGTATTTATAGATTTACCCTTGCGAAATCCTTTTTGTTCTTTTACCAAAATATTATACTTTTCTAAATAACTGTATAGTCGATTATAAATTACTTTTTCAAATAATTTTGAAAAAATAGATATCAATGTTATCGGTCTATAGTTTCCCATATTTTTTGTCATCTCTTTTGTGGAGTGGAATAACAATAGAAGTTTTAAGTTTTTCGGGGTATATTCCGTTAGAAATGCATAAATTTATTATGTAGCATAAGTGAGCAGCGATTGACGAGGACACATACTTTATAACTTTAGTGCAAACACCATCGTAACCCACACTTTGAGTATTTTTCAGTTGTTTTATTTCTCTATCCACCTCCATAGGCATTTTACGTAACAAGAAAAAACTGAATTTACGTTAGTACTAATTTTGGGATTTGAGTGTGTTAGGTCGTTATTTTTTGATTTATTTTTATGCTCCCATTCTTTTATTTGGTCAATAAAAAGTCGTTAAAGTGATTCGCAATAGATATAGGATCTCTAATTTTGATATCGTCGTTAAATATTTCCGTAATAGGCTCTTTGGGAAATTTAAATTTAGTCTTGTTTATAACTGACCATGTTGCTTTTGATTTATTTTGTGATGTACTTATGTAGTAGTTATTTTGTGACTTTTGCGTTAGTGATATAATTTTTTTTAAACTTAGAGGCGTATTGCTTGAATTTGTGTTTATTTGATCTTGTGGGTTGAGTCCTATACTGCCATAATAATTTTCTTTTCATTTTCAAATTTAAATTTAAATTTCTAGAATATTATATGTATATGACTAGCTGCTCTCCGCGACTTTGTCCGCGTGGAATTTACTACAATTGGATTTTATGGGTTTTAATTTTTTTGCGCGAAACCCTAATTTCTTTTCTAAAATAAAAGAAGCCTAACTTACTACTTCTAACATCAACTATCTAACAGTGAAAGTTTCGTCAAAATCGGTCCAGCCGTTTCAGAGACTATAGTCAGACAGACAAACATTTTAAAAATTGCTATATTGTTTTAACTACCGTATATTATACTTTCATATGCATTTATTAAAAAGCTGTAGTTTTGACATAAACAGGCCCTTCAATTTTACTTATTTGTATAAATGTGGTGTAGTATACTCCAACAATACACAATTTAATATAGGTATATCAAAAACCGGCTTTTTAAATCATCCTCATATAAACCTAAGGATAAAAGTTTCGCGGGATTCGAAGGAACTTGTCTGTAAAAACCGCGTTTGATATTTTAATTATTTTTTTCTTTGGCCACCGTTATGACCACGTTTTGTAATTGCGTTTTATTCTTACATTTTGCTATATATATTCAATTTTTGTTGTACTTTTACTAACTTTTAAGCAACTTTTATGACAAATTTGTAATAACTACATATTATGATGTTTATCTATAAAGTGTCCAGTACTGGAAATGGACTTTTCCTGAGCAGACAAGATTTTTGTGAAGTTGCAACGTCTTATATCCCGACCAAATAAGTTTAACCCCCTGACTAAATTATTGGTTCGGACTCCTTCAATTTTTCGCATCTGCACATTAATTCTTACTGAAAAATAGATGTAGTTATTTATGGGCCACATTATCATCTTACCATGGCGAACTGTGCTCGTTCATCTCCCTCACATTTAAACATAAATGATTAAAAAATCTTCCCTCTGTTACCAGTATCTTGATATTAGGTACTTCTAGACATATTTCATAGGCAATCACAAGACAATATTCACAGGCGACGAGTTGACAAGTTATAAGAACAGTGTATTAAATACATTATTTAAGAAAGTTAATTAAAAACATCTATATTTTTCGGAAATGTCTGGTGTTTCCTCTATTAAGTTCTAATAAAGCACACCATCTATCCAGTAAATCTAGTCTAATCTAGTAGACTTGGAATATTTTGACTTGTCTCGCTACGTTCCCGCATTAAATTTCCGCTTGTGATAGCGGCTTGAAAGATCTCTCTGTAAAAGATTTTTCTTTTTGTATGTGAATTATTCACATCATTACTAGTATAAATCGAATTTTTTTTTCATTATATGTCAATGAGTAGTATCACCCAAAACTGTTAACAATTCTTATCTGTTAACAATTCTGGTTTACAATACAAATCACCTTAAATAACACAGTCATTTATTTAGTTGGAAGTAAAGGTTTTATGAAATGCTTATGTCTATATTTATTTATTTCATCTTCGCTCCTGTTGCAGTTTCGCATATAAATTAATAACCACCATTAAATATTAATAAGTGAATATACACTGAGTTTACAAACATATGTATGTTATTATAGTATTATTCTAAACGAAACTAGGTTAACTAAATCAATTTACGTTTCGAAAATAAGTTACCCTTCTAAAAAGAATTCTTAGATTTAAAATGAAAAATATGTTAATAAATGAGAAAAATGTTAATTTTGCTTAACATTTACTATAATCACATTTTATCCAAATGAATCGAAATGGCAAACGATTTGATTTATTGAACATGATATGTTTGAAACCTTGTATAATAAATGAGAAAATCGTGTTAAAATAAGGAAATGATTGTGTTAATGAAATTTTTTCAACCAATGATTTGCTGCTTTTCAAATTACTTACGGCCATGTATTTTTATTTTGTTTCAGGTAAACTGAATTCTCAAGCAACAGTCAACTTCTACTCAATGTTACCATTACGTATGTATGTATATGTGTAATAATTAAACTAATTAAAAGTATACCACGTGATAAATTATAATTGTTTTCATTTTAATCCGTAAAAATTTTAAAGTACATTTTTATGTACTAAAATATTTTGATAGTAGTTTTATAAGTTTTGACGCTTAAAATAAACTTAAAGCAGTTTTTTTTCTGAACGAATTGACATTTTTTATAACTAAACGAGAATATATGATGCCAGTTGTTTACCATTTCATGATGTTTTTTGGTTTAATAAAACAATAGTGACTGATGGCTTTATGAAAAGTCAAACTGTTACCGGCCTACGGTAATATAAGATTGGACTACAATCGCACATAGCTGTCACATCATTAACTGGACACCAAAGCTTTGTCCGTTAATTAGAAGGCAGCGCGTTGGTTGGCAGTGGGGGCAGCTAATAGACGGCTCTCCCTATTTTATAATATACAGAATGAGCTCAAAGCGGTCGTTTTCATGCAAATGCAACGAACTTCAGCGAACTACTTATTAGAACTCTCTGTTTCCGCATAATGATTCCTTTCATTAATCCCGAACATGCACATTTAAAGAAACTGTTTTGAATACAGGCTTACCGTCGCTATTTGTTCGTCGTGAATTTGTTTAAAATCGAACCCGCCATTAAATCGCAAAAAATCCGATTCCTGCGAAGGAAAATGCAATGGCTGAAGCTACGATAAGCTTGTTATTCTTTACATATTAAAATTAAATCCAAACACAAGCATTCCGCGGCAAGAGTGGTAGAGCCACGCTGCTGCTATATCATGGTTTTAGTACGAATGGGTCGGCCTGACCGGGGAAGGACCACGCCCTCACAAAATACCAGCGTAAAATAGCAGTTTAATACTGCTTTGTTTCGAATGGTGAGTCCATTCCATTAAAAAGATCGTAGAGATCCAGATACCCTTTTTAATGGAAACGAGGCATTCCATCTTAGTCCTCAGGGGAGACAACGCATTCTGCGTTTTGATTCTTAATCGAGGATAAATGTACATGTCTATGGGCCACATATCATCCACTTACCATCAGGTGGCCTGTGTGCTCTTTTGGCACCCTTATTCTATAAAAGAAAGACTTCAATATACTGAGAGCTCATTTTGCGTAGATCGGACCAAAAATTAATATGCATATTTCAACTATGATATTTGAAACACCATCATAAACACCTCACTCCGCTCGCGATGTGGGTAGTTTGAGAAAAAGAATCGTTATTTTCGTAAATACACTACCGTTACGAATTTTAAAATAAGTACATTTTATTGATATTTTATTTAATTCAATACTATAAATTCATCTACCTACAAATCGCTTTTTAATGAAAGTGAGCAGAATGAGTAGAGTTTACTTAAAAACATCTTACTGTATTGGTAAGCCTACTTGCGTGGAACAGTTTTAAGTGTTATAGTTATTAATATTTAATATCATCATCATTATTACAGCCCTTCACAAGTCCACTGCTGAACGTAGGCCTCCCCCAAGTAATGCCACAAAGTACGGTCCTGAGCCACCTGCGTCCATCGACTTCATGCATATCTTACCAGGTCGTCACTCCATCTAGTGGGGGGTCGCCCTACACTACGCCTACCGGAACGAGGCTGCCACTCGAGAACCTTTCTTCCCCATCGGTTATCGGTTCGTCGAGCTATATGGCCTGCCAATTGCCACTTCAGCTTACTCATCCGTTGGGCTATGTCGGTCACTCTGGTTATACTGCGGATATCCTCATTTCTACAAAAATCTAGATTTCAGAGATTAAGGTATACCTGACGAGAAGATGTGTCGTAATTTCCCGAACGCCGCCCAGCCGAGTTGAATCCGTCGTAATATTTAATAGTCACTCTTCATTTATAGTGAAGGTTTAAATCGAAATTATTTTGATACATATTGCACGACATGAAATGTTGGTTGTCCTGGATGTGTTGTTATTGTTTCACCAGTCTGACACATCTTAGCTAACCTCCGTTCGTCCCAGGCCTAAGTTTACTCTCGGGGCAGCGAACATGCACGCCGCCGAACGCATCGATGTTTTACGCTCGTCAGTTTCTTCACGGTCAACAAGTTGAACAAGTGCCCGTGGACTTGTGACATTACAATACCTCCTATATCTATTCTCGTAAACACTGAAAGGCTTTTGTGTTTTTAACCGAATTAAAAAAAGGAGTACTCAACTCGACTGTATTTTTTTTAGGTGTGTTACCTCAAACTTTTTTCTAGGTGAAACGATTTTTATTATTCTTTTTCTATTTGATGAATTTTTTAGCTGATGCTTCTCATGTGATCCCATATAAATTTGATCAAGATCTGACCAGTAGTTTTTGAGTTATCCTTAATAATGTGTATTAAATTGACTTCGACTACATCGATGATGTTATCATTTTATTTATATTGAAGTCGGTTTTACAAAATATTTGACTTTAGCACTTATTTTTAATAGAAGTAAGGATGACAAATGAGCCACGAATCCATCTGATCATAAGTGTATGTCGTGGCCTATAGACACTGCGAGTGTATGGTACATTCTTGATTAAGTATCAAAATACAAATGTTTTGATACCCCTTAGGATTGTAATGTAATAGTGGACTACTACATATAATTTAAATTCTGTTTGCTGACATTGTAAGCCATGAATTAATGGATATAAAGAAAACATTTCAAATAATAACAAGATTTCATTTATAAATAACACTGATGAAATTATCATTCTATCTAATAATTAGGACTTAGTGTGTTTGTGAGTGAGTAGGTACCATACTACCAGCTATGGACATTGCAATTTTCGCTGGTTTGTTTATAACATAAAGCAATTATCAGACCGCTGTCTCTGCGCCATGATTAATTGCCTAATTTAGTTCAGCCGGCACAAAGGCCGCTGTAGCTATTTGACTGCATTGTTATAATGTAGTTAACGCGTTATTTATTATTTCATAACACACGGTGGCTCTTAAACGAAATTATTAATGCTTATGTGAAATTGGTATTATCACTGTTATAATATTATTGTCCTATATACGCTTTGTAGCATGGCGCGGGGCCACTTCCGTTTTAGGAAATTTAGTACATAATGTAAATTGGTAAAGTCGGTGCCATTTTCAATTATAAAATGTATCGAAATCTGCCACTAGTTTTATTCTTGTCGTTGTTAAATGTGGCATAACTTCTCTTTCCTCCTAAGGGTAAGACCCCAATTAAGAGTTTTCGGTCAAGCGTTTCGGTAAACGATTGCCGTTTTAGTTAAAGATCAATGAAGTATCATTAACAAATATTATATCATGGTTATCCCCTATAAAATTAATAAGTCATTAAAATAGACTAGGAACAGGAAAAGGCCAAGAATATTAGCCCTGAAGAACGCCCTTTAATACAGGCGACCCGAAAAATCTCTATTGATAATAACTTTCTGCTTTCTAAGTTTAATCGTAATATTGCCTACGGTTTACTTAACATCAATTTTTGAAAATATTTAACGATATCTTTTGGCAATACTTTACGGAATTTGATAGGTTATGAAAAAGTTTTACTTTACTTAGTACATTTTGTTTAAGTTATTATTCGACGACAGTAGGAGAAGAATTTAAAAATTTTGTTGTTAAAAAGAAATCGTATTGAAATATTTTTCAAAAGCCGCAAAACTTCGTAATCTGATTTAATCAAATTATTGTAAAGTTCCAACTGAAAATACGGGTTGCGTAGTTTACCTTTCCTGTTAAACTATTAATTATACTCCACGCCATTTTAACTTGATTAGAGGCAGTTTTCATTTTGTTGCTTAAATGTAAACCTTTGTGTGTGGGGCACACTTTTTTAAATATTTTAGGATATTTTCACATATTATAAAATGATCTTTTATTATTCATAACAAAGTTCTTATAAAGGTTACAGAAACTTTGTAATATAGCGTAATACTAACATTTATGGAACAAATACAACTTTCTTACTTTTCAGATTTTCATGTATGTAGGGTAATGGTAATAAATGATGAAATCAATTGATTACAGTGATATGAACTTAAATTTTGAATTAATAATTTTTGCTAGAGCCTATCATTTGCAAAAATCTAATCCAAAAAGTTGCAATTGGGCCAGCAATGCGTGTTGGTTCTAAACAAAGTAACAAGTTTATACTAGATAATTTTGTTTATGTTAGAAACTATGTTAACACCTTTGGTCCATGTCCATAACTACGTGTAATAATATGCGGCGTAAATCTAAACTTGCTGTTCCAAAGAACAGACTCCATAAGGGTCAGCGCACACCAAGAGCAGAGCTGACTATTGACAGACAGTGCAAAATTATATACAGGTCCAAACGTGATGATCGACCATGCTCGAGCTTGCAGGATGCATGTTCGAGCATGCGCGAGCGCGCCCGCACCGCCACCCGCCCGCGCTCAGTATTGCCGCAGCGAAAAAACTGGACATGTGTTTAGTTTATATAAGTAAGTCGGAATCATGGACGAAGAAAAGTTGATAAGTTTGGTGCAGCGTTTTGAGTGTCTGTACAATATATCAAGTCCAACATACAGCGATCGTATGGTAAAAGCCAATGCTTGGGAAAGAATCTCCACGTTTCTTCTACCCATACTGTTCTTTCAATTTTCTGACGTCTGATTTCATTAATATGTTCTTCATGTACACCAATCACCAAGTCTCAATCGATCATATTGAACACGTCTATCAACGTCGGATTTTGACATCAAATTGGTCATGCACTTCCCTCTAGCAACCCAGAGACTTTCAATGGATCTTGCTCACGGAAGCGCGCGGATGCCGCCTACATGGTCGAGTAGTCAAAATTTTGCTCGAGCATGCGCGAGCATTTTGCAGTTCGGTCTGCGCTGACCCTAAAACTTGACGTGGTAAAGCCATGCTACAGCTATATCAGTATTTTAGTTGTTATGTACAGCTATATTAGTAGTTATAGATCGGCACAACGGGAAGGACCACGTTTTTACAGAATACCAGTGTAAAATAGTAGCTTAACGCTGCTGTGTTTCGTGGTGAGTGTAGAGGAGACACTTTTTACTGGAAAAGAGGCATCTCCATCTTAGTCCTTACGGGTGACAACGCATCTAAATTTTGATTCTTAATCGAAAATAAATGTAGATGTCTATGGGCCGCAGCAACCACTTACCATCATGGGGACTGTGAACTCATTTGTCACCCTCCTATAAAAAAAAAACTAGCGCCTAATTTTAGTAGATTTATAACAATTTTTAACAATATTCCCTGTTTAATTTACTGAGTTGCATTTGCATAAATGCAAGGCTTACGTAAAAACCATTCTAATGAAAAGAAAGGTTATTATACATTAGATGATTATTGAAATGATGATAATGATTGGTCATAATGAGCTTTCTTAGATTTTCATGATTTGTATATCATACCTAGTCTGCTTGTTAGTTCCTTACCGCTTCTTTTCACAAGGTCTCCCCAGTAGTTATTTCTTAAAGCGACGGCAAACAAATCAAAATTGGTAATTTGAATGAATTAAAAAAAAAGTATTTTGACTTTGATACATAAGCACTAAAGTCTTTTTAGGAAATATTACGCACAATATCGCTGAAAACTTAATTTTTTCATCATTATCTAACTGTAGTGGAGTCCAAATGTAGGGTAATATTTTAGCTGCTTTGTCCTCCCGTAACTTAATCAATTTGTCATATTTGCGCAAATAACATATTGCACTGTATGACGGCAGCATAAAATAAATATGGTGGATATGAACTTTCAAAACTTACGACCTAAAATTAATACGTATCGTGTATATATTGTATATGTCATACAATTTGTATAATAAGAAATATCTTATACATAACATTTGATCACTGCAGTCGTGTTCTTTGTGTAATTTTTTTTCATTTCCTTTTTCTATTTCACTTATATTCCAGCTTCGCATAATGACACATGAATAGACACAGAACAATCGCTTAATCAGGAAGGCGCAGTCATCTATTTAGAAACCCAGCTAATTGCCGTTTGACCTGCCGTGGTCTCGAGCGGGAGTCCGATTCGTGGGAGCGAGCCCGTGCTGCCCTCACTGCACTTGATTGAAGCGAGCCCCAAACGAACTCGGAGTAATTTGCGCAATCCGTCTGCGATGCGGCTGATGTGGGGCCTGGCGTTTGTAGTCATTGTATTTAAGCGGTTTTTTTTTAAACTGTTGTTGACCATCGTTATTTATATACATTATTTAGAATTCAGCCTATACAATAATAGAACTGAGGGGACCCACAAACAGGGTGCGAAGATGCTCTTCCGCAGGAAATCAGTGGACGCTATCAACTTAACACCGTGAATTGTGAACCATGACAGCGCTTTACAACTCATATTTTATGTTTTGTTAGATTTTTTTGTTAAATTCCACTTTTACGGTGCATAAAATAGCCGAAGGATTCTTTTACACCAGCGCCAAAATAAGTAATTTATTTTGTTAGACAAGTGCGGTGTTGTGTTTTTTTTCTGGTGGATTTCCCATAGTCATCTTTTCCAACACCCCACGGGACGAAATAGGTTATGGACCTTCACATGCCGTATAATATATTTTATAATTTATAATAAGCAAATTAATATTATTACTTAAGGTTGCCCTAGTCGATGGCACGAACTAAGTGGTGGGCGGGGTAAAAATGCATGCTATCTCAGCCGACATCACGTGCGAAAGGGATAGACGCTGTGATGAGCAGTAAGAAGCTAGTGCGCACACACATACGCACTCGAGTGACGCAATGCGAGACGGCGTCATCGCGTACCTACCTATGCGATTCATTTTTGAATAATAACATAAACTCAAACGGCAATTTGAGCTCCGCATCGCATCGGCTGCATCGCAGTGGCTTAGCAATGAGGCTGCGCTGGGCGCCGCGGGTTCGAATCCCGCACGGAACAAATATTTGTATGGCCTACAAATAGTTGTTCCGGGTCTGGATGTTTGTCCTTGTGCAATTTATGTTTGTAAACTGCCTCCACGATACTGGAGAAAATGCTACTGTGGGGGTAACGTATTTTAAAAAGGGAAAGGAGAGAGAAAACAAATTGGTGTTATTATAACTTAGGATCTGCTGTGTGAAACGTAATTATTATTAACCCAATTTATGCACATACTTCATTACAGAAGTCCAAAGAACACGTCTAGGCAAGGTAAGTAATTAGAAGAAAACTACAATTTAGAGATCGATTGTAAATCAAATTCACAGTACAGACACAATTAGCGAAATATGAATAAAATTTTGATTTATTTTATAATAGATAACGCTAGTTGAAAACTAAACACTATGGAATGGCATCACTGAACGAGTCAGGTGGTCAGTCCAAACAAATAAAAGGCGCGATTGTAGAAAGAGATTCGTTACGAAACGTTTGTAGGCTAGGGGGCTTGGCCTGTTTATGCTATTCATAACGAAGGCTGTAAAATATGTACAACTTAGAAACTAAATCCTATGTGTACTTATCTGTATTCATAACCAAATATCTAAGGTAGGTTGATGCGCTCCTTAGTTTTTATATAGTTCGTATTATTCTGTAATAAATTAAATCTAATCCAAAATATACTATAATACCATAGCAAAGCTACTACTATTTTATTCAGTAGTAGCTTATATAGTAGTATAGTAAATTATATATAAAAAATATGAGTACGTCTCAGGTAAGATTAAATATAAACAAATATTTTGCCAAGTGCGAATCGGATTTCCGAGCTTCCGAGATATATGTACTCAAGATTTAAATACCTATAACATATTACTATCGATCAAAAAAGCCAAAAATACACGTTTATTTTTCTAGTAGAAAATCCTTTAATTTCGAATTTATTTTTACCACTTGCTATTATAGCGGCAACAGAAATACACGTTCTGTGAAAATTACACGGACACGGACACACGGACAGCGGAGGCTTCGTAATAGGGCCCTGCTGGTTACCCTTCGGGTACGGAATCCTAAAAAGTACTAAGTTGTCCACTCACATCTGTATGATTCTTTCTTCAAAAGACCATATTAGCTTGGTTCTCGTATGACATGACCAATGTAATACCCGGACTGACCTCTCTGAGTTTGTTTTGGCAGATCGGGTGCTTCTTCTCAGTTTCATGTTTTTGTTGTGTTAAAGTGTTTTTAAAAAAAAAACAACTTACAAAATACATTTTATTTATCATTGACTGCGCTTCTTAGATTATTATGTACTTACATAAATTACATTAGGTATATTAGAATATGAGATTCCTATACGTAAGCACGATTATCGAAAATCTAAAAATTACCTATTCTAATTAAATTAATAGATAATTTTAAAATTTTCGATAATCGTGCTTATCTATGAGATGTTTTCGTTAGTTAAAGTAGTTAAGTACCTAATGCTGTATCGATAGTTCATTATTATGTACCTACCTGTTTTCAATTTTGACTAAATGTGCTTCAACAAACTTATGGGTACATTTTACCAGCTATATTCATCCCGGCTTCAGCAATGGACACGAACAAAATGAAGCAATTTTTCTAAATAAAGATGTAGATATGTAGGTATTACAACCATAAATAGATAGCAGCGGCTAACCTAGTGAGTATGTGTGGGTGCGCGCTGCCCCCCCCCCCTCCGTCCGTCCCACTGATCGGGCAAACAATTTGTAGCGAAAGTCAAGATGTTTGATAACAAAAACGGGCGCGCGAAATTTTATAAACAGACCTTTAGTAGTCTGGATGTCACAAAAAATCTATTGAATGTATCTGTTTAAAATAAAATTATTTGCATTTTTGAACAACTAATCTATCCCTGTATGGTAACTGTTTTGCAATTTTCGTTCTTCTTATGGTATTTATTTCCGCCCAAAGATGTGTTAAAACCAGTGTTGAAATTCGGAATTTTCAACGCTTATAACTTTTAAACATACTCTTTTTTTACTTTTTTGTTTCCATACAGGGCTAGATAATGATGAGACAAATTGAAATCATTTTTTATTTTGAACGTACACCATCAAACAGTGGAGTAATCGCCAGACTACGTTTGTATGGAAGAATGAGCGACTAGTGTACCCTTAATTGTAATAATGTCTATCTTAACATTTTTAGAACTGGGAAGAATCTAGATCCCACAGTCTAGAGAATTTAAATCTTTTCTACGACGGGAGGCCGCGTGGCTTTTACAGGCTGATGTGGAAGTAATTAGACAAGAGGCAATGTTATTCAATATTGAAGATACCTTTATTGAAGCAAGAATTACCGGCTAGTATAATTGTTCATAACGTAGATGTACAAGTAACTCATTTGTTATCGACATCGTTTTAAGAAGGAAACATCTCTCACATTCTCAGACATAGCACAACACCGTAGAAAATTTCTCATAAAACTGCGGCATGTAAGTTATATAAGACCATAAAGAAAATCAGTTTATACAGTTTCATTTTATGCATAAATGCATCCCTCTTTGAGCTTAACAACAGAAATTTCATTTTTGCTATTTAATTATGCGAACGTCTTTCTATTTTGAGCGCTTTGTATGTCGGGAGAGCATTCAAAGCGGCATTGAGATTTCATATTTAGAGCTCATACATTTGTGCGGTCCACATGTATGTGTGGACGTTTTAAAAATAATAGAATAATATTTTTGCAAGTACCTACACAATTCTTTGTTTTTGGAGCTCCGCTGTATTGAGTACTTTAAAATTGAGACAATTCATTTTCATACATGAAAATATTACTAATTTTATTTAATGCTACATATATATTTTTTCCGTACACTCATGTGATGTTGACAGATTCAACTCGGAGTAATTCGGCTATTGCAAAAAATTTCCATTTTCTTGCAATTCTAAAGAGAAATTTTTCCCTGAGAAATAAAAGGTATGCCAAGCTTCAAATGAAGCTAGTTGGGCGCATATGTTCACAGTTACTAATAAGGCCATCCTTTTTTTTCAGTTTTTGCCGCTCCTGGAAACTGCATTTATCTCTAAAGTTACTAATATTTCGCCTTGCGGTCACCATAGGACAATATACGGTGGGTGCCGTAAAATTCAAAATTGATTATTTTATTATTCAAAAATAGCGGAAGAGATAGGTAACTGAAAACTAAAAATGATATGTGAATGAATGAGAAATAAATATTAAAATAAAAATGTAAAATAAAGTCTGTTTTTTAAATTAATAAGCCACAAAAAGACAACATTATCGACACATAACTAATTTCATTACACTAATTTTTTAGGTTGCAAACTGTATTTGATACTAGACTTCACTGAGTCAAATAATTTGGATACTTTAATAGTATTTAGAAAAGATTTAAAATTCAAACGATTTACTTCAAAATTTCAGCCTAATGACTAAATCAGCTTTTATTAAATCAAAGGCAGTTGTGATGTGAAAAGAAGCTGTTTGTATGAATATTTTGACTTTTGTCGGGAGTCTGGAGATGATTTAAAAAGTCGGGAGAATCCAGACGAATTCCCGTCGAAGAGAAGTCGAATGGCAAATTCGAACCCACGGCTTTAGAGTTTCACAGCCCGTATATTTAAGTATAAGGCTACTGTCGCCTGATAATACTGAATCATGTAATTTTCAGCCTTTCTATTATTTTCAACCTTAATATATATACCTTAATAATAAAATAATAAATTAAGCTTCGTTGAACCGTGTGAAAAATGACCATAATAGAAAATCTTTCGAATTCGAATTCGTTCGAATGTCGTTCTTACGTCTCGTGACTATTAATAATAATGAGCAACAGAAATATAAAGGTGAATGGACTGCGACCTTTTGACCATATGCATGAGTAAGCGGTGATCCTTTGAGTGTACGTCAGTCTTGCTATTCGGTCGGACAATTTATTATACTGCATAGCAGTGTAACGTGTTTAGATTACAATTTTGATCGCTGTATTCAAAGCGATTTAATGTTGAAAATTCTTTTGTGTAAAGCATTTGGAAAGTTTTTCTTTGGATAGTATTTCAAAGAAATAAATGTTTTAGTACTAAACTTGTTTTTGTTTATAATGCAAAAAAAATTGCTTCACGTTTCTTAAATTTTTTTGACTTGAATGATTAAATTTTGTAACTTTGTATAATTTTATCGTAAAAATACTATTGTGTTTAATTATTTTTTTGTCATAGTTTAGAAATGGTGCAGGAGGAATTTTGTGTGTTGAATCGTTTGAGGATTTTTATACCCCTTCTTCTCTTTAATTCTACTAGACCTTATCACTTGAATAATAATTTACCTAGACTAAACAATGACAGCAGAATTAAAAAGTGTTGATTACTTGACTTTGCCTTGTAGCGGCGGCATTAAAAGTTTGCTAGTCCATATCTTCCCGTGGGTGTCGTAAGAGGCGTCAAGAGGGAATGAAACAATGACGGCAGAAGAATCTTTCTAATAGCAAATTAAAATAGTAAAAAACTGCGGTTGCCAACGCGCCTACCAAGCGCGGCAGCTATGACAAGTATAACTACGAGGCAATCTATAGGGTAGGCCTATCAGCAGTGGGTTTTTGATAGGCTGTTATGAATAAATGAAAGATTACTTCACGACATAATATCAGTGGTAAGCAATAATTATTAGCGATTATATATGTAGGTCGTACAGGCTTAATGTCAACGCGACATAACATCTTAAAACAAGACATTCGACATTAAATATTAGTATATTCCATTAACACATAGTTCTAAATTATTGAACACAGTTTAACATAAAGTTTTATAACTCTTACACTTAAATGTTTTGTGTGCTCTTTATTTACGACAAAGTGATATTACCGAAACACCAACCGATTTTAAAAGCTATCCACCGTCATTGATTTGCAAGGCAAACCATATAGTTTTTTAACGTGATAGAGCCATGCTGCAGTTATATTATGGTTGTAGCACCAATGCGTCGGCTCGACCGGGGAGTAAAATAGCCCCTTAATGCTGCTGTGTTTCGTATGGTGAGTGTAGAGGTTCGGAGACCCTTTTTTACTGGAAACGAGGCATTCCATCTTAGTAGTCAGGGATGACAAAGCATTTGCGTTTTGATTCTTAATCGATGATACATGTACAATGTAGATGTCTTTGGGCCACCTAATCCACTTACCATCAGGTGGATTGTGTGCTCGTTTGTCAACCTTATTCTTAAAAAAAAACCAACGTAAAATAGACCCTAATGCTGCTGTGTTTTGTATGGTGAATGTACAAAACCGTGGATCAATTGTACTGGTAACGAGGCATTTCAACTTAGTCCTCGGGGGTGACAAAGCATCTGAATTTTAATTCTTTATCGAGGATAGATGTAGATGCAGCATCCACTTTCCATCAGGTGGTATGTGAGCTCGTTTGTTATTCATATCCTATGAAATGAATTATAAAGAACATTTTGATAGTGTGAAAATTTTTTAAACTTAAATTTACCAGTAAGTTTGACATTCGTTATACTTAAATTAATTTGATCATGTGAACTCTGGCTGAAATAAAACAAACGAAAATCGTAACAAGACTTCAACTATTATTCTAATATCCGCAAAGTATTGTAATAAAGTGAATCGAACTTCCCTAAGCACTGCAATATTCCTATAACGTCGTCAGATTCAATATCCCAAATGTGATTTGGTGCATGCGCGGAGTTTATGCAACTACCAACTGTTACTGTGTCATTTTATGAGGTGGATGCGAGATCCGTGAGCTGATTCCGCCGAGATGCATGCATATGTTAATACGGCAACTTTGTGAAATTTGCGCATCGGATTTGCATGGAAATTACAAACTTATATGTAAGAGACTATCGTTTAGTGATGGGAATGATGGCATCGATAAATTTTCCTAATTTTTTTTATAATAACCGTTTTTACACAGTCGGGTTATGCTGCAGCTGTATTGTGGTTGCAGCACGAATGGGTTGGCTCAAATGGGAAAACACGCACTCACAGAATACCAGCTGTTTCGTATGGTGAGTAGAGATCCGGATACCTTTTTACTGGAAGCGAGACATTCCAACTTTCTCCTTAGGATTGACTACGCATTTGCAATTAGATTTTTAATCGAGAATAGTTGTAGATATCTGTGCGCCACAGGGTTTACTTACTATCACGTAGACTATCACCTTTTTCTATATTTTATATTTTTATAAAAAACTTTCTTTTTTGCTACAAAGAAGTATAATATGTATAAAGTTAACACCGATTATACCAGACCGAGTAGGCCTTTTCCAGCTGTGGCAATTTAATATTAATGATGATGATAATAACACACAAGTAGATGCACTCAAGTGTTCTTATGTTGTCTCCATATAAGAAAAATATTAAAAAACTGAATTATGTAACAAATCGTTGATGCAGCACCTATATGGAGACCTGGATTCAACTTCTCAGCAAAAATAGTAACTGAACGTTTGACACCTTTCAGGACCGAGATGGAGTACCTCACAACATATGATTACCCTAGCTTTTCTACCATTCAAATCATTATACAGTGGATGCACTGCCGCTTGGTGACGGAGAGAGGTAACTAAGTAATACTTTCTCCGAGTAATCACTTGGTAAAAATCCTAGGACCAAAATAGTAGGTAAATAACCCGTCAGCCACATTGAGTGTAGGCACAAAATAACGCATTTCATCATCATTATTATTATTACAGACCTTCATAAGTCCACTGCAGAACATAGGCCTCCCCCAAGTAATGCAAGTAAGCGCGGTCCTGAGCCACCTGCATCCATCGACTTCCTGCATGTCTTACCAGGTCGTCACTCCATCTAGTGGGTTGTCGCCCTACACTAAGCCTACCGGTACGAGGCTGCCACTCGAGAATCTTTCTTCCCCATCGTTTATCGGTTCTTTGATCTATATGGCCGGCCCATTGCCACTTCAGCTTACTTATCCGTTTTACTGCGGATATTCTCATTTCTGAGTCTATCACGCAGAGTAACTCCGAGCATAACCCTCTCCATAGCTCGCTGAGCGACCTTGAGCGTCCTTATACGGCCAGAATATACAATACAAAATAACTCATTTATAAAACCTACATTAATATTAATTGTGACGAAGGCTTTTCGGTGACATCTGACCTGAAATAAGTCATGCGTTTCATTAGATAATCTAAGTGCAGACTTCAATTATTATGTAAATTGGGAAACCTTTTGTTCATAAACTTGATACTTTACACCTCATCAAACTTTCTAATTCTATCGTGTTTTTTTTATAAAAGTGAATGCTGTGGCCGATAGCCACATCTGTCCTCGATAAACAATCAAAATGCGGATGTGTTGTTACCGTTGAGGATTTAAATGAAATGGCTCGTTAAAATATTGGTTTTTAGTAAAGACATATTTATTGATATTGTATATTGATGATTATTTTTAATTAATTTGCAGATGAAGTAGGGATTTTTGTATAAATATATATTAAGCGGTTATGTAAGCGTTTTCCAAGAAAACCAATTCTAAATTATTATTAAAATGGTATAGTCTTATGTTTAAAAAGAATATAATTGTATTATAAGATTTATTTACAAAACAAGCATCAAAACTTAAATTAAAATTACATTTCATAGTAGTAAATAACTACTTAACTAACTGTTAATACCTGTAATGTGCGAAAATTGTAGTTTTTTTTTACTGCGGTCGAATAATCGTTGATTTGTTTTACATCCTGGTTCTTCAAAAACTAATCTACAAAAGGAGACGTCATAATATATTTCAATACTAAAAAATTACGTCATAGAAAAATATTTCTATTTTCACTTATTTGTATCCTTATAACTGATATTATGAGTTGAAGTATGAAAGTACTCGCACGTTATATTTGTAAAATGTAATATTCGCCTACCGTCCAACACTATTTCCCGGGGGAAGAGTTGTCTCCTGTATCCGTGTTCAGCTTCGATAAGTTACATCTGCTATACAATTATGGTTACCTGTATGAAACTACTCTACCCTATGAGTTAAAACACTTTAATGTATTCTTAAATTATTGTATATGTATTAACCTATTATGCTATGTTCAGTGGAAATTAGTTCATCTTCGTCACCAAATTTCAAGAACGCACATCGCGTCAAAATTCACGATACCATCCTTACCATCTGGATGCTTGGCGGTCCACCGCTGTGCGTTTTACTAGGACTTTTCTTCCCCGTACAACTTCTCTGTGGAATTGTTTACCGCCGGCGATTTTTCCGGACCGATACGACTTAGGGACCTTCAAGAAAAGAGTTTCCTCCTTTCTAAAAGGCCGGCAACGCACCTGCAATTCCTCTGGTGTGCGATTGTTCATGGGCGGCGGTAGTCACTTACCATCAGGTGAGCCGCATGCTCGTTTGCCCCCTCTTCTAAAAATTACCATAATCGCCACGTTCGGCGGGCGCATTGGCTATCGCAGCACCAGACGTAGGGAATTTATGTCCGGTATAACCGGGATGGACTCGATGTATTTACCATTTCTCGTAGTCGCTAGTAAAATATCCACGCAACGCCATGTTTTATCTTTTTATATATAATTCTTATGTTTGTAATTTTTTGTGTGTGTTTGAGTGGATGCTTAGCTGGTTTTGATTTATAATTGTACCTGGTAGGCGGCGCTGTTGTCGAGATCAAAAAATCACCCGTGCGAAGTCGGTGCTGGTCTCTAGTTATTTATATTTTCTTATTTGCGCACTCTGCTGAAATAAGTTGTAACAGTTTTATTGAACCTTAAAAGTGATGACACTCTAAGCTTACATATTTGTCGTTTTTGCACCAACATTGCACATATGTGTGATGCATATTGTAAACATGACATACAGTTGGTCATATACATTCATAATGGTAGTATTGTTATTAACCATTTCGATGTTCTTAATTGAAGAGTAATAATTTTTATTTAAATAAATGTTACCTCCTTCTTTCTTCTCCTTCTCCTTTTTCTTTATAGAAAACCCCAAACTTATTTTGGGTGTACCGGGATTCGAATATATATATATATATATATATATATATAATATATATATATATGCATTCGTCCAGCAGACGCACTTACGACTCCTACACACATGAAGCTGAATATCAGCATTATTTCATTACGAGGATCGAGACACAGGAAGCAGTCAAAGCCTATATAGCGATTTGTTTGCTTTCGACTTAGAGGGTAGATCCAAATTACTTGTATTAGAGCAGTGCACACGTTTCTGCCAATCCATAGTCAGAAATCACTATATATATTAAATAGATACTTCATCATCATCAGTAAACATTATTTGAAGAAAAACATTAAAACATCTTTAATTATGCATTTAATTTAATTATTCAGAAATATTGTAAATTATCTCCAATCTTTTGAAGGGAATTAAATGCGACTGGACTACACCTGAATACACAACTTTGCTCATTCCGATGGCGAAGTAAATGTATAATATTAAATGGATCCTTAAAGCTTTTCAGGCGTCGTCATTAGACTAATGAACGATCTGCAGCTTTGTCTGACGCTGTATAATTTTAAGCGCTTGAAGCGCTTTGAGGGTGTTCCGTTTCGTAAGGAAGTGAGAAATAAACTGATATATAATAGTATGTACCTATCGTAGGTACATTATCGTATGTTCATTTGTATAAATTATTCTATATCAGTGTTTAAAGCTTCTAGTTGCCCCGTCAACGATATCTAAATTAAAATGCAGTATTTAAGGTGGTTTTTCTATTACACATATTTTGTTAAGTTTTGTAGATTACGAACCAATTTTTTGGTATAAGATTTAAGACTATATGACCTTGGATTTCATAAAAGGAAAACACGATAACGTGTAATTTTCTGGATAGATAAAAATTGCAAAGTAGGCTCTAATTAGTTACATTTTTCAATGACACCACAATGTTGTTACGAATAAGTTCGTGTAATTATTTTTATAGCATAGTAAATAATCATATCTAAGTTCTCATAAACCACCTTTTTAATCCATAACAGAGTTTTGTTAAAAAAATAAAAATGTTGTTTGGCGCTTACTTAGTTTTTTTCAGAGTGCGTGCTCGGTTTAGTAATCTCATTATTTGCGTGTTATGAAGTCATATCATGACTCCCATATTCATTTTCCAGGTATCCTTTTAAGTTATTAATTTACGGGTAATAAGATGTCGATCGTCCACTACTTCGTCCGGCACTTGGTGCCGAAGCTACAGTGTGATTTTTCAAAGGAATAATAGAAAAGAAAAGGAAACGCATCTCTCCTCCCTAAACGTCTACTTCTTTGCGACGATATGATTTGATTCATTATTTTACGCTGCCACTTAATTAATGAAATCAGCATCATACTGGAGATTTGGAGTTAGACCAAGAAAGAAATATAAACAAAGCGCTACGTACATTTCACTTGATGCCAAAACCATAATGCTCAACTTCTTGACACGCCGTCAGCCGTCACGTCACACAACTGTCTTCTTTCTTTCTTAATAAGCCTGTAAAAGTTAACTGCTGGACGCATGCATACGCATCTAAAATTGTTTTTGGTTGCAGATGATTTTAGGTGCATTATACATATGTGTACTAGTGAAAAGGGGAGATCTTCCGCCTGGCATGTGGGTGGTAGTTGGGAGCTATTCTATATACACTGCATTTACTTCTGAACTTTGATAGCGTGATTTAGGCTTCGATGTGTTTCGTTTGTGGAGTGACGACAACGCCTGCTGTTGTTGTCACTCCACAAACCACTGTCACTCAACAAACGCTGATGTTCTTTCGATAAGTTAAGCATGGTTTTGCCTTGGTTTTTATGTCACTTCATATGAACGCAGTTCGCAACTTTTCTTTGTTGGTCTGAATTTGTAAAACCTTATATTTAATAATAAGATTCGTATGAGCCGAAGTTACTTAGGAGCTAAGTGATCGCCGTTAATTTTATGATACTCAATAAAATATTTCTAAGACATAAGTCCGCCACCAGGCACTGGAGCAGCGTGGACTTATTAAATCATAATGCTCTCTCAAAGAAGAGGCCTGTGTGCGTGAGCTTTGGAACGTGTGTTTAATGCTATGCTAAGCTGTAAGTTTAGGACTTTTAGACTTTTTTTTGAGAGTGTTCTTTTATTTGCATGTATGTTACGGGATAAATTGTAAACCAATTTTAATAATTCTTTTTCCTTAAATAGGTTATAGGTACTTCAGGTTGGTCTCATATACATTTGGAGAAAAAATAGTTATTTATTTGCCACCCTTAGGGCTAGCCCTAAGGGTGGCAAATAAATAACTTCTTTTTTAACAATTTTTACTTTTAACTTTTTTTTAAAGTTGTAATAATTACATTCGTAGATGGAAATAATGACTGCAGTTGGCTGTTACGAGTATATATAACAATATAATAACAGAATAACTTTTTATTCAACGTAGATTAGATTACAAGCAATTCTTATATATGTAATATATATAATAGGAATCTCGGAAACGGCTTCAACGATTTTCATGAAATTTAGTGTCCAGGGAGTTTCGGGGGCAATAAATCGATAATTTTGACACTTTGTTAATGATCGTAATAGCTCGGGTGGATATCGAGCGGTCGTGAAATCGTAATGCCGTAGTTCGCGTCCCGTCTTGGGTCCGACTTTTTTTCCTTTTTTTTTTCAAGTTCCCTTCCCTCCCCAAAAGCCCTTTATTTAGTATTTTTTAAAAATACGAAAATTTTAATTAGTCTATTGTATATAAATGAAATACATATAAATTATAGTTAATATAATTATAATTTATATAAATTTTCTCCTTTATTTATTATATTATATTTATTATATTACATGTAGATAAAGTCAGTAATTACTTGTGTTCTATTATTTATAATGATTAAACCATAATGAAGCGTTTCTTTGCGGGATACCATCTATCACTAATAAAAGTGATCGATGCGGGATACTCAAGGTAAGAACCGAATCAGGTCAAGGGTAATTATGACTTTACAAACGAAGTAATAAACACAGATTTATTTTTGCATAGGAATCTTAGAAAACTAATCATCTGATTTTTTTTATAGGATAGGGTGACAAACGAGCACACAGTCCACCTGATGCTAAGTGGTTGCTGTGGCCCATAGACATCTACATCTACTTCCTCGATTACGAATTAAAATGCAGATGCGTTGTCACCCGTGAGGACTAAGATGGAATGCCTCGTTTCCAGTAAAAAGGGTCTCCGGTTCTCTATACTCACCATTGATATACCTGCAACAATTGCAACTATACTATTAATATACCTGCAGCATGGCTCTACCACGTATAACATTTATAACTTTATAAATTTATAACGGTTATCAGAAAACAATTTTATGCTATGCGATAGGTTGATATATTATAATCGATAGTCTGTTGTATCTAGCCTTCAGAAAACGATTTCCAATTCGAATTCAGGGAGCGATGATTTTCAAATAATATTATTTTTACAATAAGGCTTTTTATCGGGTGTCAAACTCAGTTACCTTATAATTTCGTTTGTAATTCCGTAAGGTGCAAACAAGAAACACGTCTTGCCAATTAATAAACCAATATCGTAATCCTTTATTCCCTTAATGGGCTTCTCTCCCCTTATTACAAATCTCTAAGGATACTCTCCGAGGGAATATCGGGTTGCATGTTAATTACCTATTACGCCTTGAAACAGGTTACTGTAACCGGTGAATATCGTGTGGAGTTGTGGTAATTAATGACAAAGCGTGAATGCAGCCTTCGGTGTGCGTAGCGTAGTAGTACTTTGAATTTAATATCTATTGGTGATTACTGATTACATACTTAAATTGCAAATTTTAATTCTTGTTTTCCAGTGTCCAGTGTAGTCCAAGAAAAATAAATTTCAAGGACTCGTGAAATCAGCCAACACGCACTGGAGAAGCGCGTAATTGCTTTATAAAAAAGGGTCCCTAGTTTTTTTAAATATTATTAAAGTAACAAAATTACTTAATCTATCTTATGGTAAGTGGCTACGTGCTACCCTAGACACTTGTTAGACAATTTTAAACAAAGAAGGCTACATATGCGTTGTCACCTCTGAGGACTAAGGTGAATGCTTCACAGACTAACTGCTGTAGCGTTGGTGATTCTCCACATCCTTCAAACAATACAGCGGTGCAGCACAGCTGTTTAGCGTGACCAACTCAAGTAAGTTCCGATTTCTGATAGGAATTTCAGACTCCCCTAATTGCCTGGAGTGTAATACTGTAGAAGATGTGCACCATGTTTTGATAGAGTGTTCTCGGAAGCGAGGTTCAAAGGCAAGATATACTTTGATCAGGGCATTGTAATGCTCCTTTTCACTTTGTCATGAGACCAAAATGCTAATAAAACTTTATTTACATGTAATGTGAGTTTAGCGATAGATGTCATTTTTTACTTATAAGGGATAAGTATGAGGGTGATACCTACCCAGATTGATTCCTAAGTAGAATAAGAGATTTTTATGTACGTGGTAGAGCCACGCTCCAACTATAGCACAGTTGTAACACGAATGGGTCGGCTCGACCGGGGAAGGACCACGTCCTCACAGAATACAAGTGTAAAATAGCAGTTGAATGTCGCTGTGTTTCGTGTGGTGAGTGTAGAGAACCAGAGACCCGTTTAACTGGAATCGAGGCATTCCATCTTAGTCCTCACGGGTGACAGCATCTATATTTTGATTCTTAATCGAGGTTAAATGAAGAGTCTATGGGCCACAGTTTCCACTTACTTAAAAGGCCTACCATCTAGTAACGGTGGTAGTACGGCAGTAGAACGTATGTAGGCTATAATATGTAGATCAAAAATACTATAAGATACCATTAATAATGATAAATATCCACTATAAGGCATGGTGGGGGTTATCAGCGGACTTTTGTTGTGCTGCAATTAATGAAAAATGTACATGCTCGTATAATTAAGTTATTGTAAGACATTCATTTTGTAATATCTTAAAAATGAAGTTTTCTATTATATAGGTATATTGAAGAATAAATTCGAAAATAGTAAGTTAAAGTCGCCATGGGAACACGAATGAAAATTTGCCGAAAACAATTGGGAATAAAAAGTCCCCTCGCTCTGTCGCCGGTCGCCGCCCGAAATAGAGACAAATGACAACTACAGAGCTGTCTCGCCATTCCTTCTAATTCGCAGTGGGACCCGTGCGGGGTTAATTAAAGAATTAACGTTACGGTCCACGGGAGCGGCTGCGAAAGAAATTTGTCGCAGGGGTTATTAATAGGTACTCTGTTATTTCCTCACGTCTTTACTCTAAAGAAATTTTTTAAAGGATTACTTACATAAATAAATTAGACTGAAAAATAAATCACAGAAACCCCTTCTAAAGGGGTGGAGGTTCACTATTGTTTCTATTGCATTACCATTACAGTTTATAAACCCCCACTGCTGAACATAGTCCTCTCCCATAGATTGCCTCAGAATTTTTTGCCATAGTTGCAACGCTCAACAGGCGGGGTGGCAACAGTTTTATTCAATTATTTTGAGTTGTTATCAGCTGCATGCCGCAGTTCATATCCAGTTTCCTTATTTAATAGGCTGTGGAGTTGATGTCGAGGCGAGATACCGTTGGTTTTACATTTTGTGATTTAGATATCTGTTTTATATATTGATGAGCAGTTAAAAGTTAAATATGCCTTGCTTATTATACAAATTTAAAAACATTACGAATAACTGTCGAATTTTAACCCTCAGGCGACTACTGATAGTAATTTATTAGTTTTCTGTCGTTTAGAAAGTCAACTTTAGTCAAAGTTAAGCATCAAATAACAGCAGGCTTAGTAAAAGCCTGCTGTTATTTGATGCTTAACTTTTCCTACAGATGTCCTCCAGACCGAATTTCGGTCGCGGTGGCCAGTCTCAACGGAGGCTAGCCATCTACGCAGGACAAGTTATAGTGCCCAAGTATATGCGCAAACACTCTCATAATCCCATGGTCGACCATCTGCGCAGGACAAGTTACAGTGCCCAAGTATATGCGCAAACACTCTCATAGTCCCATGGTCGACCATCTGCGCATGACAGGTTATAGTGCCCAAGTATATGCGCAAACACTCTGATAGTCCCATGGTCGACCATCTGCGCATGACAAGTTATAGTGCCCAAGTATATGCGCAAACACTCTGATAGTCCCATGGTCGACCATCTGCGTATGACAAGTTATAGTGCCCAAGTATATGCGCAAACACTCTCATAGTCCCATGGTCGACCATCTGCGCATGACAAGTTATAGTGCCCAAGTATATGCGCAAACACTCTCATAGTCCCATGGTCGACCATCTGCGCATGACAAGTTATAGTGCCCAAGTATATGCGCAAACACTCTCATAGTCCCATGGTCGACCATCTGCGCATGACAAGTTATAGTGCCCAAGTATATGCGCAAACACTCTCATAGTCCCATGGTCGACCATCTGCGCATGACAAGTTATAGTGCCCAAGTATATGCGCAAACACTCTCATAGTCCCATGGTCGACCATCTGCGCATGACAAGTTATAGTGCCCAAGTATATGCGCAAACACTCTCATAGTCCCATGGTCGACCATCTGCGCATGACAAGTTATAGTGCCCAAGTATATGCGCAAACACTCTCATAGTCCCATGGTCGACCATCTGCGCATGACAAGTTATAGTGCCCAAGTATATGCGCAAACACTTTCATAGTCCCATGGTCGACCATCTGCGCATGACAAGTTATAGTGCCCAAGTATATGCGCAAACACTCTCATAGTCCCATGGTCGACCATCTGCGCAGGACAAGTTACAGTGCCCAAGTATATGCGCAAACACTCTGATAGTCCCATGGTCGATACGAGTCGACACGACTGGACGGAGATCAGGCGTAGGACCAACGACTTCTACGTGCTTTCCGAGGCACGGGGGTGAGACACCGCCGACTTCCTGACTCCGGGCAGCTACTAAGAATTTCTTGCCAGAAAAACTGATTTTGGTCCGACCCGGGATTCGAACCGGTCCCTAATGATCATTCGCGTTTTCGATCACTAGACTAACAAGGCGGTCTTTATTAAAAAGGGATTGTAATTATACTTTAGTATATATTCGATTTCTCCTTGAGTTGTTTTGTGAAGAATTCCTATAATCCTCGGCTTTCACATTATTAAAAGTCTGATTATCCTTTATTGATTCGTACTTTCTTAGGCCCATATTTAATTTTGATAATGATTTTGTTATATTCTGAAATTACTCAATAATTGCTATACGTTTTCTTTGAACCCGTTCCAATTTTGTCAAAAGCCATCTATAGCTCTAGTTAGCTAATAAATTTCAAATAATGATATAATAATAAATGTTGTGTATTGAATATCACGAATAATATTTTGTTATTAATCGATCTTAAAATAGAATCTGGAACATCTTTTTTCTTAACGTACTATATATAAATATAATTGCAGCCTTTACGCGTCTTGCAGCTGGGCGCAGGCCTTTCCCATTTCTGAGAGGGTTTTAAGGCAAGGAATAGTCCGCCGCACTGCTCCAATGCGTGTTGACGATCTTCACATGTCCCCGAAATATTCTTTTTCTTATTTCTCAGACATGCAGGTTTCCTCACGATGTTTTCCTTCACCGCCAAGCACGTGGTTAATCACCACTTAAAATTGCAATTAACTTATTTCATTGATTTCATACGAATTCATTGAGTGTTTTTTGTTATTACTATAATAGTATCTTCTGAAATTATATTTTTAAATAAAATTATACCTTGGTACGTTTTGTCTACTTTTGCCGCTTGGTTTTTGTGCATGCACTACTGTGTTCCGGTACCTTCCATTAGATGGGTATGAGAGCCAGTAAAATTCCGGTCTGAAGTAGGGCTACACATCACAATTTATGTAAACATCATTGTATACAAAGTGGTGAATAAGTGTCTGTTACCTTTTTGTTTTAGTTGTGTCCTGCAAGAGCCACTTACCATCAGATGAATGGTTAACTCGTTTGTATATTGTAAAGGAAGCCAGTGGAAAATGTCCCTCATTCTGTTCATGACAAACTTATCGATTTTTTTATAGCATAGGATGACAAACGAGCACACAGTCCACCTGATGGTAAGTGGTTGCTGGGGCCCATAGAAATCTACATCTATCCTCGATTACGAATCAAAATGCAGATGCGTTGTCATCCGTGAGGACTTCGGTGGAATGCCTCGTTTCCAGTAAAAAGGATCTCCGGTTCTACATTCTACACTTACCATACGAAACACAGCAGCTACTATTTGACGCTGGTATTCTGTGAGAGCGTGGTCCTTCCCCGGTTGAGCCGACTCATTCGTGCTGCAACTATAATACTAATATAACTGCAGCATGGCTCTACCACGTAAAAACCGCCTTATCAAAATACTTTAGCAAGTCGGAATCGTGCTACGATAACATAATCTACACCATTTTGACACTGTCGTACTTAAGCCTTCATAAAGGTCTCGGACCACTACAACGGCTCAGAGTATGAAAGTGTTATGAACTTATCAGGCACGAAAAATCATGGTCACTACTACGTCCACTAGAACGTATCAACCACGTATCATACCCGTATACAAAAGCGTTTTGCGGCTGTGAGTACGATGCCCGTTCTATCGGTTCTAATTCATTTTGTTCAGAAGAACGAAGAAAGAATTTTTTTATCTTCATATATGGATATATTCAATTTAAATCGTATTTATTTTGATCCAAAGTTCTAATAATACAGAGTAAATCATTTTGACATAATCTGTACAATATATGAATTATTACTTCATAGTCACTAGTCTTTCTTTTCTTCCACTCTCTACGCTGTAAATTTTCATTATTAGAGGTATACTTTGATCATTTTGTCCTCGTAATCTTTAACGAAGGCGTGCCGCCTCGCACCGGAATCGTTCAAGAAGCTGACAAAGCGCAAAATTCCCGACAATGTTTATTTATGAAGCGTTTCCCACCCTACTAGATATTTGTCCATTACGCCGTCCGTGTACGAAATACCTAACCACACTCACAGCAAATTATCGGACATATTCGACCGACCGAATAAGTTAAAATACATTTTACTATGTGGCAGAACCAAGACTTCTTCAGAAGCGTAGCCGGAATAATAACAGGTTATGGGGCATTCCGCCTTAGTCTTCAGAGGTGGCAACACATCTGTAACCTTCTTTGTTTGAATTTGCTTGCAGGTGTCCATGGACTGCAGAGCTACTTACTATATCTGTGGTGGACTGTCAGTTCTTATGTTACTTAAGCTATTAAAAAATGTTAGATTGTTTGTTCAATGGGACTATATTCGTTATTCGAAAATGTATGCGTTATGACAGAAATTATACTAACGAAATAAAATAAAAGCCTTCTAGAGGACACAGCCCTCATTTTTGTATTTATGCTGACATTTATGTGACAAATTTGTGACAAATACGTTTAAATCCATTAGCACCAAGGAAAACAAAAATATATTTGTGAGAATTATTTTCACTCCAATTTTATCCATATGTTTATAAATTATACTATGTTGTATATATACTGTATGTACTTTTAAACATAGTATGTCAATTCATTTTTATTCTTAGTACGGCTCAGAATGGAATGAGATGTTCATATTTGCTTTCGGAGGTAACATTATTTATTAAATAAGTGAATTAGTTATTACCTCAGCTACGCAAAAGAAGATCGCTCAAACGCGCAGTTATCGTCATTATTTAAATAAAATACCTGAAATAATAAATTTGAAAAACTTGAAGTTTTTTCAATGAATACGAATGAGGAGCGAGTAAACTGTCCAACAGATGGTAGTAAGTGCAGGCACCTACATCTATCCTCGATTAAATATCAAAATGCAGATCGTTGTCACCCCTTAGGAACAAGATGAAATCCCTCGTTACCAGTAAAGCGGTTCTCCGGTTCTCTACACACTCACAGAAGCGTTATTCTGCTGTATTCTGTGAGAATATAGTATTTCCACGGTCGAGCCGACCCATTCGTGCTACAATCATAATAATATAGCTGCAGCGTGACTCTACCATGTATGAAATGTAGTAACTTTTATGCGTGCGAAATCTATATTAATGTTCTTTTTATTAAAATCCATTTTTTACGCGTAATATGTAATTATCTTTTATTTAATTGCATTATTTTTACAGTAGTATATTATTAGTAAATAAACGTGTCTTAAATATATTTTAAGTAAATTAGGCTTTATGTTATTAACAAATAAGTGATGATCTTTGGAGGACTTTTCCTCTTCTAGACTCCTAATATGTTTATAGTCCTCAAAACGTAACCTTAGTCTTATATTAACCGTCCGGTGGACAACCGGATGCATGGTAACCCTAGAGCCGGATACCCCAGCGGGATATTAATTATGCATGTGCATGAATTCGGAGCGAAGTAGAAAACAAGCGGCTCCCGTGTGAACCCGACTGAAAATATTGATGACCGTAATGCTCACTCCGTGCGCGATTCGATACGATCGTGATACGACTGTTTTATGTTCGCGTAATGCCGCTTCTGTTAATATACATTATTTTACGATTATCTTTAAATGAAAACATAAACGTATTTGCGAAAATTTCGTACCTTTAGTTAAAAAGGAAGAGAGATAGAAATTGAATATAAATAAGGCTGAAAGTCACGAATTTTTATAAAAATAAAAAAAAACGAAGTAAAGAACGAATTTTCTATATTAAATATAATCAGGCGTTACTTTTCGGAAATTCTTTATATTAAAGACGTTAAAAAATACCAGGCAAAGATCCGTGTAATATAATCAAATTATGTGACGCTTATAATTTGAAGTAGCTGTATTTGATCTAGGAGCTGTTATAATACGAAAGTTCGTTTTTCACGTAAGTTTTATACAACGTAACAAATCTGTTTCCGTTATTTTGAAAACAATAAGATAAATTGGAAATGTTCGGACAGATGACTGTAACAATAATATGAAATGGACATAAAATATCTATACTACTGACAGCACCTCAGCTGCAAGTCGTACTGTGACCACTAATCCGCAAACGTGGGGAATCCTCCCAACTTTAAAAGGCCTTTATGCTTAAGCTATTTACGTACATATTATAACTCTACATAAAAGTCCCAGTGGATTTGAATAGAATGAATTAGACTAACTGTTGTTTAGATTCCATTGATTAATGCACTTATAAACTTCTTATTAAACGATAATATCATTTTATGAAATAGTTATACATATACAGCTATATTATGATTGTAGCACGAATATATATACATGGGTGTGTGTGTGTGTTGGTGCGTAAGTGCGTGCATACGCGTGTGCGTGCGAGCGGGCGCGCGCGCCTCTTTATGTGTGTTTGTGTGTGTATGTGTTTTAATAAAACTGAAGTGACAAACGAGCTTAAAGTCCCCCAAATGGTGGTTGGCTTTTGTAGCCAACTTCAAAATGAAGGCTACAGATGCGTAATCACCTCTGAGGACTAACATGGAATGTCTCACAGCCTGTATATGAATGCTACTGGCTCTGTATATACCTTACACCGAAACATAGCATTACTTGGAAACAATAAAAGCCTTTAATATAATTTATTTAAATGTCCTCCTTCCCCCTACTAGGAATTTCTCTTGAACCGGGGATGGCGTTTGGTCTAGATATTTGTTCCTGTGCAAAGAAAATTGCACAGGAACAAATATCCAGACCTGGAATCCCGTGCTGGAAGTCAGCTAATATAGTACGTGTTGATGACACTTTCTGTTGGTGGTTTGTCCCTTATAAAGCTTTTACGAACTTCATAGGAAGACATAGGGTGATTAATTTTCTTACACTGCTATCACCAAACGTCTTTGTTAATAGTTTTACTTGTGTAAAATTAATATTTAGTCCAATTTAGTGCCATCATTTTCTGACTGGAAAGACTACTAAAAAGTTTACTGCATTAAGTTACCGTTACCGTTACCGTTACGGCCTGTGACTGCCTAAAAGCTCAGAGGGGCTTGAAAAGCGGGTCGTCAAATGCAGTTTTTAGTTTTAGCCGTTATTAGGAAGGCGCTGGTACCCATGTCCTGATTTTTTTCCCTCTGTCGCCTCATACGACACCCACGAGATGATATGGGCTAGTGGATATAATTACACTACCGCTACATTGCATTAAGTAAGCTTATTTAAATTAATAAATCGTAAACATAACCCATATTTTTTTTATTTATCATCATATTCAGATAGATACTGTAGAAGTGTTAAAGCCACGAATTCTGAAGCTATCATGCGGAAGTTATTTTATTATTTTTATTTGATTAAAGTCGGCTTTTTTACTTTTTTATTAAAAGCCTAATTTTCCATGAAAAGTAAGTAAAAACTGTTTGTAAAACTAACAAATCATTATGTTAGCATTCAAGGTAAATTAATGTACACCATGTGTTTGTGGCATAAGGGAAAAAAACCATTCCATCAGTCATGAGAAGCGATTTAGTGATGTGCCTATGATCGTTTGGACTCCGAAAGTGGGTGCTATGAATATAACCATATTTGTAAACCATGCTATGAATATAACCATATTTATACACCACATAGATCATGTAAAACATATTTATAATTACATGTATAAAGTCTTCACAAAGGCGACCAAAATCATTAAAGGCAACCTCTGATTTATGTTAAATCCCCTCTGCTATTGGAAAGGTCCAACAGATAAAAATGAGAAGAAAATTGAAGTACACAGGATAAATTACTTACATCAAAAACCCTATCTAAGTACTCCTTGAATTCTCAATAAAGAACTGCAAAGCAAATTAACGTATCTCAAACGAAGCATCAATATTAGTTTTCCAACTTTCCTCTTGAACTATTCCGAAGTTTTCCCTCATCTGCAGATTTTCTTCAAACTTACAAGAAGCGAATAAGTTTCAGAGTTTAATAAATCATTAACAGGAAAATCGGTATTATACAAAGTTTTGTAGGAATATCTTCGCCGTGTAGGGGCGCTTCAAAAGAACCTACTACATGCCTGCCAAGTGTGGCAACTTTGGCAAGTATCCTTTCTATGAAACAAACTTTGGGGATGCCTATTTTCAGCTATAGACTTTTTATGGGCTGTAATGATGATTACGATTATGCTAATGATGCTCTTAAGGACATCAAATTTGAAAAAATATGGATGGTTTTAGTAATTTATTAATTTTAATAAGCTTAATAATAAAAGCTAGTGTTATTTAATAATTTTTACTAGTCTTTCCATTTAGAAAAATAAAATATTTGTGCTAAATCGTAATAAATGCATTATTGGGAAAGGCTATTTCGACTTGCCTAGCTGTGAACAGTTCGCAGGTTTTAACTATGACGACCATATTGAGAATTGATTGAGATAAATGAAAGTGTAGATTTAAATCAACTTTGAAACATTTTACCATGTAGCGAGTAGTGGCGGTATAAGAATATCCACTAAACCTACAGAAATCGCAATAATTGTTATTATTACGATATTTGTGACTACACCATATCATTAACGACTACCGTACTTTTTCAACAGTTTGCCTGAGGACATTCGACGTGAACCAGTAAAAAACATATTTAAAAATAAATTAAAGAAATATTTATTGGCAAGTCTCAGTGCTTAGCATTAATATTATATATCATGTAAATGAGACTCAAATGTTCCTGCAGACAAACTGTGTAAGCAGTTTTGTGGGAATGTGAATATTTAAAAACTAAATTTTGTATTTTTAATAATAAATAAATTAAAAAAAACAAATTCCGTGGGTATCGTAAGAGGCGACACAAAGAAACAAATCAGGAGATTGGCAGCATCGTCTTCCCAATAACGATTAAAAATTAAAAAAAAAACACTACGGTTGCCAACCCGCTTGCCATACGTGATAACTATGGTGGATATCCCCCATATGAGGCAACTTATGCGAGAGGCCCATGTTCAGCATTGTACTTGAATAGGCTGTAACAGTTGGAACATTTTACACTTCCTGTTCCGTGAACCACTAATACTAGAAGGTAGTTTATATTATAGATTCGATTGGTGTGTACAAAAATTTGTTCGCATTTGCAGAATGTTTAATTCAATAGGCAATAACATCCATGCATATTATTTTAAAATGGTACCTTAACATGATGGTAGTTAATAATGGTAACACTAGGAGGTAGGGCGCATTTTCTCCCTAGGAGTCCATCTCGGTAAGTACGACCTTCTTACCTGTTTCTGTTGCCAAATAGTAGCACTGCACTGCTCTGTGTTAGTCTGAAGAGTATATAAAGCCAGTATAACTTTGGCTGTGAGGCATTCCCTACAGTCCTCAGAGGTGACAACGTATCTATAGCCTTCTTTGTTTGTTGGCTGCAAGTGTCCATGGAAAGTAGAAACCACTACAATCAGGTAGACTGTAAGTTTGTTTATCACTATCATTGTTTATCACTGCGCTCCGTGGCGCAGTGGCTTAGTAACTTAGGCTTAGCAACGAGTGGCTGCGCTGGGGGCCGCAGGTTCGAATCCCGCACGGAACGGAACGGAAACGGAAAGTATTTCTATGGCCTACAAATAATTGTTCCGGATCTGGATGTTTGTTCTTGTGCGATTTATGTTTATAAACTTGCTCCACGATACAGGAGAAAATCCTAGTGTGGGGGTTACGTTCTTTTTTTTTTTAAAGAAAAAGAAACGTTTTAAATAAAATATACTTTACGTTAACATTTGTACAAAGCGGCAAACTAAGCTCAGCGCTTACCTCTCTCAGAATAGACAGGAGGTGTCAAACAGTTTGATGATGATGATTAACCAAATAACTTGATAGGAACATATATTTAAGCAATATTCACTTCAACTTTCTCAATTTGTTTAAATTTCTTGCCCAAGTAATTGAGAAATAAGTTATCGTTTTAAACTCTTAAAGGCCGAAAAAACAACCAGTTTCATGCAAGCGAGCAAACAAAAACTGTTCAAGCCATCGCTAACACAGTCGTCTGCATAATACATGAAAAAGCGTCTATGGAATCCAACTGCTTCCCCAGACATTTAACACATATGCATATTATACAAAAGCTAAAGTTATAAAGAGCACTGTTTTGAATATAATACTGCTGCTTCAAGCCTGCACTTTAACAAATTCATCAACTTTAAGTCTCTTAAATGTGGTGGAAAATCGTTCCAGTACCAAGTAGCGGAATATTTGAAATAACGTCTAATGAGAAGAAGCTGGCCTTTGCTTGGTGGTTGTCAGGGGCCCAGTAGCAGACCTTGTTGTATACATACATACATATACATACATAAACACTCACGCCTGTCACCCAGAGGGGTAGGCAGAGACTACAGACTTCCATTTGGCACGATCCTGACACACCTCTCTCGCCTCCTTCACATCCATACACCTACGCATACATGCTCGTCGGTTAAGGGTACTCCTAATTTGGCCCGTTTTCAATAAATCGCCAATTTGGTCGATAAATTTTCGCCTAGGACGTCCCTTTCCGACTCTGCCATTCACTTCTGCAACATAAATTTTCTTTGTCACTCTTTCCTCATTCATTCTTTCCACATGACGTCCACGAAGCATTCCTTTCTTAATCCTGGTCACAACATCATCTTGCAAACCACACTCCTCTCTTATTACACAATTTCTTAACCTGTCGTTCAGATTCAGCCCTAACATCTACTGAGTTGATTCTACTCTCGTGCTTCTTCTGCCACACCCAACTTTCACTACCATACGTTAAAGTAGGGACCAACACAGCATTGTGAATTGCCATACGTGTCTTTTTTGACACATTTTGACTCTTCACAATAGAGTGCAAGGCCCCATTTACTCTATTTCCCGCATTCACTCGCCGTTCTATATCTTTATCATATCTCCCATCCCTGCTAAATACGCAGCCCAAATATAAAAACTCATCTACTTGCTCGATCAACTCCCCTTCTATTCTTATTTCACAAATCGTTTTACTTTCTTCTCTTTCAAAAACCATAACCTTCGTCTTACTTGCGTTTATTTTCATACCCCTTTCTTTTAATGATCTGTTCATTAATGTAACCATCATTTGCAACTCGGCCGCCGACGACGCAAGAATATAAGTTCTCCACACTCACCATACGAAACACAGCAGCTTAATGCTGCTGTGAACCGGTGTATCTTAAGCATTAGTTTAGAGAGAACACTATGTTAAATTAAGAGCTGATGTGATTTTGATGATTTTTCATTTTTTGCCTCACGGGTGGTAAAACATTCACATATAAATTTGGAGAAAAATTCCACTAGTATGGGTGCAATAATAGGTGTGAAGTTTTTAATAACTATTGACATACTGACATAGAGATTGTGATATTCCTCAGTTCAATAAAAAGGCTAAAAACATAACTTTTAATAAAACAACGTAAACCGGGCTCCAAGAACTAAAAATAATAAAACAATTTCACATTCTGAAGTCGGAGCTGTAATTATCATTCTAATACACTTGACTTAGCATCGACCTCAGCGTGTGGAAATGATTTATACTTTTTGGTTGTTAGAAGTCGGCTTTTAATTTTTATTCAAAGTTTTTTTTTGTTTTTTTTTATAGGTGGTAAAGTGACGCTGCAGATATATTAGTAGTATAGTTGTAGAACGAATGGGTCGGCTCGACCGGGTAAGGACCACGCTCTCACAGAATACCAGCGACAAATAGTAGCTTAATGCTGCTGTGTTTCGTTGGGTGAGTGTAGAGAACCGGAGATCCTTTTTACTGGAAAAGAGGCATTCCACCTTAGCCCTCAGGGGGTGAAAAGCATTTGCATTTTGATTCTTAATTGAAGACTAATGTGGATGTCTATGGGCCGCAGCAACCACTTACCATCAGGTGGACTGTGTGCTGGTTTGTCACCCTTATCCTATAAAAAAGTGTAACTAATCAATCGGTAAGTGGACAAGCAGTCACTTTCGTATAGCTGCAAGTAATCATAACGTAAGCACATGTCAAATGTTAGGGAATGCTTCGAAAATATACCAAAAACTTGAAGGTAATGTTACGAATACATTTTTGCAAAAAGAAAAAACTAAAAAAAAAGCGTCATCATAATATTTCTTTTGTGTATATTTATTCCTGTAAGACTCGACTGTCTTTTTTATGTTCATTTACATTTAAATAATACCTTCAAGAATTTTATTGCCTAAGTAATTACGCTTTAAAAACATTAACAAATTCAAGCACGATACGCATATTTAAGAGAACAAAAATATTCCACAATTTCAATTTTCTGACTCTGATTATAACACTGAATATAATATTTTTACGACTAGGTAAATAGGTGCCTCATTATTTTCCGCGAAACATTGTCTCCGTACATGTTGCCCCGTCAGCGTAAATCCGAAGCGTAGTGAAATAAAAGACGGGATGAATGCCGGCGGGGATACGTAATAACAAAAAAAAAATCACCGAGGCAAAATACGAATGAAGCGACAGATCTTCGGTTACAGAAATGATCGTTACAGACGTTTGCTGTTGAGTTAACACATGGGGAAACTGATGTACATAGGAGCGTATTTCGCTTATAGCCCGTCTCTGTGTACATACTTTACAACTTGTTTATGCAGACTTAAGTTGGTCCAAATTATACTTGTAGACGTGAAGTCTGAACTTTGTGGTGATATTTTGGTGCATTAAACGGATAATGAAATAACGTGCAAACGCTCAAACATTAACTTGCTGAAATAAAAGCCGATATGCCTGCGTTGAAACATAACAAGGAAAAAAAATCACCGGGGGCAAAAATACGAATAAAGTGACAGATTTTCGGTTATCAAATGATCGTTACAGTCTAAATAATATTTGCAGTTGAATTAACTCATACCGTGTAGTGGAGGTGTAAGATAATCAACTACCCCATATCATCCCGTGGGTGTCGCGTCTTTTTAATAACGATTAAAAATCAAAAACTACGGTTGCCAGTCTGCTAGCCAGGCGTGGCGACTATAGCAAATATGGGGGATATTTATTTACTATGAGGCAATCTGTGGGGAAGGCCTATGTTCAGTAGTTGACTTTAATAGGCTGTAGCGGTACGGAGGTGAATCATAGAAATACTAGGTATTTTTCTTATAGCACGTCCACATTGTATAGACTTTACAGCGTGTCTAAAGTTTGTGCCAATAATATCTGTGCTTTTTGGAAATAACTCGCTCAAACAATAACGCTTTTATATTAGCTCATGAAGTCCCATAAACGTCTTCACACGCTCACAAAATTGTCCATCATCAATCCGTCCGATTCTCAGGACGGATCGCCATGGTGATCCAGCGTCATTTTACATGCCAATTTTATAAAATCACAATTCGACAACAATATTTCAGGTTTGTTTCTGAGAGCGTAGTGTCTCCGCAATTCCAGGCTTCATTGTAAGTAGGGCTTGCAGTTTGTTCAATTTTACTATTCGAATATTTCGAATATTACGAATTTTTTGAATGCTTTCTACTTAAGGTGTGTCTTTTAACTTATATATATATATATATATAGCACATAATTCGTGGATGTTTTGTAGCACACTGACACTTAAGTAGAGATTCAAAAGAAAATAAGACGAACAATTTTTTTTCAATACTTATTGGCATAAATCACCAACTATCCAACTTACTAGATAGACTTTAGTTACAAAAATAATAAAAAACCCAAAAGTGCACGCCTCATAATGTCATTTGATGAAGAAAAATATCTCTTTTTCTATGTTTGAGACGAAAGAAGAGATCCGTGAGAATATTTTTTTTGTAGAAAGTACCAGTTGTTATTTTACATTTTCATTAATTACAATTAAACGAGACCAAATTACAGTGATTTTTAAAAAGAACCTGTACGTTGAGATTCTAAACCTAATAAAAAAAGAATTGTTTTGATACATTAATTCTAACGGCCATAATCGTGCGCCATCCGCACATATAAACATCCGGACACCCTCGGAATTTTTTTCCAATCAGTTTTTTTTTTACACTAAATACAGAAAATTACTTTTAAAAATAATAGAAGCATGAAAACAAGTTATTTTTCTCGATACATGTGTATTTTTATTATACTAAGAGTGCAATAGTTAAAAAAATAAAGATATTTTAGCTCAGAAAATTACTGGATTTCCATTAGGTGAGAGTAGAGTACAACCTCAAAGCTTCGCTTATGAGGCGTGCAATATGCTTCTCTTAAATGTTAAATTTAAGAGAAGAAGAATTTAATCAACTTCTGCAATTTTCTTCTATGAGGTAAATTAAATGAAATAAATTCTTGCATTATTATTCACACACATAAAGTTAACATTTTAAAATTACTATAAAATCTACCTCTATTTGCAAACCAAAAAAATTGTCTTTTCAAAATTAAGAAATAAACAATCTGACTTAAATATATCTACTACTTTTGAATAAAAGGTAAGCAATATTTAATAATTGAATAAAGTTTATCAAAAAGTTATTAATCAATCATTCTTGCTTTGGTAATATGACCTAAGAAATGAAAGTCAGTCTAGAGTGTCATCTCACTCATCATTTAAGGCGTTACGAAGGTAGCTGCATGTCATTCTACATAATGAAAACACTCTTTCAGATTCTACACTTATTGGATGAATCGCTAAAAAAAATTATATGCCCTCGTTAAGGTGAACCGCCAGGGTAGCCCGCGAATTTTAAATTTTCTTACGTTTTTTGCTATTTACAGGTCAGTGTGAGATTGTATGTTTAAGAAAATTTTAAGTAAACGCGAATCATCGCGTTCGCGACCGTAACAAGTATGTGTTCATAGAATTATTATCATTAAAATCACCAGAGAGAGGAGAGGGTTGTAAAGGGTTGTATCTTTAAGTTCGTATAACTCCTATAAATGAGTTTTTCTGGACTATTTCCAATCATCACTATTGGCAGCACAGTAACTCTTCGCAACAGCGTTTAAATAATGTTCAGGTGAAACCGAAAGAGTAGTCTGTGAAATTCAAATTTTATCACGTTTTTCATGTTTCATTCATTCATTACATTCATCCTTGGATTGTATGAATAGTCATACAATGGAATTATACGAACTAAGCAGGTTGTATTGATGATTATAATAATTTTAATTCAATAAATACATACTCGTTACGGTCGCGATCATTTTTATTTCAACACACAGCCTGACACTGACCTGCAAATTGCAAAAAACATAAGAAAATTTAATATATAAATAAATTTGAATTGTCTGTGTGTAATATCGAATTTTATTATTTTTTTGTCTTTCGGCGCTAATCTGCTTAATGATTGAACTGATTGTGATGAAACTTTACGTACAGAACAAAATAAAGAGGTAAATAGCCCTTGATGATTATCCTAAACCTGTACGATGCCACAATAATGGATCCACGCCAGGCGAAGCCGGGGCAGGCCACGAGTTTAAATAAATGACTATCTGAAATATATAACAGTAATCTCGTAGTTGGCTTCGTGCTGTGTTGTACATTTGTAAATTAACACATTATTCTCAAATAAAAAATGCAAAGCAAAACGGAAATATAAACTAAAGTAACGACGTGCAATTTGAAGGGCCGGCAGACATCTGCCCACCACGAACAATTACTCTATGGAAAAACCTTTTTACGTCTGAGCATTTTCATCCGGCTCTTTGAGGTTTTGAGAGCGTCGTTCCAACTGAATGGACTCGTGTAGGGTATGCTTTTGTACTGATTTTAAATAGTTATACTTTCAACGTAACCAAAGCTTTATTTAACACAAAGTTAACCGTCACTATTTTCATTTTGTTTTATTTATATTTTTCACGATATAAACGAAGCGCATCCAAAGGACTCTCTTTTCGTAATTTTTTCGATGTTATTTTCTTATTTTAATATTATTGATATAATTTTACATATCCTATATTACGTACCTACATCTGGTGATAAGAGGGCCGGTTCTTTTCTCGTTGAAATCATCAGTCGCGGATACAGTTCCTAAAGAAACTATCCGCGACAGCTCATCGCTGCTGACGATAAGAATGCTGGTTCTTTTCTCGCCCAAAGGCTAAGTCATATTCAGCGAGGAAACGCAGCGAGCGTTCTTGGCACGATACCATAGGAGTAGGACTATGATAAATTGTTATTAGTTTTTATTTTTATTTTCTATTTTTTTAATATTGTACATTTTTCATTGACATGTAATTAAACGTTCCATTCAATTTTACATATTAATTTTTTTATTTGTTATACGGCGTCAGAGAATCCACTGCCCCATTTCGTCTCATGGGTTTCATAGAATAGAATAGAATCTTTTTTTTTCAATATAGATTACCTATATGTAATCCTTATTGGAAGTCTTATTTTGCCACTGGTTCGAAAAATAACCTCTGTCCTGGGAAGAACCAGCAAGAAGCCAGCGTGACTTTTAAAAAAAGGCACAATTTACAATACAATTGTTTTGAAAACAGTAAGAAACAGCATGATAGCGATCACCTCATTACCAGGGGTTGTTATCAATCATGTACTCTTTAGTAGTAATAACCCTCACTAAACAATTAATATTTTAAACATTTTGATAGATAAAGTGTGCTTATTTTCTGGGACTTTCTTTTAAAAGCGTATACATTGCGTATGAATGTTCTATCTTTTAATATATATATATATATATATATATATATATATATATATATATATATATATATATATATATATATATTTAAAATTTCCATTATATTTATTTTTATCACAAGTAAGTCTTTATCACCTCTTTCTGCGTCAGAACTCTGGAAGGTGATATTTTGCAGCACAAGCCCATGTGTAACGAAGTACTCCACTCGTTTTCTATCAGTTGGATTTGAGCCCATGAAGGAATTACTGACTCTGGAATCGAGTAACTGATATAACTAACTTGTGCTTATTCCTAGTATTTACAGAATGTAAATCATTATTTTAAATAAAAACTATTTTTGTTTTAGCGTTATATATTGAGAGGCCAAAGTTAATATACGAGTTTGTCCGTTATTTCTTTAAAATTTTCTCCAAGGGATTCCTTCGGACCCAGGTTATAAATTGCTCATATGGTACTCTTCAGCAAAAGAAAAATAGTTTCAATGTCATCGCATTACCCCATAGCAAGATTCCATATTCTATTATGATATGGAAATAACTAAAATAAAAACTAATAACTAAAATATTAAACTAATATTGATATTCTATATAATATAATATTATTATTCTGATCTTTTTACAGCATATGCTGCAGAACTAAGTTTGCTAGCTAGTTTAAATATATGAGAGCCCTATTTAAACTTCGCATCAACTGTAATTCCGAGAAAAACAGTGGATTCAACAATGCCTCCTCCTCATTTAAAAACACACTGGTATTCACCTGTTTTACATTATGTGTGGTGAATTTGATACATTTCGTTTTATTGCCATTTAAAGGAGGAAATTATTGACGTTAAACCAGTTTACTACTTTTGGTATAACATTATTCACTACGTCATATTTCAATAATTGCTTTTTATGTCGCAAAATCAACGAAGTATCATCAGCAAATAAAACTATATCATGATTATTCCCTACCAAGTAAGGTAAGTCATTAGTATAAACTATGAATGGGAAGAGGGTCAAGCATTGAGCTCTGAGAAACATCTATAGATACTACCGATCCGGGAGAACTGCTCCTATTAATAACAACTGTTTGCGTTGCTTTTATTTAGATATGACGTAATAAGTTTAAGCGCTATGTTTTTTACACCACAATAGTGTAGCTTCCTGATTAATGTCATGGTGAACACAGTCGAAAGCCTTTAGAAAGATTAAAAAAATATACCTAAAGCATCTTCTGAATTCTCCCACGCGCAGATAATATGTTTGATTAGCTCAACTGGTAAAACCAAACTGATTTTTATGGAGCAATTTATTTACATTTAAAAAAAAACTTAACATTTGATCTAGATTTTTTTTTCAAAATTTTTACTGAGCGTGTAGCATAAGCGACGCAACTGAGAACACACACAGAAACACTTATCCGCCATTTTTCAATTGCTTTTCTGTCCTCCAAAATGAGTGAATCTAACGAAGAAATTTGATACATTCATAAGCTTTATCATAATTAAAGTTTTGGAAAAAGATGCGACTCAAGCGTCGCTCACGGAAAAATCATTGTAACGTTTTTGAACCTAATGCAGAAAGATTGGTATCAGTAAAGATTAGCACGAGGAAGAATTGTAAAACAGTTTTGATTAATTTGAAAAAGTCTGGCTATACAAAAAAGCTCGATATTTGGGTTACACACGAGCTCACTGAAAGAAACCTAATTAATCGTGTACTCATTTGCACTTCTCTATTGAAACGTAATGAAACCGAACCATTTTTAAAAATATTGATCACTAGTGATGAAAAGTTGACAAGAACGTGTGAAAAAGATCATGATCAAAGGGTAGTCAAGCTCAACAGACTGTAGCGAAACCCGGATTAACATGCAATGAGGTGGTGCTGTGTATTCGGTGGGATTGGAAGGGCACCACGGGGCAAAACTATCGATTCGGATCTCTACTGCCTACAACTATTAAGACTCAAGCAAGAAATTGAGATAAAATGGCCGGAATTAATCAACAGAAAGGGAGTGGTCTTTTATCATGATGATGCTAGATCCCACACATCTTTTGCCACTCAGAAAAAAAAAATTGAGAGAGTTTGGTTGGGAAGTGTTTGCATCCACCATATAGTCCTGACCTTGTACCCTTTGATTGTCACCTGTTTCGGTCTCTTCAGAATTATGTATTTGGTTAGTGTTAGGTTAACATCAAGAGAGGACTGTCAAAACTAGTTGTCGCATTTTTATTTTACCAAATCCCAAGACTTCTACAGCAACGGGATTATCTCACTACTCACAAGATGGCAACAAGTTATCAAACGAAATGGTGCATATATATTATAATTAAATATAATTAAACTTTGAAAAAAATATATATCTCTTTAATTTATACATTAAATACGAAGAAACTTTTTCCCCGACCTAATATTAGTGAATATTTTCACATGCAGACAATATTACCAGCTTTAACGATAATTGAAGCAATTTGTATAAAACTACCATACATACTCCACAAACCGGCGTCTGTTAAATAACTTGCAGAGAAAAAAATTACAATTTCACATGGATAAAGACCTGATCAACTCAAAGGAAGATGCGATAGGTATACAGTGTTTATGCTCAACACAACAAATACGTTATTGGCGTGGCGAGATTCTGCATCGGTGAGTAGCAATTGGCGAAATGCGCTATTTCGTATAGAAACACATGTGATCTGCATTAGTGAATTTTTTGAAAACGCATTGTCTGCGTCTGCTTGCTTCATTTTGGAATTGTGATTAGTTTTAGTTGGATAACTTAAGCGTTAGCTTGTGCTGCGTAGGTAGTCTCTGCTCTTGTTCGTTTTAAACAAATTCTACTTCACCGATAATCAAAATTAAAATTCTTTTTTTTTGCAGTAGAATATCAATTTGACCTTGACCGCATCCTGTGTAGTGGGGCTTGAATCGTCGACGACTGAGTTCTTTCTGATCGGCTTGACAACTGGCGCTGCGAAGAGATGTTGCAACCCTTTGCATTCCATTGCATTGCACGGGGAGTGCTCAAGGGGAATCGTTCCGACAATTTTGTGATTTCAGGATTTCAGCCGCTAAATTTTACCGCCCTCGTCATGACAAAACTCGTGATACCATCCATACCATCTGGATGTTTGGCGGTCCACCACTGCGCGAATAACAAGAAGTGTACTTCTCTGACCATGCTTTGTGGCATTACTTGGGGGAGACCTATGTTCAGTAGTGGACTTGTGAGGGGTAATGATGAAAGATAATGATGTACTTCTCTTAGTATACTTCCTCTACTATTTTTGAATGGTGTCGGACCCATACGACTTTGGGACCTTCAATAAAAGAGCCTACCGTTTTTATTGAAAGGCAGGCAACGCACCTAAAATTCTCCTGGTTGCAGGTGAGTCGCTCCTGCTCCGGCTCGTATGCTGCCTGTTATATTAAAAAAATTGCGTATTGCCGACATATTATTTCTAAATATGCACATATATTTTTACATAGGGATATGCCCACGCACACTCACCTCGCAGGCCCAAGGAAGGGTTATGTCGGACTCGCACAGAGTAAAACCATATGGTGTTCCACCTTCGCCGTATGTTAGCAGGGCCACGAGAACGCTTTCGCATACATCGGCGGCTCTAACAGTAATATCCGCCTCTTAGCGGACCCTTTTCCGGAAAGACAACTCCTCTATGTATTTTACTCCGCTGAAAGGTGCGCCTGTGTACTGGCGCACCTGTCTGCGGAGTACTGACGATGCTAGTCGAAGACTCTAACAGGCTCCGATAGGATTTGAAAACCTTATATTTACGAGTAGACCTTTGACAGAGCGCTTGCTATAAGACGAAACGCCTAGTAATGTGGTCCCTAATTTAACCCGAACAACGTTCTGTCCAACGGATATCGTGACATAGTTGTAGTACTTACAGAAACTTATGAAACTGACCAGGAGAATTAAAAAGAATGTCAATATATCATAAAATTAATTAAAAATATGATATGATCTTCTCTACGTTTAAATATTCAAATAGCAAAAATTGATTATTCGGAATGTATGACGCGTATGGGTATAACGATCCCTTTACGGATATGTGCTGGGAAAATTTTCCTTTAAATATGTTATAAATTTCACTTTATAGTCCGATCACGTCCCGTAAAAGCATTAAATTAAATATTTTAAAGTGAACGAATTTAATATTCCGTTCTATTTGAACCCGAAATTCCGGAATATTAACGTGTGATATTAGTTCACTAGTTCGTTTACCGGTTTACGGGTCGTATGAGCAGCGCGTATTACGTTCATGTTCCTAGGATTGGTTGCTAAAATATTTGGGCTCCGCTTGTTTCAAACTAGTTATATATATATATATATATGTATATATATATATATATATATATATATATATAGGTAAACTAACTATATAACTACTATAAGGACCGGTGAATAATGTTCTGTCTTAGGTGACCTAGATAGATGGCGCGATATTTATGGACCAAAATTTCTCCATATTCACATACTATGTTGGCTATGTGCCAAAAAAGGAAATCACAAAATCTGAACCCGATATGTGACCTGTGGTAGTTATTATGAAAATTTTATATTTGCACTTAAAGTCCGTAGGGAACTAATCGCGCCGCCTACCGGAAAATTCAGAACATCATCTGCCGGTCCAGCTTGTTGAGATATAAAAAACTACATTCTGTGCTTAATTTTTTAATTATGTATTTCGTTGCATAATAAACAAATCGTGAATTTTTAACGTTAATATAATTCACACATGATTTCAGTTATTTCACCATCATCATCATCATTACCCTTTACAAGTCTACCATTGAACATAGGCCTCCCCCAAGAAATGCCACAAACCAATGTTACGAGGCTACCATTCGAGAACCTTCGTTCCCCACCATCGGTTGTCGATTCTTCGAGCTTTATGGCCGGCCGGCCCATTGCCAGTTTAGCTTACTAATCCGTTAGGCAATGTCGGTTATTCTGGTTCTACTGCGGATATCCTCGTTTCTAAGTTTGTCTCGCAAAGAAACCCCGAGCATAGCCCTCTTCATAGCTCGCTGAGCGGCCATAAGTCATCATTGGCAACACGCACTGGTTGTACAATCTCGTTTTCAAGCTTTGGGGTATACCTGACGAGAAGATGTGTCATAATTTCCCGAGAGCTGCCCAGCCGTGTTGAACCCGTCGATTGACCTCTCGATCGAAGTTGGACTTACCTGGTCGGACTATTTGTCCCAGGTAAACGTACTCGTCAACAACTTCGAGCTTAGTTCTCCCAACAACTGCCGGCATAGGTGTAACATGGACATTAAACGTGATCTTTGTTTTGTCCATGTTCATCTTAAGACCTATCCGTTGGGAGGCACTACTGAGATCATTGTACATAGTAATTAGGTCCTCCAGCTATTCCTTCATAAGGACTACATCGTCGGCAAATCGAAGGTGAGTGAGTGATTTACTCGCCATCCTTTCTCTTTTCCAGTTCAGTAGCTAGTGAACGTCCCAGATCCATATCGTCACCCTGTCTTACACCTCTCTGCAGTTGGATAGGTTTCGTACTCTGGTTCTGTACTCGGACAGCCATCGTTGCCCTATTGGGCAAACACTTCAGCACTTCGATATGCCGACAATCAACTTGGCACCGCTGAAGGAAACTAAGCTAAGAACACTTACGATTAAGACACCTTTCAAACGAAAAATACCTAATCAAAATCGGTTCATCGGTTTAGAAGCTATGTTGCCACAGATAGACAGATAGTTTTCATCGTGGGTTAAAAACAAGAATAATGACAGTACTTGTGCCACGGCACTTTTCTTTAAACCCGAGATTACAATATATCAACTACTCGTATTTAACAGTGTTTGGCCGTGAAAGGAAAAGAGGAGATCTCCCACTGCCAACACTGGCCAACGTCTGTTTGTACAGAGCTGTTCTATGTATAGCGCATTATTTCGAAATTGCCGTAAACGTACAAAGACGGTACTAAGTATTGGTTTACTGTTTAATTGAATGTGGTACATTGTGATCACTTAGCGCCCTGACGTAACACTGATATTTAATAACTCAATGTTATTCTATAGCCGCTCGGTCCATAAGATACAGGAAAATTGTAAAGTGCTTGTTTTTAAAAATTTATTCTACAAGACTCTCCGCTAGATTATTAAGCACAGAAAATGAATTTGAAAGTGATTTACACTTCTTAATAGTTTTTTTTTTCATTTGTTGCAGGTAAAATTTTTTCAACACTGCCATTCGAGTTGAACCACCTTAGTAGTAATGCATGAGTTTTGGTAAGTTTTGTAAATTATTCAATATTTTATAATTCTCTTATCCTTAATATTCGTCACTGTAGTCGCCATCATTGTCATCAGCCTGCGACATATCGCACTGGACAAAGGCTTAAGCCGCGCCGTTTAGCCCATTCGTAATATAACTATAACTACCCTGCGTGGTGAATATGGGCAACCGTTTCAAGGTATGGTATGCATACCGAATCCTTGGAAAGCCTAAACTGGATTTTAAAAAAGCTGACGTTTCTGCGGCGGATTTCCTTACGAAATTATCTTCATTATAATTATTTTTTAATAACGATTAAATTGTAGCATTTACACTTTAGAAAATTTGAAGATTGAGGTAATCTGTCTATAGGAAGCCAACCATACTCCTGACCTCAATACCCATTTAGCTAATTTTATTATCTCTGAGGTTAGTTAATTAATATTACTTATCTAAAGAGTATACTCGTGGTTGCCGTATATACTTGATATTACATATTCACAGTGATAATATGTGAATTGCAACAAAACGCGATGATTCTTTCATCTTTAAAGTTTGTATTCTGTCAAAGAAATAGAATTATTTCGACACGATAGTATATAATTCGCAGTTATTTCCCAATTTCTACAACCGTCCTTAACGATGTTTCCGGTTACGACTTTAATAATCACCATTTTTATTACTTTATAGACATCGAGTCTCCCCAATGTCTAGAAAGTCCATAAAGTAGAATGAGGGTAGGTTGATGTTGATGTGTATATTATCAATACCCGACAACCCCTGTTTCTTTCGATAATGGTACCTAAAATATAAGAATTATCTAAAAAACATAAAGCTGACTTCATCCCTAAAACATTATGTAATCTAATTTAAATATAATATATGAGCGCGATGTAGAAATATAACTCTATCGATAATTAAATAATAAGAAAAGGCCGGTTTTATACTCGTCGGATAAAAGTTACCCACCAAATAAACCATTAATTTAATCTTTAAAGTTAAAGTGAAATAATTGAAGTATTTTATTCGGACAATTCTTGCATAACTTTCATATGAGGATTGAAAATCAATCCTTAATCGTTTCACCAACATCTGAGATATCATGATTAAAAATACATTCAAATATTAAATTTTTGAAAAGGGTTAAGAATCGGAATGTCTACATAGTGATTTTTATGCTTTTGGGGCAAGGCACTCGTTTATATATTTTAGAGCTCGCTAGTAAATTCATGCCAGAATAACTAATATTGAGTCACTTTCACTGTCTTAATAATATCCAGCTCACGAATATATTGTTTAAATAATTATGTATTGTGCTAATGTAAATGAACAGACGCGTATAATTAAAAAAATATAATTTAAATTATCTAATTTAAATTATGAAATGAACATTTGAGTACTTTTACGAGAAAGCTCAAGGCCGCTAAACGATCTATATAGGGAGTGTTATACTCGGACTTTCTCTGTGTGTTAGAATTTGAAAGGAGGATATCAACAGTAGAACCAGAGTAATAGACGTAGCCTAACGGATTAGTAAAGGCGTTAATTCCATAATATGGATCCCAAAGTATATACGGCAACTACGAGTTTAAATTGTATAGTACACGTAGTTGCTGTCATATCGCTAGGGACACACTCACTTATAGTACTTTAATTTGATTAATTGTTATCAATACAATGAGTGTTCAAATACGTAACGTACGTAAGCGACAAATGACCTAGATATTGGAACAGCCTTTATGGTTGCAATGAAGTGGTAAAATGCTGCTATCTCCCCAGCGACGAATAATGAAGCGCTTCCAAAAACGGCACGGAAAATTCCGCAAATCAATAGTTTGTTTAAAGTGGAAAAAAAAGAAATAAACATAGGAATGTTTGGATCGAATATCATGAAAAATAATACACTCGTTTCGTTATATCTTTGCAGGAGACAGACGCTCTTTTTTCTATCTGTATAAAACACAAATGTTTCTACCTATGTCCGTTATAGACTTTGAAACCATCCAACCGATTTCGATGAAATTTTTTTGTGTATTAGATCGTTTATATTCACGTTTAGACCCGGTAGGTGGCGCTGTTGTCGAGATCTAGAAATCATCCGTGCGAAGCCGGAGCGGATCGGCAGTTCTTTATAAAACTGAATTAACGAACGTGCTTACAGTCCACCCGATGGTAAGTGACTACTGCAGTAAAGGAAGTCTACATAGTGGTACATTAGCTATCTATACCATTGAGACTGGAACACAACTTTGCTATTTGGCGGAAATATGTGAGACTGTGATACTTACTCAGAAGGACTCCTTCGCAGAAAAGAAGCCCTACATAGTTAAATTTTAGAACCTATTACATATTTGCATTTTTTAATATTTGTTTTAATTTTTATACTTTATAGTATGTTTACAATAATAAAGAAGTTTTGTGTAATGAAACTAAATAAAACTTCTTAATTTCCTTTTTTTCTTTTGAATTAATTGCTACATAAAGACCTTTCCAAAACGTTAAATAACTTACTTTTTTTTTAAATATAGGATAGGGTGACAAACAGCACACAGTTCACCTGATGGTAAGTGGTTGCTGTGGTCCATAGATCTCCATCTACATCTATATCTATACTCTACTACTATACTCGATTACGAATCAAAATACATACTGTGCGCTCGTTTGTCACCCTATCCTATAAAAAATGTAACGAATATGTAGCAAAGTATTATAGCAATAAATTAAACTCATGCCACATTCAATTTCAGATTCAACATTTTATTAAAGAGACCTGTATTATATCTATAAAGATGGTATCCGAATTTATTATGAACGTATTTAGGTATTAAAATTACGAGTACTACAGGGGCAATGTTGGATTGTACATCTTTATCCACCTCTTATCTGTAATATTGTCGACTAGAAAGCCATTGTTCCCTTCAGGAAGGATGGGCGATTAGAGTCCCGCTTTAACAGATACGTATCTCGGGGTCCAATTAAGATTTCTTAATGGAAACAAAACAAACTTAATCTGTTACGAACCGTGTACTTAAATTTTTATCTTGTCTAGCAGTTCCTTTAGTGTAGGTAAGTCGCGTAGGTACTAGGAATATTATTCGCAACTAACACACGACCCCGTAATAATAATAATAACAAAAAAAAATTTGTTTATTTATGTATTTTTGATGTATTTATTTTAATTTATTGACATTTATGGATATTTATTATTTTCACTTACCATTATATACATATTGTTGCTCGCCTAAGTTGACGTCTGGAAGTAGCGCCATCTAGTGTCGGGTATTAGAGCGAGGAGAGCTTTCCAGAAAATTACATAACTAATCTTTCAACCAACAGCGCCATCTAGTATCGAATTGAAGAACTAAGCTTTCTAGAAGCCCCACACTCGAACTTTCGGCGCCTGGTCGATTGGCGCGCGTATTTACTTGAATATTCTGGTATGTTGGTGGTATATGTTTCGGTGAAAAAGGTGTATTTAAAGGCGCTGCAATACGCGATCGGGGCAGTATTGAATTTGGCGAGACAAGCGATGCTTCGGAGCGAAATAAAGTGAATCAGTGTGATTAATTATTAGTGTCTTTTAAGTTTTAATTGGTGTTCGGTAATAAAAGTGTATTTATTGGTAATTCAATCGGCAGTTTTTATTGTCACAAACCTCAAGCTCGTAGCAATATTTATAGAATCCAACCTCATGAAAAAACTATTGAGATACCCCAAAATATTAATGATTTACTATCTATTTTCTACCACATATGATCAATACTTTACAATAATCTAAGTAATAGTAAACTAATGCAACTAAATAACAGCTATAAATACTAACTAAATAAGATCTAGGTGGGAGACTGGTGCCCAAACTAGGTTGCCCTGTGTTATGGGATCACCAGGCCCCTCCGTCAACAGAAGTGATATTACTGTAAAACTCTTAATAAAAATTACAACTACTTGTAATAAAAGTACATTAAAATAGACTTGTTCAGTTTGGAGAAACTGTTTAAAAATTATTAAAAGACGTTAAGTACATAAAAAAAAACCTGTTTTAAATACTAATAAAGGTAGGTAGGTGTATTACTTGATATTAATGTGTCGGTTGTGTAATTGTGTAATATATACTTAAACGTATGTAACACGATAGATGAGTATTTTTATATATAAAAATTAACACGTCACATTGTTTGTCCGTGATAAACTCCGAAACCACTCAACCGATTATAATAAAATTTTGTAAATGTGTACTTTTTTTGTTTTAATCGCTTGCTCCAACCTGAGCGATAGGATAGTTTTTATCCGGATAAGTGACCCTCAATATTTTTTATTGCGAATTTGTTGATTTTTAAAGGACAAACGGTCGTCGGGAAGGGCAGAGCAAGCAAAGTATGCCTGGCCAGTTGGTATATATATATATATATAATCGGAATCTCTGAAACGGCTCCAACGATTTTCATAAAATTTAGTGTCCAGGGAGTTTCGGGGGCAACAAATCGATCTAGCTAGGATTTATTTTTAGAAAATGTCTTTTTGTCCGTGTTTTCAGGCAATGAAAAACTGCTACAATATAAGAAGGTAAATTTTGACACTGTGTTAATGATCGTAATAGCTCAAGTGGATATCGAGCGCTCGCGAAATCGTAATGCCTTGGTACGCGTCCTGGCTTCGGTCCGATTTTTTTTCCTTTTTTTTCAAGTTTTGTTCTTTTGTGAGAAAATCTATTATTTCGAACCCTTCTTTTAGTATTTTTTAAAAATATGAAAATTTTAATTAAACTAATTGCACTCATGATTTTTTATTCAAATAACCAGTTCAGTTTCTTCTATTGTGTCAATAATGTCAATAAAATCAAAAAATATTATTTATGATTCATCAGTATGTATTTTCAAAAAACCGAGCAAAGCTCGGTCCTCCGGGTACTATATATATAAAATAAATGTTAATAATAACCGGCTTACTAAAGATTCAATACAAAAGTTACAATAACTGCTAAAAAAGCACTAGTGACTATCAAAATTATTAAGTATTTTGAAAGTCACTAGTGCTTTATTTAAGAATAGATATAAAATAACGTCTTTTCACAGGATTGCCTCACCTTATCAGCATTATTAATTTTCTCCTGGAATTAGACTTATTAAGTATGAACGAACCGGCATGCTTAACTTGAAAGTCTTGTTCAATCGTGTTCGGGTTCAGTAGCAATGACAGATGCCCTCACATTGGAAACGCTGCTTCCTATTGTCAGTCAATGAAAATCTCTTATTGTCCACATCTCCTGCACATAATTCACCCTGCTTTAAAAGAATGAGTATTTTTTTTAATATTTAAGTATTTTGATCACGTGAGCATTAGAAAAACAAACTCGTTGGTTATGCTCAGCTTCAAATATGTATCTGTCTGCTTATTACTATTAAAACCCTAACGTTTAGTTTAGTGAAGCTCAGTTAAAATAAATAGTTTATCAGGAGAAATCAATTTAGTTGAAAATTCGAAGTCAATTTCACGTTTTATGTACTAGATATCCGCCCTGGCTTCGCTTGTATAGGATTTAAAAATATATAGAAGAAACACTCCCGCCTGTCAACTCTCTGGGTGAGTACGGACTTCCATTTGGCACGATCCTGATATACCTCTCTCACCTCATTTACATACATATATCTACACATACACGCTCGTCAGTTAAGGGTACTCCTAATGTGAATTTAAAAAAGAAAAAAAAATACAAATGATCGCCAATGTGGTCGATGAACCTTCTTCTAGGGCGTCCCTTCCCGACTCTGCCGTTCACATCTGCAATGTAAATTTGCTTTGTCACTCTTCCATCGTCCCGACCAAACCACCGAAGCATTCATTTCTTAATCTTGGTCACAACATCATCTTGTACACCACATTTTTTTTAGGATTTAAAAATGTGACGTTATTTAGGTTTAAAACAATGAAAGACCATTTATTTTATCAATTTTTCAGATCGCTCCTGGCGTGGCTCTCATCTGTTTGTGAAGTTTCGTTATTATCTGCTCAGCCGTTTCGAAGATTATCCCGAACAGACAGACAGACAAATGAATTAAAACAAAATAGTTATTCGTGTTTTAATGGCATGCAAATAACCTACCGCTCAATAAGGCAGTTATCTCGATATTACAGACAGACACTTCAATTATATTTATATGTATAAATATATTTGTGTAACCTTGGTAACTATGTCGAGTTTCAACTAAGGTGCGTGAGGGTAATATGGTCATCCTAAGCTTTGCCGCCCTGTAAAACCTGAACTAGGAGAAATACAGAGACAAATACACAAAGTGTTGATATATTAATATACTATAACTAATATATTAAGAAAAAAATAGCAAACAAGCTCTAGCAATAATTAAAAACACTTCAAAAAATCTACTTAAAAAAACTAAACTGCTATGGCTAAAATAATATGACTAAAATATTTACTATAATGTCAACTGTCAAAATGGCGTCGATAAAGCTGCGCCCTTTTGACCCTTTATTATTTGATTGATGAAGAGTTATCTTATCACAGAGCCATCCGTGCAAACAAGGCTGTAGTTTTTGAGTTACAAGAAAGTGGCCATATTAACCGGATGACCATGTTACCCTCACATACTATACCTACGATAAACATTGAGAAAAACTTCTGTCAGACAGAGAAACATTGCATGACATACTCTTTTAAAATAGTAATAATTCAAAAGCATACAAGAGCGGTTCAATGAATTTTTATTTTATTCATAATACGTTGTACAAAGCAATTTTTCAGAATGAAGGTTTGTAAATTATTTTTTAACGTTCTGCAGCAAGTTCGCGAAGTTTCTACTAAACTGAATAAGTTTTAGAGCCAATTTATCTGCAAAGAATATATAAGTCGGTACTTTAAAAATAGATTAAAATTTTGTGTTTCATCTTTCTTTCTTATTTGTTTAATAATTTAATATCTAGAGTTTCTTTGATGTAATTAAAAAGTAACTTAATATTTATTTATCTTTTCAAATTTATTTTTCTATCGAGGTCTTGGCGAGAACTTGACCGTCGACAGATTGTTGCAAGAGAATTACTGGAATTTATCGTTTAAATTATAGTTTAAAGTGGATTTTGATGCTTAAAAGTAATGCGATTTTGTGCATTAAGTGTCTGCGCGTGTAATATGAGAGAAAACGACGAAACAAGAGCTTCGATGTTTATATAAACTTCAAGTTATTTTATTCGCTTAGGCACATGAACTTGAGTGACTGTCGTCATCGACTGTCCACTGCGTTAAGCTGTCTTCGCAATGTGACGCATCAGCATATTGTGAAGAAAATATCTACAAAAGCGAAGATCCCTGATAAAATGAAGATATGGCTTAAATGACAAGCATCCAAGTCAAAAATCTTAATTAATAATTGCTTTTGTATTATACTTCGCATTTGAATGCTATTATTGTAGTAATTTGGCATTCTATATTGACCATTCATGTCCCATCTTTGTCTAAGACTTACAGACCCCATGTTTATGTGGTACTTACCTATAACAAAAGACAATTTGCCAACTGTATTCCTTAATGCCTAAAAGTGGTGCGATTTTGTGCATTAAGTGTCTGCGTGTGAAATATGAGAGAAAACGATGAAACAAGAGCTTCGGTGTTTATATAAACTTCAAGTTATTTTATTCACTTAGGCCCATGTACTTGAGTGACTGTCGTCATCGACTGTCCGCTGCGTTAAGCTGTCTTCGCAATGTGACGCATCAGCATATTGTAAGAAAATATCTACAAAAGCGAAGATCCCTGATAAAATGAAGACACATGGCTTAAATGACAAGCATCCAAGTCAAAAATCTTTATTAATAATTGCTTTTGTAGTATACGTCGCATTTGAATGCTATTATTGTAGTAATTTGACATTCTATATTGACTATTCGTGTCCCATGTTTGTCTAAGACTTACAGACCCCATGTTTATCTGGTACTTATAACAAAGGACAATTTGCCAACTGTATACCTTGCCTAGTATGTTGTTAAAGGCGACTAATAGAATATTGGGTGATTGAGTAGGCGATAGGCTAACCACCTTGAACTTCTTTCACAAATTTCCATCTAAACCCATATCTTTAGTTAAGTAAGAGTAGCTTGCTGCTCTTTAGTCTCTGCGCCTCCACGCGTGACCCTGTAAACAATGTGATCTTCCTGTGACAGAATACATTATATCGAATACAAGAATTAAAATGAAAAATTCTGCAAAGATATGATACACGTAATTTGATACCTTCAATAAGATACTATATTATTGATACAGGGAGCTTAGGGTATAACCTGTCGCCTTAAAATTTTGCAGTACGCGATCAAACATAGTTTGATCCCCACTGGTATAAATGAAATTTATTATTGAAAATTAACTTGCTCGTAATATTTTATGGCATGTGATGAGGCATTTCTTTGACATAAAAAGGGTGAAAAACGAGCACACAGTCCACCTGATGGTAAGTGGTAGCTGTGGCCCATAGTCAGACGCGTTGTCATCCCTGAGGACTTAGATGAATGCCTCGTTTCTAGTAAAAAACACTGCAGCGTTAAGCTTCTGTTTTACGCTGTTATTCTGTGAGAGGGTGGTTGTTCCCCGGTCGAGCCGACCCTTTCGTGCTACAACTATACTACTAATATAGCTGCGGGATGGCCCTAACACGTCAAAGTGCTTATGTTCAGCAGTAGAATAACAGAGATAGATTGTATTGAATTAATTAATGTATTCTTAACAGACAAGTGGCAAGTCGTAACGTGGACCATCCATTTGCGCTGAGCTGTACGATGGAACGGTAATCTCACTCCGCCGAAATCGAGTGCAGGGTCAATGTCTTTACGTGATGCTACTGAGCATTTATTGACAGGATTCGAACCTGGTGGAACTACAGGATCAGAAGTTGCTGTTATCATTACTAGATTAATGAGGAAGTCAAAATGCGCTACCTCGCCACAATGGTCAACGACTTTACGTGATGCTACTGAGCATTTATTGACAGGATTCGAACCTGGTGGAACTACAGGATCAGAAGTTGCTGTTATCACTACTAGATTAATGAGGAAGTCAAAATGCGCTACCTCGCCACAATGGTCAACGTCTTTACGTGATGCTACTGAGCATTTATTGACAGGATTCGAACCTGGTGGAACTAGGCGGGTGGTTTTACTCTAAAATTTCCCCAATTTTTTCTTTTTTTTTTTTTTTTTTTTTTCTTTTATTTCCTCCGTTGGGTGTTTTTTTTTCTTTGTTTGTTCTGTTTGGCTACATACATGAATAGCACGAGGACAAATATCCATTATTTGTTGGCTATACAAACATTAGCCGTGGTAGCTCAGATCGTTAACGCTCGCTTTAAATATAACAGAACGCGAGTAACACGGGTTCGATCCCCGCCGGCACCAATGAAATTGTTAATTGCAATTTTAAGTGCTGATTTACCACGTGTTCGGCGGTGAAGGAAAACATCGTGAGGAAACCTGCATGTCTGAAGAATAAGAAATAAAAAAAATATTTCGAAGACATGTGAAGTTCGCCACACGCGTTGGGGCAGACACTTCCTTGCCCTAAAACCCTCTCAGAAATGAGAGGAGGCCTGTGCCCAGCAGTGGGACGTATATAGGCTGTAACCTTTACTTTATTTTACTTTATACAAACATTTGTTCCGTACGAGATTCGAACCCGCGTCCCTCGTAATCGTAACTCAATGCTAAGCCACTACGCCACGGAGCCATCACGTACAAGATGTATTTATCGCAATAGAAAGATGGTTTCAGTCCTTTTATCTTAAGTAATTAATACTACCCATGCCGTTCTTTGATTTTAAAAGCAATCGAAAATATTAACTGGTTAAAGAACCAAAAAACGGCTTGAATATTCGGACTCTTTAGTCCGAGTAGTAGTTTTTTACGTATCTCTGACACTTTTCTCGTCCGCCGATCGTTCTCAGAAGGCAAGAAAGCGAAAGTGCCATTGCCGCTTTGCGTCTCTTCCACGTCATCTTTCACGGCTGAGAACTTCTTCTTTTTTTCCCTCTTTTTCTAATACCAGAATTAACTGGACTTGATGCGGACGAGGTTCAGCCACGAACGATATATATTTTATAACAGTGTAAAGTTTTTATACAATGAAACAAACGCCAATCCATAATTACGCGTATTTAACATAATTTCAATTTCCTTTTAATCAATCGTATATGTAAAGGCCGCAATCAAACTCATTGCCTAAGGGCAGCAAAAAATCTTGCAACTTTGGCTTGCAGCCATGAGCGTTATATCCTTTGCATGGTAAGAAATTAAAATTTCATAGTTTAGTGCATTTAATTAAGCGGATATTTGCAACAACTTCATAGCTTCGTCAGGAAGACATCAATTACAGAAACGAATAATGATCATAAGCACATTTATAGGTATGTATTCGTATTTAGACGGCTCGGTAGCGCTGTAATTAAGCGATTGTCGGCGGCGCCGCGGGCCGCGAGTTCAAATCCCGTACAGAACAAGTATTTTCATATACATTAATATTCCATTTCAGCCTATTAAAGTTCACTGCTGAACATAGGCTACCTCCATAGATTGTCATATAGGGGGATTTTGCCATAGTTGTCAAGGCCGACTGGCAACCGCGATTTTTTGTAATTTTGATTCCTTATCAGGAAGATTCTGCTGCCCATCTCCTGGTTTAGTATCCCTCTGTCACATCTTATGACGCCCACGGGACAATATGGGGTAATGGATGTGGGTTTTTTTTATATAGGCTGTAAATAATTGTTGCGGATCTGGATATTTACCCAAGTTAACTTTATTATGGGTACCTGGTAATACAGGAAAAATACTTATTGTGTTAGTAACGATTTTGTAAACCTTTCACAAACTAATTGCGAAAATTGGAAAGTCTTCCAGCTTTCCAACCGATGGCGATAAAACCTTATCGTAAAATAAGCCTGAAATATACAGACTGATGACTGGAACCTCAGGAATATATATCTGCCTGTCAAACTGAGTGATTATTGTGACAAACAATAAAAAGTCTGTGTCCAGTAGTGGACTACAGAGCGGTGATTGAGACCCACCACCACTGTATTCAAATAAAAGAATCATTTATATCGGTATCTTCAAAATTCAAAATCGTTTTAATATTTCCTTTGTGTACATAATTTTCATAAAATCGGCTCGTATAACGTATTTAAACGATTATATTAATCAAGGGTACATTACCATTATTAATATCATAACAGTTTATATCAGTACGTTAAGTAGATTGATTGATAATATTGATAAAAGCAGTTAAATCTAACACGTTTGAGTCGCCTTCGTGTCTGTTCGGGTCGAATTTAGTAAGTACATGAAATTTTTAGTTTTAGACATGAAATTTTTAACATCGAATCGGTAAACAATGTAAGAATATGAAAAAAACGTGGCATATTTAAATTTTTGATATATAATAAATTTTATTGGTTGTAGATACTTAAGTAGGTACTAAAATAGTTACTTATAATAAAATGTAAAAACTGACTTCAAATTTCTAAAAAAGAAGTTATTTATTTGCTACCCTTAGAGGTGATATGATATGAAATTCCTTAAACAATAGTGCAATATGAAACTTTTTCCCCTATTTTCCACCCTTGGGGGTGAAATCGTTTCTTCAAAATTTTATGGGAACGCCGTTGGGGTAAAGCCAGTTCAATAAAAAAATTAAAATCGGTTCACAATCTGATACATACAAAAAAATTACACACGAATAGAGAACCTTCTCCTTTTTGAAGTCGGTTAATAATAATAAAAATAATCGCCGTATGATTTTCGAAAGTCTTTAGCAGCAGGTAAATGAAAATTTCAACTATAAAGATTTCTTATATTTACGCGAACACTATACATGATTAAAACTACTTTTACGGATTTTATCGCGTTTATTTTTACTTTTTATTTACTTTTATTTTTAATTCCCGACGTTTCGGGCGCTTTCCAGCACCCATGGTCACGGGGGACTGAGATGACTGACGTCCCGATGTCATTGTTAAACCCGGAGTACCTTCAGCTTTTTTAATTATTGTTTATGGTCCGATCTTCCGGGAAGTCTGCAGTTTGTGATCATATCCTAGACGGACCCAACCATTACATCAGATTTGATAGACCACAAATCCTCGCGAAAGAACACCGATTCCTACCAAGGATGATACGTGAGGCTATTGAAATTAAAAAACATCCTAATTTCAATAGAGAAGGAGGCTGGGTACTACCACCTGCTTGGGATCCTATAATCAATAAAATTAAAACTAAACCCAAGCATACCACTGCAAGACCTCAGGATATAGTCAGTTCATTTTGCGTAGATCGGACCATAAACAATAATTAAAAAAAGCTGAAGGTACTCCGGGTTTAACAATGACATCGGGACGTCAGTCATCTCAGTCCCCCGTGACCATGGGTGCTGGAAAGCGCCCGAAACGTCGGGAATTAAAAATAAAAGTAAATAAAAAGTAAAAATAAACGCGATAAAATCCGTAAAAGTAGTTTTAATCATTCAACTATAAAATTATAAAATAAAATAAAAACTTTTCAAAGATAAATCATGATATCATGCATCATGATAAGTAAAACAATATTAAACTGTATAATAAGTACAAATTATTACTCCAAAGAATTAGGAGACAAAATTATATTTACTATAAATATCAATTAAATGCGATGATTGAAAAATGATTAAAAGCGCAGAATAGTACAAGAACTTTACTTTAACAACGCCCTGGGTGGTTTCCTTCTAGAAAAGATTGTTGGACTGCTTTTCTGCCTGGAAGTCCGCCTGGGCAAGCGTCACCGTCTTATTATTTTCGCTGCCGAATAGCAGTGTGCTACTGTGTCCCGGTTTGGAGGATTTCCGTAGTAAAACCAGAGTGACCGACATAGCCCAACGGATTAGTAAGCTGAAGTGTAGAGTGTAGTTAGTTTTATTTAAGTTGACTTTCTAAGCGTACATAATTATTGCCAAGGCTTGTTTGCTATTTATTTCTTAATATATTAGTCATAGTATACGACTTTATGTTTTTGACTCTGTCCTCATAGTTTTGGTTTTATAGGGCGGCAAAGCTTAAAGTTTAAGGTGAATATTACCGTCATGTACCTTATAATTGATTTTATAACGCCACCTATCTTTACACGATTCAATAGCACAATTTTTGTATATTTATTATATTATAATATAATATTCATAACAATAAAAATACATATGGGAATTTATTACGAAACAGTTTCTCAAGTAAGACGGTCGCAGCAAGCGGTCCAATTCCAACAGGACTTACGCGGAAGCAGGTCGACAGTTAAATTCCTCAAAGTAACTGTTCGCGCATATAACGGACGGAGTTTCCAATGGAAACTGTTCACTGCAACTTGCTGTTAGACAACGCGTGCAATTATCGTTTGAAAAATAAAATTACAGATAAATACAACAGCATGTATATGATCTCTGTTGTGGAAAGACAGACTGTGTCAAAAAGGCACGTACGACTATTCGCAATGCATTGGTAGTTCCTTTTTTGATGTATGGCGGTGGAAGTTGGGTGCGGCAGAAGATGCACGAGAGTAGAATAAATCCTGTAGAAATGCGGTCATTTAGGAGTACGCTGGGGCTGAATCTGAATAACACGGTGAGAAATTGTGTGATAACAGAAGAGTGTGGTTTGCGCGATGATGTTGTGACCAGGATTAAGAAGGGAATGCTTCGGTGGTTTGGTCATGTAGAAAGAATGAATGAAGAAAAAGGGATAAAGCAAATCTATGTTGCTGAAGTGAACGGCAAAGTCGGGAAGGTAAACTCTAGGCCTAGACCAAAGTTTATCGACCAAATTGGCGATATATTAAAAATGGTCCATATTAAAAGTACCCTTAGCCGATGAGCATCTATGCGTATATATATATATATGGTATATGGATGTGGAGGACGTAAGATGGAAGTCCGTAATCTCTGCCTACACCTCTGGGTGACAGTGGTGAGTGTTTGTGTATGTATTATGCATATTATGATATTTTTACGCATGCAGTTCTTCGAATAAAATTTGTCCCATTTGTAAGTAGTCCCAGAAACCCACTACTATTATTACCTATACATTTACCCTTCCGAATTATTTTGACAAATAAAAAGACTAATACTACTGGTAACAATTACTGTTCCATGTTTGATCCCCACCGGCACCTATAAAATTGTAAATTGCAATTCTAAGTGCTGATTTACCACGTCGATGTGGCAAAGCTTAAAATTGCGTTACAGGAAAAAACCGTGAGGGATGCCTGCATGTGTCTAAGGAATAAAATATCGAGGGCATGTGAAGTCCGTTGACACGCACCGGCTGAAGCAGTGCGGCGAACTTGCTTCGTAACCCATAAGAATAGCGAGGACCAGTTACCGAGCTGTAGCTTATTATTTTTTACGCTCCTGTGTAGTGATGCAACTCGAGTTGGTCTTAAATCTAGTTACTAGAGTAAATTTTTTAAAACTCGCTCAAGTTGAAAACAAGTTATTCAAACCGTACACCACCGGCTAGACGGCATTTTTTTTTTCAAGAATTTACGTTATTGTATCATTAAAACTTAAAAATGCTTTTGATGTAATAAATCATAAACAAAAACTAGATTTATCTACATCACAATAATTTTATTAAGAGCTTTTATTTTCTCAACAGCATGACTTTATTATTTGCAACATTATAATGTTATATTAGAATGCAGTTCGATGAAAATAATAGTACTAAATTTTGTCTTTTAGTTTTAAATACGTCTACATTGGTTAAAAAGGTTTTTTGAACAGCATTTCGCTTTTCCAAACAACACTCTTACTTATTATAATGTGCTTTTTATTTTTCATCTAGTTCCGTAATGATATCTAGAAGTTTGAATTTTGTGAGAAGTAAAAGCAAATATAATGAAATTACAGGGTTCCGTATATGACAGCGTAACCTTCGAAATATTACTTGAAATAGGAACTGCATTATTTTAATATTAAAATAAGACTATGTAGGAAAATTAATTCAATAAATTGCATGCGTTTTATGAAGTATTTTTCATTTGTTGAAAAATTACGGCCAGATTTCACATTTATAGTTGCTTATATGAGAAGTTATACTATAGGAAGTTTATTTTTGTGTGACTAGTCGATTTTCTAATATCCTTCGCGTATTTTGTAATATTTTCTCGACGCATAACGCAAGCCTCCCGTGACTATAGACAGCCACCGTTGTTGCGCAGCGCATTGACACAGATCCAGGAGATTGACAATCGACCCAATTTAGGGAATACAATAGCAGTAATATCGCAGATGTAATCCCAAGGGACCGCCTTTTTATAAGTTTGTTTTTCTAAAGAATTTTCTGTGCAGCTTAAATTTCTAGAAATGTTAGGACTACCTTAAACTACTCGAATTTTAGTTAAACTTTTATGTCAATAGATAGATGGATAGAGCCTGAGATAGTTTGCGTCAGTCAAAGCACGATTACATATTGAATAGTTTTTTAGATATTGAGCCTTAAATGACGAAAAATAACAGCAAATTACCGGTGTTTTAAATAATAATAATATTTAATAATTCGCACTTATACCGAGTAGTGTCTGTGAAATTAATTAGATTTCTTATAACTGTTGATTATCACTTAATTAATAATAATGTCCTCCAGACCGAATTCCGGCCACGGTGGTCTGCCTCAACGGAGGCTAGCCATCGGCGCAGGACAGGATTATAGTGCCCAAGTGTATGCGCAAGCACAGGTGCGCTCTCTATTCCCTCACTCTCATAATCCGATGGGACGGTAAACCGACACGACCGGAGAGAGATCAGGCGCAGGACCAACGGCTTTACGTGCTTTCCGAGGCACGGGGGGTGAGACACCGCCAACTTCCTGACTCCGGGCAATTACTGAGAATTTCGTGACGGAAAAACTCAATAATTATTTTTTTGGCCCGACCCGGGATTCGAAACTAGGACCTCATGATCAGCAGTCGCACTACTACAACCACTAGACCAACGAGGCAGTCGCACTTTACTTAATTACACTTACTTAATCATTAATTATCTCTATATGACTTGTTGAAAAGATAAGGAACAACTTTAAACATTACCTAATTTGACGTCGATTTTATGAGTAAGGCCGTAAGTGCATATATCGTACAATTTAAGTTACTTTAAAACTAAAATTATAATTTTCATCAAAAGAATCGTATACAAAGCCTGTTAGGTATAATTTATTAAAATTTACATATGTATGAATTGTACCTAACAGGCTTTGTATACTATTCTAATGCATGAACAAACAAAATGTATGAAGACCACTCTGTAATAATAAGATCATAAAACAAAATATTGTGGGGTGAGCCGCAAATGTTTTCTCCTGTATCGGAAATATATTATCCATGTTATACGTGTAAACGCAACTTTATATTTCTTTGATATCTTAACAGATGGGTTTGTGAAGAAACACCTGGCCTCGCTCCCGAATTTAACGAAATGTAATTTGCTCACTCCCCTGCGCTCCTTTGTGCTGCCAGGAAACAGCTGTCTGCTTTTAACTGGCAATTTTATATGCGGTGTTCACCCTTATCAGAAGGCTCTTCAGTCTATTATGGCGTGTGTGGGTTGTTAGGTGCCAGCGTTGTTGTGTTACTGGAATACAATGTTACACATAACGAGTTGCAGATTAAATGTTGTTCCAATTTGGCCCAAGATTACATTTCCCTGGAAGATCTTATTTTAACAAAAATAATTTTGATTGAACGATAGAACTAGTGTTACCGACTTACCACAACGGGTCTACTAACTGAAATATTAATGGGCCGGCTCTATGTAGCTCGAAAAACACCCATCCGCCGACCGCCCACTAGGTGGAGTATAAAATTTTCTTTTAGATCAACTTTCTACGTAGTAGAGCCACGCTGTAGCTATATTATGATTGTAGCACGAATGGGTCGGCTCGACCGGGGCAGGACCACGCTCTCACGGTATACCAGCATAAAATAGCAGCGTAATGCTGCTGTGTTTCGTATGGTGAGTGTAGAGAATCGGCGACCCTTTTTACTGGAATCGAGGCATGCCATCGTAGTCCTCAAGGGTGACAACTCTGTTATTGGCAAAGCCGACAACCGTGTCGAACTTGGCCAACTTTTATACGTTTTTTTTTTTTTGGTTGAATCAATTTCTTACACTTTATGCTATAGAGTTTCACATTTTGATAATTGTCCAACTTCAACTGTGTTACCTGAATTGTAGATTTGCATCATTATATTTCGTAGGTTGACTTTGAGAAGTAACTTAGGTCTGCGGTAAATAAACTTGGGTTGTCGATTATTTATGAAGACTTACATACACATATCAATCAAAAAAGCTTCTTTTGTATAGCCGACAATCACTAGTACTTATTTCCAGACCCTATTAGTGACGTGTATTATAGACAAACGTTTAAAATTAACTGTTACACACACACACAAAAGTAGGAACTTCACAATCCGAATATATGTTTTTTTTCTTATTCGATATCTTCGCCAATGAAGACCCGATCTCAAAGATTTTTTTTATATATAAATAGGTTATACTTCCGAGGTGATCCCATATAAATCAGCAGTAAAAATTCCTCCCCAAAAGGTGGCTAGAAAAATAACCGTCGTTTTAATTCCTACTTCAAAGAACTTGGGTAATTAAAACGATTTTAAAATTGGCAATGTCGAATATGAATACTTATGGTGAGACTATTGCAAATTCTTCATTTATTGCTTTTAAAACTGGTTACGCTTGTCAGTTTTTGTAAATAAATTAAATTTGAGTAAAAATTATTGAAATAAATTATTCTGTAAATCTGTAAAAATCATTAAAATGCTATACCTATATGTTTTGGCTACATAGATATTTTGGAGGTCAAGGAAAACAGCTATAGTAAACCTCTGAAAATTTAAAAAATTTAACCATTTATACTGCATGTGAAGTTTACCAATACATATGTGAGCAGCGCGGCAAACTCTTCCTTTCTGTGTATTAAAACTCCCTCAAGAATGATAGAAGTCGTGACATCACCTGCCGTCAAATGATAGCTACTTTATCCCCTTAGATTAACCTATATGGCCATATGACCGAATTAAACTGATAGAATCCTCGCACTGTATAGTGTTTAAGTTCTCCAAAGTTAGGTCGTTGTAAATTTAATTATTATCTTGAAACAATGTACTTCCGGCATAAATTACCCTTAATAATTAATTAACTTAGGTTCATTTTACGAAGAAAGCTTTAGTATTAAGTTTAAATTAACCCGCTGGTAGTTAACTAAAATTATAATATAATTATTAATAATCTTATGTTTAATTTACTAATGATTAAAATATCTCGACAAAATGGAAAGCAGTAAAATTGTGTTTAATTCTTGTAATACCTTTTATTTTGTCATTAATTTAGGATCACTATATTATACGGCTTTGTTTAAACCTTAACTATAAAAAGGAACACAAAATTCATAGCTATTAAAATAAATGTAACTAAATCCTCATCTTTTGCTAGATGAAACTCCTTTATTAGTTATGTTGTGATAGTTGTCGTTACCAAAGCACATTATATAAATTGAAAGCTTTTAAGAAAGCTTTTTCGCAATAAAATCATGTCACAGTGCTTTAGCAAAAGTCGAGTAAACCGTATTCATTATCCGTATTTTCTCTCGCGAGTGAGGCGGCGAAACCAAGCGTTGCGTACCAAAGAAGTAGGACCCTTCTCGGCGCCCCACTTTTGCTTTCACTACGAGCTCTAGTTTCTGTACAGTCGTACGTTAACGAGTGTTCAAACATATGTTTTGGTTTTTTGTTAGCCCTGCGGATAGCCCGCGTCACGCGTTTTTTATTATACTAATTAGTGCTATGAGGTTGTTCCTATAATCAAACCTCTTCGATTCTGACTTAGATTTTACTGCTCGATATCTCTGCAATGTATATCTGTAAAAGGGTCGCCCGCATTGTTCACGTACGGACCTTACTTACTAGGCCTTGAAGTGACGTCAAATGTTGAATTTAAATAAAGCCGATCATAACCTATCTAATCTAGGGTGATGTACTAATACCGAAACCTTTCCAGTCCAGTAGTTTTAAAAGAATTTAATACTCTGCTTCTGTATTTGGATAGTCATCGTAGCCATACTGTATAACTCGTACGAATTAACTTGAGGCCTGGGCCGATGACGTAATTGTCAATGTACGATGTGCAAAATAATGCGTCGTAATATTTTTTTATTTGAAATTTTTGAGATTTGCATGAGATTATTAATAAAAACAAAATAAAATGTTCTGGCAAGGGGTGAAGTAATAAGTGATATACTGTTGCCATTTTTATATATTTTAAATATTTATTTTTTATAATATATATAATATTATTTTTAGTTAACAACTGTGACGTAATAAAAAACTGCGGTTGCCAACCCGCTCGCCAAGCGTGGCAACTATGGCAAATACCCCCCAATGAATAAATACACAAACAGACGGCCCCCAGTCCCCGGCGGCCCCGCTATTCCTGGCTACGGTGGCGACCATGGTAACGGCGGGGCAGGGGGTGCTAAGAATCTCCGGTGGAGGTTCGGTTGCCACCTACGACGACTCGACCTGGCAACATATAACGCACGCACCCTGAGGACTGACGAGAAGATACTAGAGCTGGAAGAAGAGGTAGACAAGTTGCGCTGGCATATTATTGGATTATCCGAGGTCCGAAGAGAGGGGGAGGACACGGCAATCCTCGAGTCCGGCAACTTGTTCTATCACCGGGAGGGCGACCATCTGTCCCAAGGAGGTGTCGGATTTATCGTCCACAAGTCTCTCGTCAACAACGTTGTAAAGATTGGGAGTGTGTCGACGAGGGTCGCGTACCTGATACTCAGAATCACCAAACGGTATTCGCTGAATGTCATTCAGGTTTACGCACCAACCTCGGCACATCCCGATGAGGAGGTGGAGGAAATGTATGAGGATATTTCCAGAGCCATACATTCCTCCAAAACCCACTACACGGTGTTGATGGGAGACTTCAATGCAAAACTAGGCACAAGAGAAAGCGGTGAGCTGAAGGTAGGGAAATTTGGAGTAGGGCAACGGAACCGAAGGGGCCAGCAGCTGGCCGACTTTATGGAGAAAGAGGGACTCTTTATGATGAACTCTTTCTTCCAGAAGCGGCCCCACAGGAAGTGGACCTGGTCGAGCCCCGACGGTTCGACAAAAAATGAGATTGACATCATTATGACGACCAGACGCCAACTGTTCAGTGATGTCTCAGTGATCGCAAGGGTGAAAACTGGCAGCGATCACCGAATGGTTAGAGGCACACTGAACCTAAACGTTAAGTTGGAGAGGTCTCGTCTAATGAAGTCAACGCTCCGTCCCCCCTCGTGCTCTAATCCAGAATCCCGAAACCTTTCAGCTCGAGTTACGTAACCGCTTCCAGTGCCTAGAAGATTGCAATGCAGTGGACGATATGAACGACAAGCTCGTGGAAACTGTCCATGCGGTCGGAGCTAAGTTCTGCAAGACCCGCCGCAGAAGAACACAAAAACTCTCCGATCACACTCTTAATCTCATGGCTGTTAGACGGGAGATGAGGCTGCAATCGTCAACAGATTTGACAGCATACAGGCAACTGAACAGACAGATCTCCAAATGCATGCGGCGAGACTTACGCAACTTTAATACTTCTCGTATTAAAGAAGCGATCGAGTGGAACCAGGGCTCCAAAGTCTTTGCCAGAGATCTGTCTGCCAGAAAGAGCCAACTGTCAAAGCTGAAGACTGAGTGTGGCAACATCGTTTCCGGGACACCTGAGATTTTGAGTGAGATTGAGAGGTTCTATGGGCAGCTGTACACATCATCGTTGGAGCCACACGCAAGTGTGAGTAACGATCCAAGAGCAAGTCTTATCCGACACTATTCCGATGATATCCCGGACGTCAGTCTGAGCGAGATTAGAATGGCTCTCCACCACCTTAAAAACGGCAAGGCCCCGGGCGAGGATGGAATTACAGCGGAGCTTCTGAAAGCGGGTGGAAAACCGGTACTTGAAGTCCTTCGGAACCAGAGTTCGAAACCTATCCAACTGCAGAGAGGTGTAAGACAGGGTGATGTTATATCCCCCGAAACTCTTCACCGCTGCGTTGGAAGACGTTTTCAAGCTACTGGACTGGAAAGGATACGGTATTAACATCAATGGCGAGTACATCACTCACCTTCGATTTGCCGACGATATAGTCATTATGGCAGAATCGCTGGAGGACTTAAGCATTATGCTCAATGACCTCAATAGTGCCTCCCAACGGATAGGTCTTAAGATGAACATGGACAAAACAAAGATCATGTTTAATGTCCATGTCACACCTATGCCGGTAGTTGTTGGGAGCACTATGCTCGAAGTTGTTGACGAGTACGTTTACCTGGGACAAATAGTCCGACTAGGTAAGTCCAACTTCGACCGAGAGGTCAATCGACGGATTCAACTCGGCTGGGCAGCGTTCGGGAAATTACGACATATCTTTTCGTCAGGTATACCTCAATCTCTAAAAACTAGATTGTACAACCAGTGCGTGTTGCCAGTGATGACTTACGGATCTGAGACGTGGTCCTTCACTGCTGGCCGTATGAGGACGCTTAAGGTCGCTCAGCGAGCTATGGAGAGGGCTATGCTTGGAGTTTCTCTGCGTGATAGACTCAGAAATGAGGATATCCGCAGTAAAACCAGAGTGATCGACATAGCCCAACGGATTAGTAAGCTGAAGTGGCAATGGGCCGGCCATATAGCTCGAAGAACCGATAACCGATGGGGAAGAAAGGTTCTCGAGTGGCAGCCTCGTACCGGTAGGCGTAGTGTAGGGCGACCCCCCACTAGATGGAGTGACGACCTGGTAAGACATGCAGGAAGTCGATGGATGCAGGTGGCTCAGGACCGTGCTTTGTGGCATTACTTGGGGGAGGCCTATGTTCAGCAGTGGACTTGTGAAGGGCTGTACTGATGATGATGATGATTTTTAGTTAACGCCTCAAGGAAGGACAAAGAAATAAATATACACACTTTCTCATTTATAATATTATTAATTTATTTATTATACACTTTATTGCACTATAAAGAGTGTTACAGATTCGTACACAATAAAAATACAAAGCATAACAGGCGACCTTATTGCTAAAAAGCAATCTCACCCAGGCAACCTTAGAGTGAAAGTGAATCAATCTTGGATAAGCGGAACAGCACAAACTATGTAAAATCAAGGAATAGAAGTAAGGAATATTAATAAGGATTTATTATAATATTTATTATTCATTTTCACTGTATACGATCGGTTCTATTCCGTCCATTAGATCGTCCTCACTTTCACTCTCTGAGCTGGATTCTTCCCCTCCGAGGGATATAATTAATTCTCTCTTCAAAAGTCCAAACCAAACAACAAACAATTATCAAAAGTATCGAACTAGAGTCGAGACGCGTATCCGTAACAAAAATGCTATCAGTACTGAGCGCGCACGGCCAGCGCGGGACGCGGTGCGGGGAGTCGGGAAGGGGGTCGCATTCCAGCGGAGTCTCAAGTTAATTCGTACGTGTTGTACAAACACTTCGATCTTCCGATAATCATCTTCGTACCGCTGACGGGACTGTGGGCGTCGCACAAGTTTTGACAGAATCACAGGCTTTCTCTTGTTCCACATACGCAAGACAAAGTGACAGATTGTACTCTTTGGTCTTCTGTATAATTTGTTATATTTTGTGTAATAAAACGAAATTTAACAAAAAAAAAAAATAGGCCTCCACATAGATCATAGTGGTGATATATGCCATAGCTGCCACGCTTGGCAGGCGGGTTGGCAACGACAGTTTCCTTATTTTTAATAGTTATTAGGAAGACGCCGCTGCCCACTTCCTGGTTTGTTTCGCTCTGTATCCTCTTACAACAGCCACGGGACAGTATGGAGTAGTGGATATTCTTCCACCACTACTACACGGTCTTAAGGCGACACCGTGAAAAAATGCACCTCCTTTCATCGAATAGTATAGGACTATGACACCACTAACGAAAGTGGAATTTAGATATAGGTAAATTCATGTCTTTATCTTGAATTTGATTGTTCAAAAACACGATTGTATAATTTTGACTCGATCATAATTATTTGCGAAAACACTATAGTTGAAATTACAACGAAATTAGTTAATATATATTACTTAATCTATATGCTTGCGAATCACTTAAATATTTTCATAACATCAATATTCATAATTTACTTGTTCATTATTTTGATTACTTAAATCAATAATTAAAAAAATATTTTAAGATTCTGACAATTTCTAAGCGCTTTTAATCGTCGCGGGCGCTACGCAATTTTAGACTTATGACACAGATTAATAAATAGTTTACCAACAGATACATCACTCCCATACAATAGCGAAAATACCTACGCTATAATAGCCTACAGAATCTTAATAATAATATCTGCTGCTCGTAGCGAGAAGAAAATGTACCGTAAGTACGCGAACGAAGAGCCGAGATTGTGTTGCCCGCCGTGCGACTCACGTGCAAGCACGTCATCGGACGAATACGCTAGGGCTGTACCTATGATGATTATTGTAATAAAACGAATGTTGCGAAATACATACATAATAACAATATTTTTTATTTATTTTTCAATCAAATATGTTTGAGTTTTATGAAATGATTTATACATTTTTTTCCTTCTCTGAATTCCCGGTTATTAAATTTTATCGTTGAAATTTCCTAAATCGTGTAAATAATTTTAATAAATAATCATGAGGAAAACAGGAGCATAGCAGAGGAAAATCAATGGTTTATAAAATTTGCAACAAAGTGCTGCCAGGCCGATTCATTATTACGTTGTCAAAATTATTTAAGAATGCTCTTTCTAATTCTTCAATATAATTATTAAACGGTTCGGTTGGGACTTTTAGCCTACCATAAAAAGATGAATCTTTACTTTAGCTTTTAAATTAGCATACAGTGTTGTTTCGTCAACATTTGGGTTTTCCTGTAACAAAGCATAGAAGTTATGTTTTTTTCTACATTTAGTTAAATACTCTGATACATGAGTCAATGCAAAAAAAAGACAATTTTTCATTTGTTTTTTTTTTTTTTACTTTTACACCCATCGACTGCACAATAATAACTTAAGGTTTTGGCATTTCGACAAGTAAGCTCGGGAAACGTGCGCGGTGCTTGCACCGTGCTCAGGCAGGCGTGCGACGGCCCTATGTCGTTTGTATCGTGGACGATACACAGAGCGGTAGGCATATAACGCGTGGCCTAGAGCGAGTGACGGAGGTCTGCTTATGACGGCGTTTTTTCAAGTTTTTATAGAAATTATGTATTCACTCGGATCAGTACGGCGATAGCCTTTTTGATGTGTCGTCTTAACTACTACTTAGGGCTTTATTGACAAGGCAACGTTTTTGATAGCAGTGTGGGTCGATGCGAGAGCGTTATAATTTCCCGCGTGACGGATGGAAGACACAAAGCAACCTTTTTCGATAATTTATGTGTTTTACAGTTATATTTTTAATTTTAGCTGTTTATGAAACCCGACATTTGCAGTAAAGTACGCTAATCATTTACCTACGCATTTGGCTATTCACTAATTGTATTTTAGCAATGAGTTACTTAAAATTTTAATTTTAGCTTCTACATTCGTATCCTTTCAAAGATTGTTTGCTTGTTAACTAGGTTAATTTTGTTTCTATCGCTGTATTGTTTATATAAAGGTTTAAAAAAACACCAACTGTATAATAAATCATATTTTTTTATTATTAGAGAATGCATTGTAAAACAAAACAACAAGTCTCCAAGCATCGATGCTCTAAAGGCATCATTACGATTTTAGTGGCTAGTGACGTCACGCGGCGTGTTCAAGGGCCAGTTGACGCGCCAACTAGGCCACTAGGGCTCAGCATTGAACGCTCTGACCCTCAACTAGCGCTATGTTTGCTACTCCTGTGTCAGCACAAACGCTCTGGAACAATGCTGGCCGGCTAGATTATTTTTTCTTTCTTTTGTTTCTATTAGCTAGCAAATTAAGAATTAATTATTATACAATAATAGGGTTTAACAAGTGATTACTTGAGTGTTTTAAGTTAAACTAAAGTACGATTTTCAAGTACATATATCCAAAACTTACTTCGTTAGATATTTGATACTGGAGCGTCCTTATCTTGCTTTTCTTGGTTTTATGGCTACCTATAGTTTTTTTATGGTGTGGCATCATATTTAATTAAATGTTAAATACGCAATCAAACCGACTCGATCCCAATCAGCATCATTAAAATTGTTATAAACTAACAATGTAAAATGATAATTTTCCTCGTGCTCGTCGATATTAATAAATTAATGTGTTCATGACTTTGTTGGGGCTCCCTCGCTATTGGAGTGCAACAAGTGTTTGCTGATGATAAACGAACGATTTTTACGCAATCATCCCAAAAAGTGGAGTCTCTTGTACGACGTGTGCGAGTGAGCCTGAACAGTCCTACGGATGTTTAGTAACAGAGTAGATTCGAATTTTTTTGCGCTTAAGGCGGTGAATGCTCATAGCATACCACGCAGCCGGCTGCGTGGTTATGTGGAGATTTTTACCCACTAAACACCGCCTTAACAATCTAGCTAGAGATCTTTAAGCCGTATCGAACGCGACCCCCCTTGGGTGAAAGAGGGGCGCTAGCGGCGAGTAGCCGCTGGGAAGAGTTGCTGCCTAATTAAGGCAGCTTACGAATGGGATGACTAATTATATTGAGTTTAGAAGGTGTTGGTGCTCGGTAAGCGCGAGCAGACGGTCCTGAGGGGACTGAGAAGCGCGCAGTTTGCGTGCTAAAATTGCGATCTCTCTTACGTCGATACTGCGGATAGCAGTGTATACTGTATCTACGTTATCGACGTAAGAGGGTTCCGCCTGATGTCGGGGCCCTAGTGGGCGAAGGTGAGGAGGCCTGTAGGATTCCTGAGGGGGCCGATATAGGTCCTGAGGTGACTGGGAGTTGCCCTGAAGGGGCATTTTGGATGGGAGAGCCGGGAATGTACGGTCATTGACCGGTGGCGGAGCTTTTTTTGGCAGCTTTGTTGCCGAGATTGGGGGATTCGAATCTACTTGCAAGGTTTATTGAACTACAACATGTTTTATGAGTTCCATAAACCGATAAGCCAGAAGCTTAGTTTCTGTATTGATAGTTTTGTATAGTTTTTGTTCAGTTTTTACTAACATAGTGTGTAATAAAAGTTGTACCTATACTAAAATATATGGACCTGAGTCATATTAAAATACATGATTAATTAAAAAAAACATCTGTCATTAGTGATGTACGTAATGTGTGATTTATGTCAATGATTATTCGTAAATATAACTCATTATTTGAATTTTTCAATTGTGGGAATGGACTATTCAAATAATGCGAATAAATGTTCTTTGTTACTAAATAGTTTTTTTTTTCTAACCCGAGCTAGACCATCTAGAGACCCACAAATTTACTCAATGGACTGGACTGGGTGTTCGCAATCCAGTTGTGAAGTAAATACTGACTGAAAAGTTTAAAAGAGACAAAATTATCGTGTTGTCAGTAATTGCCCTTTTATGTGTGTCATTAGATACCTAAATAAAAGAGAAAGGTAAGGTATTAATAAATGTTGGTAAGGTAAGAACTCCATTCACTGTCCTTCTTAGCTATGCCCATTGCGACGGACTGCGGCTTTTTTTTTGCGCCCGAAGCAAATAAGTGCAACCCTCCGGTAACGGGGGAGGGAGGTGGTGAATGCTCATAGCATACCATGCAGCCGGCTGCGGCTTGCGGACACAATGCAATGCGGTAATAGTCCATAAGGAACTTCACACTGTCTGCATGGGGTAAGTAATTGGTAAAACAAAACATAACAACAAAAACAACTCTGAATGACTATCATGTTTATTATATAAGAAATATTTTATCTAATATATAAAAACTAATTTTCGTTGGTTCGTATTTTATGTGCTGCCATACCGTTCATCAGATTGCGGTTAAACTCAGTCAACATATTGCTTGCACTTTCGCGAAGGTTATAGACATAGTTGGACCCGATAGGTAGCGTTGTTGTAGAATCCAGATATCACCGTGCGAAACCGGGGCAGTTTACATAAATGTAAAATCGCGTTAAATTCATGCTGACGTGACACAGAGAATTTTTAATTTGCCGCCAAATCGTAAACAAATGACAAGTTAATAAAATACATCCACAATAATTTTTGCAAAGAATTCGATTTTCAAAATTTCAACTTATTTTTTATTATATCGTTTACAAGTGGCCAGCTCTAAAAACTTTCAGTGTCGCCCTCGTAATTAAAGGATGGAAGACATTTTGGATTTAACAACGCATCTGCAAACGTTCTTTGTTTGCAGATGCGTTGTTTCTTTGTTTGCAGATTGGGTTACCGCAAGTTCATTCGAATGATCTTACGATGACAAATAAGCAAATCATTCGAACCATTTAATTGTATTTTTTTGAAAAAATTGCGCCTATTATCACCCTATCTCAACCTGTTGGTTTTTGTGTATTTTTACGGGTTCCATTAAATCATTCCTAGAATGGGAGAGGCCTGAAAAAGAGTCCAGTGCAGAACTCGTCAAGGCTGACTATTTATTTAACTTGTTTCTGTTTAGTAATTCGCAAACAAAACAAAAAGTTACTGTTCCGGGTCTGGATACAATGCAGATGGATCTTTGTTAAATTTATGTGTGTAACCTGCCTCCTTTATGCAGGAGAAAATCCTAGTGTGGTGTTTAAAAAATTGTCGCAAGCAATTTAAAGTCCAATTATTATCACATAGTCGACGATCCGTTAGTATTGTCCCCCTTAGTGACCTCGCAATGCAACCAATACCCTCTCCAACAAATTCAACGTTTGCAAATCAATCATACTCTGTCTAGTCGAAACGAAGTTTAATCACATCTGTGTTCATTGAACGCGCTCTGTTCGTTCGTTACTCTCTATCACTTTGACAGACAGATTTGTCATTCACTTTCAGCATATTGTTTATATCAGAGGTTAATGATTATTCACGTGGTACACTATGAATTTCTGGTTTTTATTTCTCTTTTTATATTACAGTGTAGCGGCGTTGTAAGAATGTCCACTAGGACGATATGTATGGGACATATTGTCCCGTGAGTGTCGTGAGGCGACAGATGGAAACAAACCAGGAGACGGGCAGCAGCGCCTCCCTAATAACGACAAAACTAAAAAACTGTGGTTGCCAACCCGCTTGCCAAGCGTACCATACTATGGCAAATATGCCCCTATAAGTAAATCTATGATAGAGACCTACGCCAGTATTACTAAGTATATATATATATATATATATATATAATTATATTTATATCTGACACTACATTTAAACCTGCCTATAAGAATGATCGATACGCACAATTGTTATCGAATACGATGGTTTTTCATGGGCCCGTAACAGTTCGCTGTAGTGCCTCAATGAACACCGTTTGCACGCGGATTGTCAAATGCGATACCAGATTTCTCGCTCCTTTGAATTGATGTAAAATTGCAATCTATCTTATAGTCGCATCATACGACACTTACGGGACGAAATGGGGTAATGGATTTTTTTATGTCGCCACCACACGGTGATACATAATAACACGATGGTAATATATCCCACACAGTTAGAGTAACACACAGTGGAGAAAAAAAAATCAATAAATAATATGTAACGATCCGCTCCGGCTTCGCACGGGTGATTTCTGTATCTCGACAACAGCGCCACCTACCGGATGCTTTTGTAAATCTAAGTCATCCAGGGACACACTTAAACATACACAAAAATTTTCATCAAAACAGGTCCAGTCGCTTAGTGAAAAAGACGCGTACAGAATTATTATACCTACATATTATAAAGATAAAAAATATTCTATTCCAGTAGACAATTTCTTGTTTTGTCGAAGATAAATCGTTGTTTTAGTCCGGTATTCAAAAACAATCTCGTTTAAACAAAGTCCACAATGTCAATGTCTGTATGAATCTGTGTAAATTTTGATGATATGGAATTTGAGTATATTAACCTTGTGATCGTCTCTGAAAGCCGGCCTTTAAAATCATGGCTATTAAACAAAAATCATCATAATCATCATCATTATAGGTCTTCTAAAGTCCACAGCGGAACATTATGGGTCTCCCCCAAGGAATGCCACAAAGCACCGCGGTCCTGACCCACCTTAATTACAGACACTTTAATTTTATATATGCATGCACGTATACAGGATTATTTTGCAATAACCGAATAAATTTTGAGAGAAGGTTCAGAGTAAGTAATATAGGCAAATAGTAAATAAATTATCAAAAAAATATCTCAAACATTCTGTCCTATTTATCTTTTAAATTCAAAATGCGTGGTTAATGCATTCGTTTAACAGATTTTACTGCGCTCGCACGCATTCGTTAGGGTAGGGTAGGCAAAAACGTTGTTGCCCATAAATCACTTTCAATTTGGGATATTATCAAATAAAAGTAAAAGCCTTATTTACTCGTATTTTCAAAAACTGCAATAACGGTATATCATTATTTATATATTTGAAGTTTAAATTTTGGCTACTCTTTGTAAAATAACCCTGTATAGATTTTGAGGTCATCCAACTTTTGGACATCATATTTTCGTAGACAATTTAGATCATGGCGCAGCGGCCACCAAGGACACATAAAAAGAATCACGGGCGCTTGCAACTCCTCCCCCAAAACTATGAAATGCGGTCGATCTTAGACCTGGTAGCATTGTTTGTATGATATGAGACTGCGATCGACTGCGAGCGACTTCCTGCATATACCTTGTCGTTATACTATCTGGGGGAGTGGGGGGGGGCGCCCCACAATAAAAAATATTAAATATTGCAAATTGTTCTTTTGGCTACGAACATAGTTCAAAGTCAATACCGCGGATCTCCGCCGCGGCGTATTTAGGTATTCTGAGCCACGCGTTCAACTTCAACACTAATCTGTCTGAAATCTGAAAATCTTTCGAAAATGATGTTTAATAATAATCAAACAAAATTTGCAATTCTTATGAGAATAAATATATTTTCATAACCTATATATACATATTATTAATAATTCATCATCTAAATTCGTCGACTAATATATGTAGACAGATTGCGTAATCTAGCTGACCTACATTTGTGACAAATACCTGTATACAAAAGCATAATGTACATAATATATTGTACAAGAACCTGAGAATACATGTTACGGATAATCATGAATAAATTGCCTACTAAACTAGGTTTAGCTTTGCTAATGCAAAATATTGTGAATAATATGAAGTCATTACTTAGATCAATGTAATATTATATAATAGTAACTTAGCGACTTGCTCGTACCGCGTATAAAGCGCATACGGTTTTATAGGGGTTCTAGTGTTATAGTTTATTTGGATTCCGTAACCAAAGGATTAAAAGGAACACTATTAATGTTACGCTGCGTCCGCCTGCAAGGCGTGGCAAGGCGGCCAGACGGACAAATAGAGCGGTAATGCACTGCTCTATTTGTCCGTCTGTCTATCCCAAAAAAGAATGATTTAAATACCTAAAATTTGATTATTTGTTGTAGAATATTGACACAAAACCGAATTTTAAATTACAAATTATAAAATTATTTTTAGGGAGATTTCCATACGTGAAATGGAAACCAAAAAAAGCAAGTGGGGTATTTTGTCTAGAGTTTATTTTTTATTTTTTTAATCTTTATAAAAAGAAATGAGCGGCAGTCAAAATAGTGACTTAAGGCGCTACCTCCAGCGAACGACCTTGAGCGTTTGGTCTGTCGACGCTCGCTACAATATATCGCGTAAGAAATCGCCAAAAGACGCCACCTACTGCTACGAACGTAGTATTATTTTTTCAATGTCATTGAACTATTCTATGGAAATAGACACGGCGTACAATGATAAATGCATTTTAATTTTCTTTATTCGGTATATTAGTTGCATTATATTAGAATTATGTGTTCTAATATATTATCTAATTAATAAAAATGACTATTTTGATTATTTTTAACTATATACTATACTGCTAATATTGAATTAGCTTGTTATAGTGTAAATTATAATATTTGTCGAAATATTAATTATGGATTCGAACTTTACATGCTAATGGTGCTTCATTTTTGTTATTTTCATTTACTTACATATTGAAAATATACTTGTATAGTAGGTATTATTATTTTATTTAGCTACTGAATTTTAGGATATGTTTTACCTTGAGGTCAAATATAATTTTGGGGAGCAATAGTTATTACCTACTAATCTTTTATCTGCTATTCCTTATTTAGGAACAATGTTAGTAAATTGAGTTTGAGGGAGATTTACTGTTTATAATGCTACATTTATTATTTTAATATTTACCTACTGGGTAGGTAATTATTAAAATAATAAATATAGCATTAGTAACTAAATAGATATTTTTTTTTAAATTTTTAAAATTAAAATTTTCGTATTTTTAAAAATTACTAAAAAAAAGGGTTTGAAATAATAGATTTTCTCACAAAAGAAGGGAACTTGAAAAAAAAAAGAAAAAAAGCGGGACGAAGATATCACGCCCGACCGACATACCACCTGAGCTATAACGACCGTTAGTGATTTGTCGAAATTTACCTTCTTATATTGTAGCAGTAATTATTGCCAGTAAACGTGGACAAAAGGACATTTTCTAAAAATAAATCCAGGCGTTCGTCGCTAAAATCGTTGGAGCCGTATAATTTTCTCATCTGGTTCGGTTATATAAATATTTAAATATATAAAAATTATAAATTAAAATGAAAAGATAAATATACATAAATATCAATAAAATAAAATAAATACAAAATAATATTATATTATTACTGTTATTATTATTATAAGTTGTGGTTCGGTGAAGCTGCAACCTAATGGACCATTGATCTGAAATTTTTATGAAAAGAAGTGGCTGACGTCAATTATTATTATTCTTACTATTTTTTCATTACTGCCTTTTTCAACCTCACAAGATATTTGTAACTGCAAAAAAAGAAAACTACGTATAAGTAAGTAAATCAGTAATATAGTGTTATGTATGATTCAGACTAAATAAAGGTCCCTAAAAATAGACGTAGATAAAGAAATTGCATAAAAAATTACTCAAATAAAATGCAATAAACTTGTTAATTTTATAGGTACTTAGTAAAATATTAAAATAATAAGTTTTTTTAGGATATTTATGTAAAACATAAAGGTTATATTATGTTCTAACTACGTTCACGCTTGCGCATATAAAACCGCGGAATTTCACTAGTTTTATTATCAAAATAATAATTGACAACCCTACCCTAAGTTTGCCTTGATTTTACCAACTCAAACTCGTTTTAGGAGATCAAAACATAGAGAGAAAGATAGGAGACTATTTTTTATTTAATATGGTTGGATCTTTATTTATTTGTATATTTTGTATTTATTTTATTTTGTTGATATTTATGTATATTTATCTTTTCATTTTAATTTATATTTATAAAAACCAACCAGATGAGAAAACTATACAGATACCCCAACAATAATAATATAATAATAATATTTCCACAACTATCACACAATGCCATCTAGTCCCAAGCTAAGCAGAGCTTGTGTTATGGGTACTAGACAACTGATAAACATACTTATATATTTCTAAATACATAAATATTATAGATAAATTACACCCAGACACAGAACAAATGATCGTGCTCATCACACAAACATTTGTCCTGGGTGGGAATCGAACCCACGACCTGCGGCATAGCAGTCAGGGTCACTAACCACTAGACCAACAGGCCTGACAATAAATAAAATAAAGTCTCTAGCTCGAGAGGAGAGGAGCCGTGGTAGCTCAGATGGTTAGCGCTTGCTAAAATTTTTACAGTGTGCGAGCAAACCGGGTTCGATCCCCACCGGCACCAATAATATTGTAATTGCAATTTTAAGTGTTGATTTACTACGTGCTCAGTGGTGAAGGAAAACATTGTGAGGAAACCTGCATGTCTGAGAAATAAGAAAAAAAATATTTCGAAGACATGCAAAGTTCGCCAACACGCAGTGATAATTCCTTTCCTAGGACCCTTTCAGAAAATAGAATAGAAATAAAAAAATAATAAATCCAAACTTCATTTAAAACCAAACATATAAATTGCAAAGTAGCTGCAGGTATCTATAACCAAGTAAAAGATATTCCTTTACTCCAACTTGTCCATGTTTCCCAAAACAATTTTTAGTTAAGCTTTATATTATAATGCGGATTTTTTTATATTTAAAATTTTAATAATAAAGCATTTCGTACGTCTCAGCCGAGGCGCAAATATTTTTCGGCCGCAAATTTATAAGACCGATTTGTTATTCAAACATAAACATGGTTTTTTAATTAAATCTACCAATCATAAAACGACACGCATTTTTATTGAACACTTCCTATTCAATTCACAAAGTACCTATTATATATTTGTTTATATAAAAAAGTATATTTAAGTACAATCATAAAACTAAATGGAAACACAAAGTAGGAAAATGCATTGAGTTATAAAACACATAAATCAATGGGCAAATGTAAAAATGCTGGAGGCAGGCATCCCTATCGCATGTTTACGTACCGCACGGCTGTAAGATTTATTTCTAAGATACGTGACGTAAGCGCATCGGTTGGTATGTACTCAAATAATATTATGTTTGCGGCGAAATACGGACGCGGCGACCAGCGACGCGGCCACCCGTACGAACGCATAGAGCGTAATGCCGCCCGCACTCTGCGCCCGTCCCTTTATCATAGAAGTCACACAATTTTCGGAATTATTTCAATTAAAAGAGAAAAAACGAACTTAAAAATTTAAATAAAACGTGGAGAATATAGATTTTTTAATTATCTATCCATTAGTGTTATCCTCAAATGATTAGAGCGTTGCGTTTAGCAACAGATGCATGTAATCAACAATTTTAGTCATTTTTTAAAAGTTGATTTTAAATGTATTTATAGCACATAAAAATAAATTAGAACGTGGAATGCGATGATAAGATATCGAACATTAATAATGTATTTTTAGATGTAGTTTATTTTTCATAACTAATGAGATAATAGAGTCTGAAAAACGCACTTTCGCAACATTTTGGTCAGGGATTCACCTTAAATCGTTTTTGTTAAAGGAAAAAGCAATTATGTACGTAAAATTAGTACATATACCTTTACCAGCTGTTCCCCGTGACCTCGCCCGCGTGTAATTTATTACAACTGTCGCACACAACGCATATAATAGGACGCTTACAATAGGATTTCATGAGTTTAAAATAAAAGTAGCCTAAGTTACTCCTTATAACATCAGCTATCTGCCAGTGAAAGTCCAGTCAAAATCGGTGCACCCGTTTCGCAGGAACTAAACAGACAGACACTCAGACAAATAAAAATGTAAACAATTGTGTTTTTGTTATAAGCTCCGTTTATACTTTCATATGCATTTAATAAAAATCTGTTATTTTGGCATTACAAACAGACAATTCAATTTTAAATAATTTCATTTAGATATAAATATAAAATACAGAAAACATCGATTGTGGTTTCTAAGCTGTGATTGAAACAAACAATCAGTTTCAATTAAGTTATTTGGTCATAATGTGTAAGGAACTACTAATAGAGCAAGACCAAGGCCCTGACTCGCACTTTTCAATTTGTGTTTTCTTTTATCAAAGTTTAAAAATAATCGTCTCGGTATCTTCAGCTATTTTGCTCGCTCTAGGAATAGCATAAAGCTATGAGCTAATTGTTGTATGTTATATGTACTTTTACATTCATGTCCTTTAATGGCTAACAGTCTTTTTGGTTTCGTTACAGCACTGATCGACTATTTCCCGAGTAGTTTCACGGAAGTCCGGTTGCCGCGTCCGACCCGCATATACCGGAACAGGTTTTTCATTGCCCTCTCTGTGTATTAAGGAGTATCAAAATTTTTATACTTTCTTTGTTCTACAACATAATAACAATTAACCTTCTTTTTCAATTCTAATTGTGGTTGATTAGCTTTGTATTTAATTTTTTTAAATGGACGCATTCCCTTTTACCGTGGAATGTCTTGACTACCGTACCTTTACTGGTCGCCTTGTCTGTAGGCCTTTACTAAGTTCTGTTTACACTGTGGTTTTGGTTTATTATTGCATTCTTCAAAGACAACGCCTTCCACAACATTACCCAGAGCTACCTATTCACGTTTGTTCTCATTTCATTTCATAATTTAAACATGAAGCACTAAATAAAACCTGACGGATGGGTTCTTGTCCAAGTTAAAAGATAAACTTGATGAGTAAATTTCGTCATTGTAATATTATATCTGCGCGGAACAGTTATGTACTCCTATAAAGGTTAGTTTAGTCACATGGAACCAAATCGTGTCTCCACCACCGTCAATATTTGAACGACAAATGCAAATTGTCTTCTGGACATGCATGTATCTAATGCAGCATTCAATCTCTTATCTATTTTTAGCAAGAGTTTAAGTATAAGCATCTGCGCTAAGATTGAAAAACGACTAATAGACACGTATCTGTTTTATAAAACTCTGTACACTTTTTTTTGAGCAATTGGGACTCGGGGGGAGGGAGCGTGAATGTTGATCGGTTATTGGGATTATAATAGATTATCTGGAGGATACACCTGATACTGCAGTCTATGGACACCCACAGTCACTTTCAAACAAAGAACGTTTGCAGATGCGTTGTCAAATCTAAGGTCTAATATAAAATGTCTTACATCCTTTAATTACGAGGGCGACACTGTAAGTTTTTAGAACTGGCCACCTGTAAACGATATAGTAAAAAATAAGTTCAAATTTTGAAAATCGAGTTCTTTGCCAATATTATTGTGTATGTATTTAATTAATTTGTCATTTGTTTACGCTTTGGCGGCAGGAGTTTTGGCGGGAACTTGGCCGTCGACGGACTGTCGCTCCTGTTTTGACGCTTGAATAATGGTTTGAAGTGAGGACGAAGTCACTGTTGTGCAGCGTATGATAGAGACTGACAAAAGAGTGTGTTGTTTTAATTATATGTATGTCATTGCGAATACAAAATGTGAGAAAGACATCATTAATTTTTTTTAAATTTATATTTAAATATTGTTCATTAATAATACGCTTATGTTTAGGACTATAGCACAACGGTACTCTATCGCAAGCTCTCTGGTCGCAGTGCAGGCACTCGAACACGTCAAGGCCGTTCGATAGCGGCGCATTGGGTTCGTAACATTTTCCATTGTAAATGCTAGAGGGCAAGTGACAACCTTGTTGTTTTTTTTTATAAAAGTAAGGGTGACAATGACAAGGGTGAGCCGTGGTAGCTCAGATGGTTAACGCTCGCTGTAAATATTACAGACGCGAGTAACCCGGGTTCGATCCCCGCCGGCACCAATGAAATTGTTAATTGCAGTTTTAAGTGCTGATTTACCACGTGCTCGGCGGTGAAGGAAAACATCGTGAGGAAACCTGTGTGTACAAGGAATAAGAGAAAAAAAATATTTCGAAGACATGTGAAGTTCGCCAACACGCATTGGGGCAGCGCGGCGAACACTTCCTTGCCCTAAAACCCTCTCAGAAATGAGGGGAGGCCTGTGCCCAGCAGTGGGACGTATATAGGCTGAAACTTTACTTTACTTTTAGGGTGACAAACAACAGTCCACTTAGTAGGTAAGTGAATAGTACGACCAACCCATAGACACCTACATCTATGCTCGATTGTTTTTTATTTTGATTCTTAATCAATGATAAATTGTGGATTAAGAATCAATATTGAGATGCCCTTTTAACCTTGAGGACTAAGATAAAATGCCTCAAAGGATTCTCTTCAAGCATTGAAACAAAACTTCTTGAAACACGACGGCTTTAAGCTGCTATATTTACGCTAGTTTTCTTTGCGAGCGAGGTCCTTTCCCGATTCATTTACACGGTACATTGTTAATTTCATGGTCAAAGTAAGGATTCTTAAGAAGTTCCGCGCGGATGAGATGTAAAAATATATTTTATTTACAAAAATGGTTTTTGTTTCATCGTTCGTCAGGCGTAACAAGAGTGGAATAAGTTGCCAGCATCTGTCTTTCCGTACGATCGCAGTGTGGGTGTCTTCAAGGCAAGAGTGAATAAATAGGCTTTTGTAATTCAGTACACTTTACCATATTGGGCTGCATCATCACTTACCATCAAGTGGAATAGTAATTAAGGGCCTATACTACCTCAAATGGCTTAGCAGGATCCTCCGTTATGCCGAAAATATTGCAGCATTAATTTTGAAATAAATATATGGTAAAGTTGAGGATCAATGTTAAGTACTGTTCATGTTAGACGAAAACACGATTCCGTAAAATTTTCTCGATAGAAAAAAAATCCAAAGTTGTCTCCAAACTGGACAATAAACCGCTGGTTTTCATAAAATACTTTAAATTAGATCATGAAACTTTGCATACTAACTGAAATAACTATAAAGCAGGGCTTATGTTTTCTATTTTTTTTTTAATTAACGTTATTTTTACTGTAAAAAGAAATTACCCCCGCCCGATCAGTCTCACTTCGACAGTCGAACGGGAAAGCTGAGTCATTTACGATCAGAATACGTATTACGCAACAGGACGACGTAAAATTAAAATGGAAAATAACTAATAAAAATAGGAAGCGACTGGGTTGGCGTAAAGAAACAGGCATAAATATGGTAAACCTAATGAAATAAGTATCTAACGACCTATACTTACTACTATACTATCTACTTACAGTATTAGCGATTACAACATGTTGGTACATAGCATACGACGCGCGGTGAAGTGGTGCGAAATTAAAATTTTAGCTGAGGTATTATAGGCCCTTAAGCACTGGCTTAGAATAGGAGTAAAAAAAAAACAAAGAAATACCTTAGTAGTTACGTTGTACCAGTTCTGGCGCACTTGTAGAAAGGTTGTACCAGTTCTGGCGCACGACGTTCGTCGACTCACAATCCTAAAAAAAAAAAAAAAAAAAAAAAAAAAAAGTTTTGGCATGCTCTGATCACGAATCTGCGGTCCATTTTTTGCGTAGGATGCACGATTCCGGAGATGTTCAGATCAATTAACTCTTATCTAATTGATATCCGCTGCGAGCCTCAACCGTCATTAGCGCTCCATTGTCCTTATCTACTTATCTATTGTTGATTGACTACCGTCATTATCTATTATTCGTCCAGCGTGTGGGTCGGCTTATGCTATTGTATTATACTCCTTTGTTCCTATCTACAACACTAATCTGAATCATCAATAAAACACATTACCTAATTTTGTTAAAATTTTTATTTATGAAATACAAAATCTTATTACTTATTATCTATAAAATAGGAGCGAAACATCTCATCCACTAAAATATCGTTGTACAATGTGTTCTCTGTAAATATACTCGTAAAACTATGCATTGAACATCCCTGAAACTTATATAGCAAATACATTAAGCAATATTCGCCACAAACTGAAGTCCACTCATTCTGAATCCTATCAACATTCCAGTTCCATCTTTTACAATTTCTTTTAAAAAACTCTAGATGATATCGTACAGGTGCCCGTCCGAATGAATCAAAATATTGACCGACGTCATTCGTATCGATATATAAAGCTACCCAATGTGACCCTGGTTTATCATCTGTATCCAAATTGCATATTATATACGTTGGTACGTGGGTGTACATGGGTAGTTTATTGGCAGCATAAACATTATTTTCTAGAGTGGGGTGAATCTTTTTCAGATGTTGTTGTACATCTAGTGTATCCATAATATTACTGCTATTAGTAGATTATTACAGTACCAATCTACTCAATGACTAATATAGGAATGATCAATTATAGTGATATCTAAATATTAAATTGCTTTCTTTGTGTTATACAAAACGTATTTGAGTCACCAATACACTGAACAAGACATGACAGGAAGGACGTAGGAATGTAGAGATAAGCAACAGAATGTAAGGTAAGCTTGTTGACGCATAAAGATACTATCAATTCTACTGCAGAAATTCTTTAGATTAGAATTATTACTCACTGGTACTATATAAGACCAAGCAACTGCAGTCATGGAGTTAGTGTATGGTCGTTTGACCGCAGTGTATCTATCAATAATACATTTGCGTTACTTCAACGCATCAAAGGCCATAGATGTAAGTGTTTAATCTATTGACAAACTTACTTTTCTTTCTGTTATTTTTTATGTGTGTATGATTTTGTCTAGTGGTTAGTGACCCTGACTGTTATGCCGGAGGTCGTGGGTTCGATTCCCACCCAGGACAAATGTTTGTGTGATGAGCACGATCATTTGTTCTGTGTCTGGGTGTAATTTATCTATAATATTTATGTATTTAGAAATATATAAGTATGTTTATCAGTTGTCTAGTACCCATAACACAGGCTCTGCTTAGCTTGGGACTAGATGGCGTTGTGTGATAGTTGTGGAATATTATTATTATTATTTAGTGTTAACAAATTATATTTAAATATTTTGTGTGTGTATATGATTAAGCCGTGGTAGCTCAGATGGTTAGCGCAAGCTGTAAATTTTACAGTACGTAACGCGGGTTCGATCCCCGCCGACACCAATTAAATTGTTAATTGCAATTTTAAGTGTTTATTCTATTGACACACTTACTTTTCTTTCTGTTATTTTCTTACGTGTGTATGATTTAGTGTTAACAAATTATATTTAAATATTGTGTGTGTATATGATTAAGCCGTGGTAGCCACTACGCCACAAGACTTTTGACAGCTCCGTGGCGTAGTGGCTTAGCAATGAGTGGCTGCGCTTGGGGGTCGCGGGTTCGAATCCCGCACGGAACAAGTATTTGTACGACCTACAAGTAATTGTTCCGAGTTTGGATGTTTGTCCTTGTGAAATTTGTGTTTGTAAACTGCCCCCACGATACAGGAGAAAAACCTAGTGTGGAGGTAACGTTCTTTAAAAACAAAAAAAAAAGACTGGCTGGCGGCGCGTGAAATCGACTTCATCCGACACAAAGACCAGTCCAGATTTGAATCCGTTAGATTACAAGATATGGTAACACTTGGAGGAAAAGGCGTGCTCAAAGCCTCATCCCAATTTCGAGTCACTCAAGACATCTTTAATTAAGGCAGCCGCCGATATGACATGGACCTCGTTCGTGATGAGATAGACGACTGGCCGCGCAGATTGAAGGCCTGTATTCAAAATTACGGAGGTCATTTTGAATAAACTATAGTGTCATAAGAATCTATGTTTTGTTAAGTTCATTTTGGTATATAAATGGTTACATAATGAATAAACTTGTTTCAATTATTTTACATTAAACATGTGATAGAATTTATGACATATGATAGGTAATATGCAATTTGGGTACAGATGATAAACCAGGGTCACATTGGGTAGCTTTATATATCGATACGAATGACGTCGGTGAATATTTTGATTCATATGGACGGGCACCTGTACGAAATTGTAAAAGATGGAACTGGAATGTTGATAGGACTTCAGTTTGTGGCGAATATTGCTTAATGTATTTGCTATATAAGTTTCAGGGATGTTCAATGCATAGTTTTACGAGTATATTTACAGAGAACACATTGTACAACGATATGTTAGTGGATGAGATGTTTCGCTCCTATTTTATAGATAATAAGTAATAAGATTTTGTATTTTATAAATAAAAATTTTAACAAAATTAGGTAATGTGTTTAAAAGATGGAACTGGAATGTTTATAGGACTTCAGTTTGTGGCGAATATTGCTTAATGTATTTGCTATATAAGTTTCAGGGATGTTCAATGCATAGTTTTACGAGTATATTTACAGAGAACACATTGTACAACGATATGTTAGTGGATGAGATGTTTCACTCCTATTTTATAGATAATAAGTAATAAGATTTTGTATTTTATAAATAAAAATTTTAACAAATTTAGGTAATGTGTTTTATTGATGATTCAGATTAGTGTTGTAGATAGGAACAAAGGAGTATAATACAATAGCATAAGCCGACCCACACGCTGGACGAATAATAGATAATGACGGTAGTCAATCAACAATAGATAAGTAGATAAGGACAATGGAGCGCTAATGACGGTTGAGGCTCGCAGCGGATATCAATTAGATAAGAGTTAATTGATCTGCACATCTCCGGAACCGTGCATCCTACGCAAAAATGGACCGCAGATTCGTGATCAGAGCATGTGAAACTTATATAGCAAATACATTAAGCAATATTCGCCACAAACTGAAGATTGATAGATACCGCAGATTCGTGATCAGAGCATGCCAAAACCTTTTTTTTTTTTTTTTTTTTTTTAGGATTGTGAGTCGACGAACGTCGTGCGCCAGAACTGGTACAACCTTTCTACAAGTGCGCCAGAACTGGTACAACGTAACTACTTACCTTCCAGGTCTTCTTACAAAAAATAGGTTATAAATAAGAATAATATAAATAGAATTTTTGGCAACATCAATTCTTCGTACATTTTCATATTAGCCGTATTACAAGAGTCCACAATTTATTTTTACTTAATCCCAAGGCATCGGAACGAATTTACGATCAAAAGCTTGAATTAAGGTTTTAGAATGTTTTAAGCCTGGTGTGTCATACCAGACCTTAAGTGATTTATTGTGATAAAGAGTTTCAAGGGTCAATCGGGCTAAGCTTTTTGAGATTCCACAAAATGGCTCGTGTCCAAATTGTGCGTACTCTTTGAGCCCTCCCGTGCGAGTTTATCTGCAAGTTCATTGCCTATAATACCTGCGTGACCCGGAACCCATCTTAAGGCGACCCCGTTGATACTATATCCCAGGGCGTTTAGACGGTTCACACAGTCTCCAACTAGTTTCGAGTTCACTAAGTTTGACCTTAGCGCTAGCAGAGCTGCTTGACTATTAGAGTTTATATAAATTATAGGGTTGACGTGTGTGTGTTTTTGCAGATTGATTTCTCACACTGAAGTATGGCGAAAATTTGCCTGGAAGATAGAGGTGAATCTATCGAAATTCATACTAAGTTTGAATTTGAGGCATTCCCCATAAATTTCAAAGCCTACGTCGAGCCCCATTTTGACCCATCAGTATAGTATACCATATAAGGCTACCGACATTAAAGATAGTCTGGACATTCAGCCAGTCTTCTTTGGAGGGTAGTTTCACTATATACTTTTTTTAAAGTGTATAGTGGACGCATGATATATGAAACCATGAATAAGACTGGTGTTTCCTTGAGAACGCAAATTATGCATTTTGTGGAATCTCAAAAAGCCTAGCATAAATCACTTAAGATCTGGTCTGACACACCAGGCTTAAAACATTAATCTGAGCTTTTGATCGTAAATTCGTTGGAGATGCCCGGGGATTAAGCAAAAATAAATTACGCATTCTAGCAAGAACCCTACCTGGACACCGTCTAAGCAATAGCTTGTGTTAGGACTCGAATTGCGAATTCCTAAACGCGCGAAACCAGCACCACCCGTTGCCAGCTTAACAGATTTCCTGGGATGGTCTTTAGGGACCTCCTCCTCAGACCGACTGCGTTTTTTCGCCTTCGGAACCGGGGAGGTTTGGGCAAAGGAATCTCGTCCCAGGGCTTCTAGCAGAGAGAGAGGGCCTCTACGGCTCCTATCTCAGCTGTTGTCAGTCTCCTGTACGTCTTCCGTACTGCCCCACTACATTTGTAAAGCCTAACGAACTTTTTCTTGTCCATTCCCTGGTCCGTTTTCGATTGTGGTTCGGCTGCAGACGTGCCCCCCACTTCACGGCTCGTCCCAAATTGGGGTGTTGTGTTCCAGGGTGTTGGTGAGGCTAAAAGAGCTTCTTCCAGACCTACAGACGGTCCCATTAAAGGAGAATTCAGTTTTTCAAAATGTTGATTTTCGTTTATTTTGGTCCCACGATTAGCTAGGGAAATATTCGGTCAACCCCGGCAGAGCCCTGCATACCGAGGGAAGGACTAAAATACTATTTGAATCGCCCTGCTCTCGGGTAGGCACCGTTTGCAACCACCATCCATCGCCACGGTACGCTTAACTACTTGGATCGGGTTAGGATAGGAAAAAAGGAGGTGGGCTAAAAAAAGGAAGATGATGGTCTAAGTGATTCGGTTCTCTCTGTTTCCTATTGAACCAGATCAAATAACAGGCGGCAACCACGTGAAGGAAAAACTCCTCAGACTTGCCCTGGGGAGAGCGCAGGTCGCGTTCAACGCGACCTACGCTCTCCTCCAGAGCTATTCGCCCAACTGCTCGCCGTACAGAAGAGCACAATAAGTGTTAATCAAGCCCTTCTAATAATGTCGAAATGTGAGAATTAGGAATAGATTAACTAACCCCCGCCCTGCTGTGACCCATACACATCTACCTACATTTATTTTCCATTATGAATCAAAATGTAGATTAAAAATAAAAAAATATAAATATTTTTATATCATTATTATAATTAAATACAAATAAAAAAATGGAAGGTAAGTTACGGCAATATATTATGTGTATTTGTACATTTTAACTTCTATGTTTAATTAGTACATGAATTTTATGTTTTTGGAAATGTTCACGGTGCAGGCTATGTTTGTTATTTATGGAGACACCGCTCCGTAACGGCCTATGTTGTACCCAAATGAACATTTTGGTCGGAATCACTTCAAAATTTGCATGTGTCACGCCATATTACGTTCATTTGTTATAACATGATATACCGGAGCGATACCAAACGAGATATCCGAATTCGTTAAAAGTAAATTTAGTTCTAATTATTTTTTATATTAATTTTAAAGATTATTTGTATAGAATAGGTCTCAACTGCATATTTTCTAATACACAAAGGTACGTTTCCTTATTTCTAAAACTTAATACATAAATTTAGTAAAACGGTCGTTCGTAAAGCGAATATTAAAACCAACATATTACTGTATAGAGGTACATTACGTGGCAGAGCAACGCTGCAGCTATATTATGGATGTAGCACGAATGGGTCGGCTCGACGAAGGACCACGCTCTCACAGAATACCAGCGTGAAATAGTAGCTTAATGTTGCTGTGTTTCGTATGGTGAGTGTAGAGAACCGGAGACCCGTTTTACTGGAATCGACGCATTCCATCTTAGTCCTCAAGGGTGACAACGCATCTGCATTTTGATTCTTAATCGGGGTTAAATTTATATATCTAAGGGCCTCAGCACTTACCATTAGATGGATTGTGTGCTCTTTTGTCACACTTCTTCTATAAGAGAGGTAAAATCCTTTACAAAATAACGCAACACGATTGCGAATAAAAAAAAGAATCTGGATTTGTACTAAAAGCAGTACCCATTTTGCAAACGCCTAAGCTGTCACTCCACGGATAATAAATGTCTTCCCTGGTAATCCGGTTTATTCGATTCTTTGTGCAAGGGTTTTATCGGTGCTCTGTTACTTAACATTCACACAAATCACCATTATACGAGAATACACTCATACATAATGACGTTCAATTTTATTTAACAAACAAAATATTAAATTATAATGAAATATGAATTTGTTGAAAATTGTATTGATTTATTTAAAGTCTCAGTAATACAAATTAAAGTTGATTTTAAAACGTCAAATATTTTTACCTGTAAATAACATGTATGTTATCATCATCATTATAGTTTATCAAAGTTAATTCCTCAGAGGGAAGATATTTGCCATAGTTACCACGTTTAGCAGGCGAGTTGTCAACAGCTTTTTAAAATTATATGAAAATGTTATCGGGAAGATGTTGCTGGGCATCTTCTAAATCAGTTTTCTTTTTTCGCCTCTTACGACACCTTACGGAGTCTCTTACACCAAGACTACAGGGATTGTTGCCACGCATGTAGGCGAACTGTCGACAGCTTTTTTGAGATTTTATCATGAAGATGCTATTACCCATCTTCTAATTCAGTTTCTCTCTGTCGCTTCTGGGTGTCATAACCCACGGTATTATTTGGCAGGGAATCTCTTAACGCCAATACTAAACGGCGAGATATTCATTACGATTTTCATAATAAAATCGAAGCTTGCATATTAGGTCCATCTCACCGGCAGTCTCAGACCAGCAAGGAAAGAGTGTTGCGTTGAAACCATGCTCAACTTTTGACATGCACTCACACACATATTTTTTTTCTTTCGTTATATGCCATTAAAAGTACTGGATGCACATATATTCACCTAAAACCATGTTGTTGGTTGCAAATGATTTTAGATAGTTACTTATGTGTACATAGCATAGTTGAGCATGGTTTTTCCGTCACTTTAAATGTACGCAGCGCTCTGTCTTTCTTTGATTGTTAATTAGGCCGACATTCTACAAATTTCCTCTTTTATAGACTTTAATTTCTCTCTACGTGAGCACTGATTTTTCCTTATGAGGAAAATCTAAACGCACACTCGGAAAGCTATTCGAATATTGAATAAAACTATTTATACGGATTTTATCGTGTTACATTAATAGTTAGCCTGTACCTAAGTTTTGCCGTAATCACGATAATCAGTTAGTTGTATGTAGCAGTTGATTGCACTGCAAGGTATTTTTGCTGCTCCGTAATAAAAGAGAGGACAAAAAAAAACAGAATATAAAGACAAGAGACGGTTAGAGCAAATAAGATATTATGGATATCAAAGGAAAATTTTAATATTAGAATACCTACTGATAGAAAATAAATTACAATTAATATGATGTCATTCGTTGGTTTTTTATGAAACAATCTTTTGACAATTATGTTTATAACTTTATTTTCATGTTGCTATACCAATGAATTCTCTAAATACGTTATATTTTTAAGAGTATCTCTGACCGGGAAGGAATGAGGAATCAGTATCAGCTTTAGAAGCTAATGTGGGTACACAACATTAGCTTCTATATATAGTATACAATGCGTCAAAAATCGTCTTCGGCACCCAGGGTTGACATCGAATGCCACATGTCATTAAGTCGCCCTATGTACCCTTAACTTTTAAGGCAACATTTAACATTTTAAATAAAAATAAAAATAAATATCCATATTCTATAAGAATTAAGAGGAGGCCTACGCCCAACAGTGAGTAGTTATAGGATATTACTTAACGGCCCATACAAAAAATAGGAAGCACCACATTACTCAGATGTGGTACGCGATAGTAGTTATAGAAGTTAGAAGTGACGTCCCGGACTATCGATACTAAGTACTTTTAAGATATTGGAAACTGCGGCACCAATACCCAAAAGTAACGAAATTTCAAACCCAAATTATCCATACTACTCAGTATAGAGTGTGGAGTGCTAAAAATTATACCGTATAACCAAACAAACTGCAGTTAGAGGATACCTTGAAAATAAATCGTAGTTTATGAGAACTTAGATATAACTATTTACTATGCCTTAAAAATAATTCCATGAATTTATTCGTAAAAATGTTGTGGTGGCATGGAGAAATGTAACTAATTAGACCTTACTTTGTTTTTTTTTCTCTATCGAGAAAATTACATGTTATCGTGTTTTCCTTTTGTGAAATCCAATATCATATAGTCAAAAATCATATACCAAAAATTAAGTTCATAATCTATAAAACTTAAAAAAGTATGTGAAATAAAAAAAAAACACCAAATTTTCGAGGTACCTGCAACCTCAAGCAATAAAATATAAATATATTGCGATAACATTATATTACTTTAAGCTTTTAATTATTAGATTGGACCAAATGTAGTAATTACAAACGGAAGCACAGAATAAATAAAGGTACTACGTACAGAAGTTGTACTCTTTTGATGTTGTACCGCACGCTAGCTAAATTAAACTTTAACGCTGCGCGCTACTGTCCGTATGGTTTTGCATCTTGTACACTTCCTACGTCACGGACGATATCGTGGATAGCCAGGGTTTTCAACAAATAGTGAAAAATACAGTACGTATATACTCAGTGACTTTTGATTATTTATTTAATTTACAACTGTTTTACTGTAATAAAATCTAATAATATATTCCTAAGTCTTATATTTTTATCATCTCTAAAATAACTGTTATATATAATCAATAATAAACATATAAATGTTCATGTAAATTGCACTAAAACTTATATAACTTTTATTCTATAAGTATCAGTCTACTAAACTCCCTTACTACTAAATATGTATGAAATATTTATTTGCATAAGCAGTGTTAAAAAAGCTTTGAAATTCATTGGTGCGTACGAGGTTGAGTTTCGCGTAGTGTATAATATATTCTTTGGTTGAGTTGAGGTTCCACGCGATTGTAGACATTTAGGTATAATATTATGTAGGTAGCAAGAGTAACAATCACTTCAGCCCTGTGACCATGCATGCTGAAAAGCACCCGAAACGCCGATAATTAAAAATAAATTAAACGTAGTACATACACAAAGTAAACTAAATGCAATAAAATCCGTAAATATCGTTTTATTCAATGAGTAGTGTTCGCATAAATATAAGAAATCATTACGTTGTAGCAGTTGAAAAAGGAATTTCAAGCTGAAAAAATGGGTGCTTATTATATGGTATCGAAGTTCGAGGTATCGATATCGGTTAGTCGGCAATTTTGTGTTGATATTTTAATTTTCTAGCTATCTTTCCTACACTACGTTACAATAATTGTCTCTTCGCGTGCCGATAATCACGGTTCAGTTAGGCCGATTTATTAATTGCTCTAAACTCTATCGTGGCTTGTTATCAAATTAACCGGTAATTAACTACCGAATATGTGACTCTTGTAGTGCTAGAAAATTTAACTATGAGGGTGATCCGAAATAAAGAACTTGATTTTACCGTCGGTGTTTTATATAATAATGATTATTATCATATGTTGCCTATTTAGACCTAAAGTAGCGATAAGTCAGGAGTCGAACGTTCATTCATTTTTAACCGACATCACAATGAAGGAGGTTCTCAAATCTTGTGTATGTTTCTTTTGTATATATGTTACGCGATTTCTTCACAGACTGTGAACTAATTTAGATGACTCTTTTTTATATAATAGGTTATATTTTAATGGTGCTCCCATATAAATTTAGAGAAAAAATTCCACCCCTGAGGGTTGCAAATAAATAACTTATTTTTTAGACAATTTGAGGTCGTTTTTTCCCTTTTCTTAAAAATTATAACGTAATATAACCAAGCTTTCAGAGTCAGTTCTATGGTACCGGTGACACGACACCCTTCTTTCTGCCAAGGAGGGTCGCCCTCCTTTCTGCCAAGGAGGGTCGCGTTCGTATACGGCTTAGAGATCCCTAGTCAGATCGTTAAGCCAATTCCTAAAAAGGTTGAGTTTGGTGGGTAAAAGTCACCACATAACCACGCAGCCGGCTGCGTGGTATGCTATGAGCATTCTCAACCTCCCTCCCCCGCTTTCCGGAGGGTTGCCCATATTTGCTTCGGGCGCAAAAAAAAAAGATTGAAATGAAGTATCAATTGCTTATTACGTAGCCCTGGACGATTAAGACAACCGTTGTGTGGAAACCGGTTGCGAACTCTTTCCGTTTTGGTTGAAACAAACGTAAAGTTTATTTCATTCTTTTTTATATCTTTGTATTAACTTTTTCTTTTAACTTTAAAGATCATAGACTATGTTGACTTTCGACAGTTTTAAGCATTAAAGAAAAAATAAATGGCAATTATGTATTCTCAACGTTAATTAAGTTACGTGAAATATATTTTTTTACTAGCGTTAACGAATATGCAGCACTAGATTTTTAACAAAATAGCATAGAAGTAGAAAATTCGAAATATTTTTATGACCTAAATAAAAGAAGTTCTTTACAATCTTATCGAATGAAACAGCTAAAACAGATTTTAGTAAGCAGTTTAAGTAAATCTTTGTTTTCAGTTAGGTACCGAGGTGTTTGTGAGTTGTGCAGGTAGTGTTTGTTTTGCATTTGTTATCAACAGGCAGACAAGCTCTTGTAGACTAGGCTATAAGACATAATTTCGGTCAGGGCCATTTTGTAAAATATGAAAAAGGTTGACCCAATTAACTCTTGAAACCCTTTACCTTAACCTCTGTAGACGTGGTTCAAAACAAGTATAGTCGAAATTGCGCTTTAGAAGAATACGTACAGTAACAACCTACGTACAAAAGTGAGAATCCTGATAGGACGCTGCTGTTTAAAAAGCACATGTCTGTCTATTTTGGGACTCAACAATTCAAAGATGTGCAGAATCTGTTACTTACTAGAAAAATATCTCTGCACATTCTGAACCAGTACGGGTTTTTAATTCGCAAACTTAGCGTCTATAATATAAAGAATTTTTTCCTTAGCCCAGAGGATGTCAAAGTCTTCATAAATAAACAGATCCTGCAACTTATTTCAGTTCTTAATAGTACAACATACTAGTTGCAGAGATATTGGTCTCGCAAGATCTGAAACAAACATAACGTTGCGTAACTTATAAAACACTCAGATATTATTTCTGTCACAAACGGATTGATAAAAAACTGCGGTTGCCATTCCGCCTGCTAACCGTGCCGTCTTTGGCAAATATCCGCCCTATGAGGCAAGTTATGGGGGGGGGGGCTATGTTCAGCAGTGGAGTTTTGACAGGCGGTAACGGGAGCGGTAACGTGAATAAAATTACATTCAATCTTACAAAATCACTAATGAGTAAAAAAACATACGCAAGTAGGTAAAAACTGACAGCACGTGCCAAGAAATGCTTCACTTTTTCCTCGAGTGGATGGCGCCGTAATTGCCCCGGACAGTGACAACAATTGAGGGGGATCTTACATCCGGTTGTGTTTTGAAGAAAGGCGGTCTGTGGGCCAGTGTACTGTGTGACGTCACAAATCCGTTTGACAAACTTTAACTTGTATTACATTAGTTTGAATAATTTCTAATCGGCGCTCTGTGGGCCAGTATACTGTGTGACGTCACTAATCCGTTTGACAAACTACTTCTATTTAGTTTGAATAGTTTCTAATTGCTTGTTCATTAAGTTGAAAGAAATTATGAAAACCTCTCATAATAAAGATCAATTATATCTCTTTGAAAAAATATCTTTGACAAAAAAGCGCAGTTTACCATACATGTCGCATATATGTTATATTACAGTAACCTAATAATATGCATATATAAATATATTTTAATAATATTTGTATCAGAGTAGCGTGCAATATCCGCAGAAACGCTGGTGCTGTCATATTCATTACAAGATTCTCGTAAAGACTTCTCATCTTATAATTTATTACTTCCGCCGGGTGTTTTGCCTTTTAAAGCGCTCTTAAACACCCACCCAAATTAACAGCAAAAGGAAATCGATACGTGACGGCTTCTGACTTTGAAGTATAAAAGCAAAGATTTAGGGCTTCAGAAACGTGATGGCTTATTCTTATCTGGACGTTACCATTTTCCCACTGTAAATTTCCTCCATTAATCCCAATATTTGTATATTACGAAGGATCAATATTTGCTGTTAATAAGTTTTTTTTGTAATGTATTCCAATGTGATTTAAAATTTTAATAAAATGAGGCAATTTTATTAAAATTTTAAATTTAAAATATTTTTTAATACGTGGTAGAGTCATGCTGCAGTTATATTAGTAGTATAGTTCACAAATGGGTCGGCTCGACCAGGAAAGGACCACGCTCTCACAGAATACCAGCGTAAAATAGCAGCTTAATGCTGCTTTGTTTCATATGGTGAGTGTAGAGAACTGGAGACCCTTTTTACTGGAAACGAGGCATTCTATCTTAGTCCTCACAGGTGACAACGTACCTGCATTTTTATTCGTAATCCAGGATAAACGTAAATGTCTATGGGCCACAGCAACCACTTACCATCAAGTGGACTGTGTGCTCGTTTGTCACCCTATCCTATAGAAAAATTAAAAGTAATAATTTCGGCCACATATACGTTTTTTGTATTTGGATAGTGAAGGCCTTTTAAAATCTGCTACTTCTTTAAAACTTCGTCATCATCAGCCTGCACCGCTCCTATGCTGGACATAGGCTTATCCCAAGAAGCGCCACTTAGCTCGGTCTTCGGCTACAGCTACACGCATCCAGTTTCTACCGGCTGCCGTGGCCATCTTGCGTAGATCGTCGTCTTTTAAAACTTACCGTTACAGCCTATACAAGTCCACTAGTGAACACAGGACTCTCCATAGATTGCCCCATAAGGATAGGGATATTTGCCATAGTTGCCACGTTTGGCAAGCGAGTTGGCAGCCGCAGTTTTCAATATTTTTCGTTACTAGGAAGACGCTGGTGCCCAACTCCTGAGTTGGTTGCCTCTGTCGCCTGTCGAAGATATTCTTACACTGCCACTACTCGATTTTGAAAGCTCTCTTATAAAAGTTCTTTCTGAGTTCTTTTTCAGCCATAGCTAAGATTTAAGTCATACAATCATCATTTTAAGTTCGTCGCTGGACATTACAAGGAACTATTTCTAGGGTAAGCTAGCAGGAACGCATGACTTGAAATATTAGTCCATATTCAGCACGCTGGATAGGCGGATCATAGAGCGCAAACCTGATACTCTCGCATTGGTTGTGCTTTCTCCATCAGCCTCGAAATTTAGGTTCCCCATGTTTTGGTGGATTTTACCTCAGAGCCTCGATTTGGTAGATTTTGCTTAACTTTGTTTTATGAAATAACTTCTTATATTTTTTATCTTTCTTAAAAAACCTTACAGTCGCACTAGCATTTTCTCCTGCGTACAGAAGGCGTTTTACACACGTAAACTGCACAAGGACAAATATCAGACCCGGAAAATATGTTTGTAGGTTATACAAACATTTGCAATAGCCAAGATTCGAATTCGCGGCCCTCCAGCATCGCAGTTGTGGACTTAGTTAATGCGCTACTAACGCGCAAAACCATCGATATGTTGGGAAATAAAAAAGAGTTCAAATTAAATGCGATAAAATCTGCAAAATTACACGTTGGTACATTTTATTCAACTTTGTTTTAATTGTAATATGTCCCAAGCTCCCAAGAGGTCGAAGAATAAACAGTTTTAAAATCGATCGCTATATCGCTTCTTATACTTACATATATAGTTTCCTCTCAACAACCTACTGGTTAGTGTCTGGTCATTTGTATTTAATATTGTTACGAGCTTAGGGTTCGTGACAATAAAAACTGCCGATTGAATTACCAAAATTGACACTTTAATTACTGAACACAAGTTAAAACATAAATCACACTAATATTTAATCACAGTGATCACTTTCGTTCACTTTATTTCGCTACGAAGCTTCGCTAGTATCGCTAATTCAATACTTGCCCGATAGCGCCTTGCAGCGCCTATAAATACACATTAGCACCGAAACATCCAGAACATTCAAGTAAATACGCCGACATTGCGCCGAAAGTTCGAGTGTCGGCTTCTAGAAGCTTAGTTCTTTGTTTCGACACCAGATGGCGCTGTCGGTTGAAAGATTAGTGATGTCATTTTCTGGAAAGCTCCCCCCGCTCTCGTCCCTTACACTACATGACGTCAACTTAGGCGCGCAACAATATTTATATTTTCTTTGCTTATACTAGAGTGTGTGATGATTTCTTAAATTTACGCGAACACTACACATTGAATAAAACTATTATTTACGGATTTTATCGCGTTTAATTACTTTAATTTGTTTTTAATATCCCGACGTTTCGGGTGCTTTACAGCACCCATGGTCACGGGGGGGGGGGAACTGAGATGTTTGACGTCCCAATGCATAGTTAGTCCGGCTACCTTCAGTTTTTGAATATTAATTTTTGGTCCGATTTACGCAAAACGAGCTTATAGTATCATAAAGTCTTGCAGTGGTATGCTTGGGTTTGGGTTTAATTTTGTTAATTATAGGATCCCAAGCTACTGGCAGCACCCATCCATCTTCTCTATTGAAATTTGGATGTTTTATAATTTCAATAGCCTCGCGTATCATCCTTGGTAGGAATCGGTGTTCAAATCGAATGTAATGATGGGGACGATCTTGAACATGTTCGCAGACGGCAGACTTCCCGGAGCGTCGGTGCTTCACGTTAGCTATATGTTCCTTCACGCGGGTTTTTATAGATAGTTTTGTTTGACCTATGTAAGAGAGACCACGTTCACCATCTAGCTTGTACACACCTGCATCCTGTAGAGGAATATTACATTTGATGGATGGTAAAAATTGACTAATCTTCTTCGGCGGCTTGTAGTATGTTTTAATGGAAGCTCGCTTCAAGATGTAGCCAATCTTGTTTGTGACTCCTCTGATATATGGTAGTACATCAGGCGCACGCTCGACTGTGGCTGGCTTCACTCGTTCACTGTGATGTAGGCGCGGGACCCGAAGCTTCGGACCAAAAATTAATATTCAAAAACTGAAGGTAGCCGGACTAACTATGACATTGGGACGTCAAACATCTCAGTCTCCCCCGTGACCATGGGTGCTGTAAAGCACCCGAAACGTCGGGATAGTAAAAGCAAATTAAAGTAATTAAACGCGATAAAATCCGTAAATAATAGTTTTATTCAATGTAGAGTGTGTGAATTATTTTATTTAACGTTATTGGTTCGTAGTTAAAAATCGCTTCGTTGGTATTTGTATAGAACAAAGCATTTTTTAACAAAAAGGTGTCGACATCGATGAAAGGTGGGTATGCTTTATACCCACAATACCTTTTGCATGGATTTTTATTTGTACCATTATTGCTATTCACGAAGTGATATTATACGTATTTGCGTAATAGTATTCTACAATAATGTTTTTCATTTCAAATATATACAAATATTTATAATATTCATAGGTAGCCTTATAAAGAGGGTGTCAGCCATAGTTGCCACGCTTAGCAGACAAGGTGGCAGGCAGTATTTTTGAAGTAAAACTTCTTTATGCGTGCTTGACTTGGGCAGTAAGCTGGCGAACGCGTGACAAAAGCGTTACGAAAATTGTGATCGGTCGAGGCGAACGGTAGTTGAGTGGGGGATATAAGCAAGTGAGAGCCGTGCGCGCGCACATTTTCTTTCTCTCTTTCGTTTTGCACAATTTTATGAATTAATATTTTGTTCAATAGTACATTAAATATTCTACGTTTAAAGTGAATAAAATGGTAGTCATTTTAAAGTTCATGTTTTGTGAATTTTCGGGTATATAACAAATTATGATAATAAATTTAAATATTTGTAGAAATTTAATGTATGAATATATATATCTTAATATATATAAATTACGTGTCACGTTGTTTGTCCGCGATGGACTCCTAAACTACTTAACCGATTTTAGTCAAATTTGCACACTGTGTGCAGTTTGATGCAATTTGAGAGATAGGATAGTTTTTTGCCCCTGCGATGTGACCCATATTTTTTGCGAATTTAAGGATTTTTAATAGGACATGACAAAGGGTCATCGAAAAGGGCAGAACAACGTCTGCCTGGCAAGCTAGTACATATATAAACACACATAAATATATATATATATATATATATATATATATATATCAGATGGAGGTAAAGAAGTTTTACTTCAGTCGTGTGCACACTCGTTTTTATTATTTTGAGTTTTATCAGGAAGACACTGTTACCCGTCTCCTGTTGCATTTCACTCTGCCGCCTCTTCAGACATCTACGATTACGATGATATTGAGAAGTGGATTACCTTACGCTGTCACTCGAAAATGAAGCGGTTGTAGTTAACAGTAGTAAATATTAAAACGTTCACGACTCTTTTATGAAATCGACAACTATCAATGACTATCCGTACCGAAACCGAAAGGTCCTTACGTGGACCGTAAAGAAAAGAGCTGACTCCGTTTTAAAAATCCGTCACCATTAGGTAAGCCGCGTGTATGTTCGCCCCGCCCCCTTCTATACAAAATTGATATTACAATACACTTGCATAGAGTGAACCTTCCCTAAATGTAAATTGCTCTTCTAAAATTAGGTTATACCGATATAGAACAAACAAAAAGATCAATTAGAACCCGCGTTAAAGAACATATAGCTGATGTGAAGCATCAACAGTCTGCAGTTTGTGATCCTATCCTAGACAATCCCAACCATTACATCAGTTTTGATAGACTACAAATCCTCGCAAAAGAACACCGATTCCTACCAAGGATGATACGTGAGGCTATTGAAATTAAAAAACATCCTAATTTCAATAGAGTAATCAATAAAATTAAAACTAAACCTAAACATACCACTGCAAGACCTCAGGACATAATCAGTTCATTTTGCATAGATCGGACCATAAACAATAATTAAAAAACGCTGAAGGTACTCCGGGTTTAACAATGACATCGGGACGTCAGTCACCTTAGTCCTCCGCCGTGACCATGGGTGCTGGAAAGTACCCGAAACGTCGGGAATCAAAAATAAACATAATTAAAAGTAAAATTAAACGCGATAAAATCCGTACAAGTAGTCTTAATCAATTTGTAGTGTTCGCGTAAATATAAGAAATCATTAGGTTACCTATACCGTTTAACTTTAGTACCATAGATAATCATTGAACTAGAGATAATCTTCGTTTTGTAATAACCTTTTCTCTTAGGTCATGGTTTTAACCTAGTACTAATTTCGGTACTTTATTTAGTCCGTGTTTTGGAATAAGGCCGTAAAATTTTTAGTAGAAATTAGTTTTTAATCTATAAATAAACTGATAAAAATTGCAATTAGTATGTACAGAGCTCTTATTATCCTTATAGTTTAAATAAAAAGAGTTTTATATATGTATTGGTCAGATCTAAGAACTTATGATAAATTAATCGATTATTAAAAGTGAAATTTACAGCCTATCAAGGTTCACTGCTGAACATACGCTTCCCCCACAGGTTGTCTTATCGGGAGGATATTTGCCATAGTTGCCATGCTTGGCGGATTAGCAACTTTAGTTTTTTTAATTTAAGTTGTTGTGAGGAAGACTCTGCTCCCCATCTCCTGATTTGATTCCCTCTGTTGCCTCTTACGGCACCCACGGAGTGATATGAGGTTGTGGGTATTCTTACATCGTCACTACTCGGTAAGATAAAGTTATGCTTTCACAAAATTTACAGGAATCGTAATTCTTGCTTTCTAGCGATCTGAATCCGTCTGTTTATGTTGATAGTGATGGTGATGACACTAATAAACGCTAACTTTTAGATTTTTGTAAGTTTTAAAAAGGATAATTTAATTTTTGTTTTTCATTTGTTCCAGGTATCGGCAGTGAAATTCGAAACCACAACTACAAGAAACTCATAGTCGAATATGTATACAGTATTCAATACGCAGCTAGATATTGCAAACAGAATAATGAGCGAGGTATTTGTATTCAAAGGAAATTTACGATGCCGAATGAATACAATTTGTACGAACGTGTTTAACATCACTACTCTGCAAAATAACCAGAATATCTGTGCCTTTATTCCCAAGTCTGTTCCTCAATTTATTACACGCATTAGTTAGTTTACTTCAGACGCAATTTAAAACATGTGCAGACGTTACTGCGTTTTGTTTATATACAACCTGCCTCATGAAAACTTGCAAATTTGAAATACGGGTTTGTTCTGCGAAAAAAATATAAATGGCCTACAATAATTACTCAAAGGCAACGGGAGTTTTGACGTCGAAGAAAAATCCGTCACCTAGTTTAGCAACTGTCGCAAAAATTGATTGAAAAAAATTGCAAGTAAAGCTCGTTGCCTCGTCGAACGCGAGGGAAACTATTTTAAATGTTCCAGACCTAAAATATTCTAACCAGCCTTGAAGATGAGGGAATTTTGTCGAGCTTTAGGATTATAACTTTTTGCGCTTGAAGTACTTGCGGTCAATATACAAGACGTTGGTCTTAAAACTTGAAGTTAACCGAGCGTTTGGCCAACGGCTAGTACCTTTCTTGTATGAAAATATTTTTTATTGTGTACTTATGGTCTAGTGATCGACAGTCGTCTACGTCGTCGGTCCTGGGCTGGATTTCAACCAAAAATATAATTTGTACACAGGCACAAATTGTTGGTGTCCGTCCGTATTTGATAGTTGAGTTGATTCATCTTATATCTCTGACACACATTCATATCAATCTTCAAAGTAACCGTAGAAACATTATATCGGCATTTGAATGGGTTAGATTTAGAACAAGGCAGCGCCTCTGTAAGTAAAATAAAAAAGGAAAGCTACAGGCTATAGGACGTATATCCCACTGCTGGGCACAGGCCTCCCCTCATTTCTAAAAGGGTTTTAGGGCAAGGAAGTGTCCGCCGCGCTGCCCCAATGCGTATTGGCAAACTTCACATGTCTTCGAAATATTTTTTTTTCTTATTCCTCAGACACGCAGTTTTCCTCACGATGTTTTCCTTCACCGCCGAGCACGTGGTAAAATCAGCACTTAAAATTGCAATTAACAATTTCATTGGTGCCGGCGGGGATCGAACCCAGGGCACCGAGGTTCTGTTATATTTATTATTTACTCTGAGCTACCACGGCCTCTGTAGGTGCTACCACATATTTCCCACTCAGTTGCCAGCTGCTAACAAGATTCGAGTTATCGTCGTATTTTAAATCGATCAGGAAGGACATAATTATCGTCAATATAGTGCCTCCATTCCACAGTCTGAAACGCTATAACTAAGCATCAGTGAAAATACATAAATAAATCAGTGTATTTTACACCGTGTATCAAATATGTTAATTAACTGACTTATTAGAGAAGATAATGGAAATGTAATCTAATTACCTTGCAGCCTTATGAGGAAGTAGGTAGGTACTGGTGTTTCATAACACTGCTATTAATTATATTTATCAGTGCCGCTTAGAAGCGTAATTACGAGTAGCTTATAGAAATTTCTTTGCAGGGTGCCGCGATTTTTTTACTGATAGCAAAAGCACTGGCTACAAAAATAGTAAAACAATAACAAGAAATAAGTGTGACATATATTTTTTACGGCAGAGGGGGTAAAGAATCGTCATCTAATGGGATGTTGTAAATTTCTTTTGTTATTGAAAACGTTGACTAGCTAGTTATGTAGCTTAGGCTCTAGTCGAACATATTTTTTTTTATAGAATAAAGGTGACAAACGATCACACGGTCGACCTAATAGTAAGTCATCTATTCGCGATTAAGGTTCAAAATATAAATGCTTTTTATTATTTATTTATTAAGGTATCAACCCACTTATGTACATTTTGCATCAAAGACTATGAATTAGAAGTATTATGCACATACAAAATTACAAATTAAACTCTATTATGAGTTAAAGTTGTCACCCCTGTGTTGGCTAAAATGGAATGCCTCGTTTGCAGCAAAATAGGTCCCTGGTTCTGTACACTCACCATTCGAAACAATGCAGCATTAAATTGCCATTTAACGCTGATATTTCGTGATGTACGGAAATTATTTGCTCACTTGCTTTTTATTAACTTTCATCGCTGTTATTACACCGATGAAAGTTCTTAGATATAAATAGATTAATAAATTAAATCACCAACAGACCATCCCTCCGCTTGCATTATATTCCTAAGAAGGGCTTCCACGAGATATTTCAATTACGACTACGATCCACTTAGTATAATTAGAAATTATTTGATATTAGGCTCCATAATTATGAACGATTACACCCAACAACGCAAACGTTAATAAACAAAAAGGAGTTTTCCTGTTTTAGAAGCTATTTTTAAACTTTGGATCTACATACGTTTATTATATTGTAATCTGTAGAAGGTTGCCAACTATGCGTTGTGGCAGTTTTTGAACTGTAATAATGACAATAACCTTAAATTTAATATGTAACCGCCAAAGGAGTAACGGTTTTGTGACTTTGGTTACAGAAGTAAGGGCGACAAACGAACACACAGCCCTGCTGAATGTAAGTAAATACTGTGGAACGTATCATTTATTCTTGAATAACAATCAAAATGGTCTCTAAAGAAAATCGAATAATCAAACGGGTAATAAATGTGTATAATAATAAGAAGAACGTTCATGCTAAATGCGTGTTCGTGGGCACACCAATGCGCGTGCGCCACCGTGCCAGTGTTGCCAACATCAAAACCTAGCTCCCGTTGTAGAGAACACTATAATCCCCTCACATCCCGTCAAGTACGGTAGACAAGTGTCAGTCATTCATTGTATTGCACATTTTTTCGTATTTTTAAACTAAAAAAAATGAATAAAATTATAATTGAATTTTTGTCATTTCCAAATTATTTTTATTTCGAAAACAAATCTAAAAAACATAAATATTTGTTGCCCCGTTAAAAAATCCGTTAGCCGTTAAACACAATTTTTTCTCGTTGCCAACCTGTTGGCAATACTGCCCCGTGCCACTGTATGTAATTATTTATGTGTCCGTGTGCGTATGTCTGACCGCGCGTGCCGATTTGCGAGTGCGTGCGTTTTCATGCCTAGCTATGGCTTTCAGGTGGCAAGCTTTTAAGAGTACCTTTTTTTTTCGTTTACCCCTACACTTAGAATTTCTCCTGCGTCATAAAGACATTTGACATACATTCAAATTTAGTTTAGAACAATTTTTTGTTGGCCACGCAAATATTTGTTTCGGTTATCAAACCCGCAAGCAAACTATCCATGTAAATAAATATAAAAAATCATTATGTGAACTAGTTAACTCTTAAAAAATCATTCAGGGTTCTTACACATACAAATAATTCTATAAACAGTTTAAAATTTATGTTCGTGTTATCCTAAAGCTATTTAAATAGAGGGTTGTGAACATAAAATTCTGCGAAACATGTTTCGATATAGACACGTCCAGCCATATTGTAACGATATCGGAAGTCTCCTTGGCACAGGCGAGCAATTTTACACGTACGTCTATAAAACAGTCCACCTAATCGAGGTTACTCGGTACGATTCATTACAATTTCAGAGTCAGGGTGAACCGAATCTACTAGGTCGTTTTACATACTACGACGACGATACGATGCAATTATTTGCGATTTTAAAAACAATTTTAAGAAATAGATACACGGAAAATTGATTGATTAGGAGTGGCCTCATACTTAACAGTACGAAGTAAACGATTTTTTCTTTAGTGTAGATATCGTTAACATTATTAGTTTCAAGCTTCAATGCTTCATTATTTATGTGTTCAGCGGTTAAGATAAAAAAACCTCCATATATGCAAACTGTTTAAATCATATATAAATTTTGGCAAAACTTCTCTTTAACATCATGGCGGTCTTTCCGACCAGGTCACCCTAAATTTTATTAATATTATATGAGTAAAAATTGCATGAAAAAAGACATAACAAAAATAACTATAATCCAAAGGCTCGGATCCACAACTCTTCAATACTACAAGCTTATAGAACTACTCTCTTCATAATGGTAACTAAGGTGTAACTGGCCCACTGCAATCTCTGGCCCAGCGCCAACCAACTCTACTTAATAGTGAACGAGTAACTCATGAGATTCCTGCTCTCGTTGACGTTCTATTTAATTTGAAGCTAAATTTAGCTTAAAATTAATTTATGGTATATGTATGAAGTGGTATCCGGGCTACGATTTCAATTCTTATACTGAATGATATGAATGGCACTTTAATATTTACTTAGCGGTCAGCTATCGCCAAGTTTTTTTTTTCCTGATAATAGTGCATATTTTAGAGGCGAGGCAAATCACGTGTCGTATTATCGACGGTGATCCCTTATGTATTGGTAGGGGTTAATTAATATTAACATCTTTAATACAATGGATTTCTGAACTTAACGCCTGATTCTATTAATTATTTTAATATTTTAATAATGCACGGATTTGGTTTCACCCAGAGTGCGATTTTCCGGACCGATATGATTTATGAATCCTTAACACTACTGCCACTCAATCAAAGGCTGTCAACGCGATTGTGCTGCAGATGTTAACTGTCGGTAGCAAACACTTGTTTTTTGTCTTTCATTCAGGCGATCAGGCTTTATTGCGCATCATCAATAAAAAATATATGGTTTCTTAATTCTGTTAAGATAATATATCTCGTGCAATGCCTGTACTGTTTTGTTTTCTAGAATGTAGGTAGATTTGATATAAAAATAAAACGCGATAAATCGGTATATCAATGCAGTATCGCAGTATCTCAATATACTTTCACATAATATGTTCGGTTTACCATCTTATCGGCTACTTTACCACTTACATTGTACATACGAGTACATAAATCGTTATTGTACCGTTTTCGTGATGTCGTTCGTTGTAAGAGCGACCCGTGGAAGTGGGTCGGACTGATGTCGAAACTTATCGATTTTGCACAGAGCCGATAAGTGAAATGTGTACGGGCCGTAAAATTGTAATCGTGACTGGTTCTGCTTTATTGTAACCGCTTTTAATCGATAGATTAATAACACTAGTTTTTTTTTACATACCCTTGTTCTTTTTTATTTTTGTACATATTTTACATGGTCAAAAATTCCCCCTGATATCCCATAATATTTCGTCGATTCTTTTCTGTATAGGCTAAACCTTTTCTTAGTCTTAGGTCGGTTTTTGATGTTAATAAAAGCTTTAAGACATTTTGCATTAGGAAAGGAAAATACATTTTGCATTTCTCAAAACTGATTAAAAAAACAGCGGTAAATGTTATATATTATTTTTGTTAGCTCCTCCGTGTTTTTCTACCAAACTTCTGCAAAGATTTGTAGAACTCATATAACTTAATTATATGTATGAAAATAGCCCGCTGTTGGTCTTAAGCCTGTTTTTAAGAGAGAGAATTTTCCGTAATCACATTATAGAAGACGTCTCGCATTTTTGAAGCTCCTCCCTTCGTGTGTCGTCTATCACCACCACCACAGTTTATAAAAATCCACTGCTGAATCAGGCCCCCCTTTAGATTGCCTCATAGGAAGGATATAGGGTAGAGCCATGCTGCGGTTATATTAGTAGTATAGTTGTAGCACGAATGGGTCGGCTCGACCGGGGAAGGACCACGCTCTCACAGAATCCCAGCGTAAAATAGTAGCGTAATGCTGCTGTGTTTCCTATGATGAGTGTAGAGAACCGGAGACCCTTTTATTGGAAAAGACGCATTCCAACTTACTCCTCACTGGTGACAACGCATCTGCGTTCTGATTCGTAACCGAGGATAGATGTAGATGTCTATGGGCCACAGCAACCACTTACCATCAGGTGAACTGTGTACTCGTTTGTCACCCTGTCCTATAAAAAAAATATTTGCAATAGTTGCCACGTTTTGTGGGTAATGGTAACCGTAGTTTTTATTTTCTAGATGTTATTAAGTAGTCGCTGCTGTCCATCGCCGGATTTGTATCCCTCTGTCGCCTTTAACGACACCCACGGGACGGTATAAAAGATAATGAGGTTTTAACACTAATAATAATAATCTCTGACAGTGAAATGGTAGTCTCAAGTTTACAAAATCTATAAAGTCTATATATATATATATATATATATATATACAACATGTAACATAATTAACGCACTTTGAGAAAGTAGTTTGTTCAGAATCGTTTACTGAATCGATTCCTATCATTTTTAATATAGGTAATTTTTTTATCCCAAAAATAGTTAAAACTGCGTAAATTACAGTCACACTAAATCTGTACAGTCAAAACAAGCTGAAATGGACCGTAACTTAAGGCAATAAGACTTTTAAGAGTGCAGTTTTATTTGTATTATTACTAATTCTGTCATTCAATAAAAATAAAGAAAAATGAGCTTTATTTCAAGCATGTTAAAGTCTTTCCGTTCGTGGATTTGTACTGTGACCACAACATTCTTCCGGAATTAGTATAACTAATTTGATAAATAATCAGTGCATAAAAATGTTTAACTAAAAATTCAGTGTATGTATTATGATTATAACATAATATACTAATTGGGGTATCTGAGGGTGTGCGTTAATTACGTTACATATTGTATATATATATATATATATATATATATATATATATATATATATATATATCCGTGTATTTTTGAAACGCTCCCGAAAACGAATTCAGTTGATAGTACGAAGGATACCTTTGATGATGGGACAAAAAGAAAATTAATCCCGATGAGAAAAACATTTTTTTCGACGTTTAATTTGCTTTATTCACTCTCTGTAATGTTAATGAAACGATAATTACATTTAAAAAAACTTAGTCAAAAACAGGTTTGACTAATGTTTAAGTCAAAAATGGTTTTGTTTGATTAAAACTTCAGACTGTCGGTTAAAACTCAGTGATAGCGGGTTAAGGTGCGGCTGGGGTGGCATTTGGGCCACCCTAAAGCCGGTACATTATAGTGATATATAATATAATTATAGAATCGACTTTTAATTTTAAAAAATTCAAAAAGTATAAGTGAAAGGTAGTTTGAATTAGCAATCTTGGTCGAAACCACTTTTAACCTATATCGGTTAAAAGTTGGTCAAAATCTCTACAACCCAATATTTTTGCAGTCAAAAGTGATTTTGACCGGTTATAAGTTTTGATCATAACATGCAACAATGTATATGTCTATTTGAATAAAAATCATTTTCGTATGCTTACACCACACACATACAAAATGAATATTTCACTTCTTCTGAAAATAACTGACGTCAGACTCGTTAAGTCTTCGACGTACACAAGGCATTGATTCCGACTTGAAGGGAACTAGGGTTGCCAACTGAGGTATAAAATAGATATTTTTCTGCTTCATGTAATTATGCTCTATAATATACGATACAAGATTGGGTTAAGAGATATGTCAGGCGTATACAGGTAGCACGCGACAGAAAATTCTATACACGGTTTTGAGATATAAAATCTTGATAATCAGAATTTAACTTTTACTCATACTTTTTGTAAATTAATATATATATATATATATATATATATATATATATATATATATATATATATTATTTTAATTTTGATTTTCTACTACTTTAAATAAGGTCTGAATTGGTGATGTGGATATAAAATAATTCGTCATCTAAGCTCTATAAGAATATGGCTGATTTTATCATTTGTTAATAAGGTTCTAACGTACTAAAAAGTTTAATTATTCTATCGCAAATATCAAATCTATTTACTTTCCTGATGATGAAAAAATACAAATTTGTATGAAAGATTCTAGTTATGCTATTTACTTTTTTTACATAAAATTACATGGTTATCGAATTTCTATTTTTAGCTCGCGCTCGGTAGCGGTAGCGCTAGGGAAAGTGCACCCCCAATGTCTGTTTTGTCCGTGACGTCTGTCGACGTCACAACCCGCTACCCTTGTCGATTACAATGTATTGCACATTTTTATACTATAAACTTTACATAACGCTATGGTTACCTGACGCTTATGGCGTTAATATTCATTGTGTGAGTCATCAGTTAACTGAGTACCGTACTAGTTTTAGGTTTGAATCTAGGCGAGGAAATGAACAACACACAATTTTATGGTTATAAGCATTGAATTAAATTGAATACGGCAGGGATTAGAAACCCGATTTTAGTCTTAATTTAATTACTGTAGCTTACCTAGAGATTATCGTATACCGAACATAATTTTTAGCCTTCAAGAGTACCGGCACGTGCGAAACTCAAATTGTCGATATTGAAGTGTGTCTTCTGGATAAACGTCTTATATTTTTGATTTCTACTACTGGTGGATAGGACTCCTTTTGTGCATAAGAAACCATCTTTTTTATAGAGTAAGGGTGACAAACAAACACACAGTTCACCTGATGGTAAGTTGATGCTGCGGCAGAATAATATATATAATAGCGTGATACCAACACAATTTATACGTCAGCGTGGTCCTTCCGACCTATTCGTATTACAACCATAATATACATAGCTGCAGCGTGGCTCTACCACGTTAATCCACCACGTTTTTAGTGTAAACCCTGCTACGAGATATAGCGGCAGAATAATATATATATATATATATATATATATATATATATATATATATATATATATATATATATAATAGCGTGATACCAACCCAATTTACCCACCACATTTTTAGTGTAAACCCTGCTACAAGATATAGCGGCAGAATAATATATATAATAGCGTGATACAGACACAATTTATACGTCAGCGTGGTCCTTCCGACCCATTCGTGCTACAACCATAATATAGCTGCAGCGTGGCTCTACCACGTTAACCCACCACATTTTTAGTGTAAACCCTGCTACAAGATATAGCGGCAGAATAATATATATAATAGCGTGATACAGACACAATTTATACGTCAGCGTGGTCCTTCCGATCCATTCGTGCTACAACCATACTATAGCTGCAGCGTGGCTTTACCACGTTAACCCAACACGTTTTTAGTGTAAACCCTGCTACGAGATATAACGGCAGAATAATATATATAATAGCGTGATACCAACACAATTTATACGTCAGCGTGGTCCTTCCGACCTATTCGTATTACAACCATAATATACATAGCTGCAGCGTGGCTCTACCACGTTAACCCACCACATTTTTAGTGTAAACCCTGCTACAAGATGTAGCGGCAGAATAATATATATATAATAGCGTGATACCAACCCAATTTATACGCCAGCGTGGTCCTTCCGACCCATTCGTGCTACAACCATAATATAGCTGCAGCGTGGCTCTACCACGTTAACCCACCACATTTTTAGTGTAAACCCTGCTACAAGATATAACGGCAGAATAATATATATAATAGCGTGATACAAACACAATTTATACGTCAGCGTGGTCCTTCCGACCCATTCGTGCTACAATCATAATATAGCTACAGCGTGGCTCTACCACGTTAACCCAACACGTTTTTAGTGTAAAACCTGCTACGAGATATAGCGGTAGAATAATATATATAATAGCGTGATACAAACACAATTTATACGTCAGCGTGGTCCTTCCGACCCATTCGTGCTACAACCATAATATAGCTGCAGCGTGGCTCTACCACGTTAACCCAACACGTTTTTAGTGTAAACCCTGCTACGAGATATAGCGGCAGAATAATATATATATATATATATATATATATATATATATATATATATATATATATATATATATAAAAAGCGTGATACCAACACAATTTATACGCCAGCGTGGTCCTTCCGACCCATTCGTGCTACAACCATAATATAGCTGCAGCGTGGCTCTACCACGTTAACCCACCACATTTTTAGTGTAAACCCTGCTACAAGATATAGCGGCAGAATAATATATATAATAGCGTGATACAAACACAATTTATACGTCAGCGTGGTCCTTCCGACCCATTCGTGCTACAACCATAATATAGCTGCAGCGTGGCTCTACCACGTTAACCCACCACATTTTTAGTGTAAACCCTGCTACAAGATATAGCGGCAGAATAATATATATAATAGCGTGATACAGACACAATTTATACGTCAGCGTGGTCCTTCCGATCCATTCGTGCTACAACCATACTATAGCTGCAGCGTGGCTTTACCACGTTAACCCAACACGTTTTTAGTGTAAACCCTGCTACGAGATATAACGGCAGAATAATATATATAATAGCGTGATACCAACACAATTTATACGTCAGCGTGGTCCTTCCGACCTATTCGTATTACAACCATAATATACATAGCTGCAGCGTGGCTCTACCAGGTTAACCCACCACATTTTTAGTGTAAACCCTGCTACAAGATGTAGCGGCAGAATAATATATATATAATAGCGTGATACCAACCCAATTTATACGCCAGCGTGGTCCTTCCGACCCATTCGTGCTACAACCATAATATAGCTGCAGCGTGGCTCTACCACGTTAACCCACCACATTTTTAGTGTAAACCCTGCTACAAGATATAACGGCAGAATAATATGTATAATAGCGTGATACAAACACAATTTATACGTCATCGTGGTCCTTCCGACCCATTCGTGCTACAATCATAATATAGCTACAGCGTGGCTCTACCACGTTAACCCAACACGTTTTTAGTGTAAAACCTGCTACGAGATATAGCGGTAGAATAATATATATAATAGCGTGATACAAACACAATTTATACGTCAGCGTGGTCCTTCCGACCCATTCGTGCTACAACCATAATATAGCTGCAGCGTGGCTCTACCACGTTAACCCAACACGTTTTTAGTGTAAACCCTGCTACGAGATATAGCGGCAGAATAATATATATATATATATATATATATATATATATATATATATATATATATATAAATAGCGTGATACCAACACAATTTATACTGCAGCGTGGCTCTACCACGTTAACCCACCACATTTTTAGTGTAAATCCTGCTACAAGATATAGCGGCAGAATAATATATATAATAGCGTGATACAAACACAATTTATACGTCAGCGTGGTCCTTCCGACCCATTCGTGCTACAACCATAATATAGCTGCAGCGTGGCTCTACCACGTTAACCCAACACGTTTTTAGTGTAAACCCTGCTACAAGATATAGCGGCAGAATAATATATATAATAGCGTGATACCAACACAATTTATACGTCACCGTGGTCCTTCCGACCCATTCGTGGTACAACCATAATATAGCTGCAGCGTGGTTCTACCACGTTAACCCACTACGTTTTTAGTGTAGGCCCTGCTACAAGATATAGCGGCTGAGTAATATATATAATAGCGTGATACAAACACAATTTATACGTCAGCGTGGTCCTTCCGACCCATTCGTGGTACAACCATAATATAGCTGCAGCGTGGTTCTACCACGTTAACCCACTACGTTTTTAGTGTAGGCCCTGCTACAAGATATAGCGGCTGAGTAATATATATAATAGCGTGATACAAACACAATTTATACGTCAGCGTGGTCCTTCCGACCCATTCGTGCTACAACCATAATATAGCTGCAGCGTGGCTCTACCACGTTAACCCAACACGTTTTTAGTGTAAACCCTGCTACGAGATATAGCGGCAGAATAATATATATATATATATATATATATATATATATATATATATATATATATAATAGCGTGATACCAACACAATTTATACGCCAGCGTGGTCCTTCCGACCCATTCGTGCTACAACCATAATATAGCTGCAGCGTGGCTCTACCACGTTAACCCACCACATTTTTAGTGTAAATCCTGCTACAAGATATAGCGGCAGAATAATATATATAATAGCGTGATACAAACACAATTTATACGTCAGCGTGGTCCTTCCGACCCATTCGTGCTACAACCATAATATAGCTGCAGCGTGGCTCTACCACGTTAACCCAACACGTTTTTAGTGTAAACCCTGCTACGAGATATAACGGCAGAATAATATATATAATAGCGTGATACAAACAATTTATACGTCAGCGTGGTCCTTCCGACCCATTCGTGCTACAATCATAATATAGCTACAGCGTGGCTCTACCACGTTAACCCAACACGTTTTTAGTGTAAACCCTGCTACGAGATATAACGGCAGAATAATATATATAATAGCGTGATACAAACAATTTATACGTCAGCGTGGTCCTTCCGACCCATTCGTGCTACAATCATAATATAGCTACAGCGTGGCTCTACCACGTTAACCCAACACGTTTTTAGTGTAAACCCTGCTACGAGATATAACGGCAGAATAATATATATAATAGCGTGATACAAACAATTTATACGTCAGCGTGGTCCTTCCGACCCATTCGTGCTACAATCATAATATAGCTACAGCGTGGCTCTACCACGTTAACCCAACACGTTTTTAGTGTAAACCCTGCTACGAGATATAACGGCAGAATAATATATATAATAGCGTGATACAAACAATTTATACGTCAGCGTGGTCCTTCCGACCCATTCGTGCTACAATCATAATATAGCTGCAGCGTGGCTGTACCACGTTAACCCAACACGTTTTTAGTGTAAACCCTGCTACGAGATATAGCGGCAGAATAATATACTCGTATATAATAGCGTGATACCAACCCAATTTATACGTGGTAGAGCCACGCTGCACCTATATTATAGTTGCAGCACGAATGGGTCGGCTTCACCGGAGAAGGACCACGCTCTCACAGAATACCAGCGTAAAATAGCAGCTCAACGATGCTGTGTTTCGTATGGTTAGTGTTAGGGTTTATTTAGAGAATCGGAGACGTCTTTTACTGGAAACGAGGCATGTCTATGGACCACACCAACCACTTACCATCAGGTGGACTGTGTGCACGTTTGTTACTATAGTTTCATATACGAGTATAAGTAATATTCAGTACCGAGCCATGCATAGTTATATCTTTGTGAATCAAGATTGTGATAAATATAAAGATTATTCTAGATACTATTATACCTTTATTAATGATTATAGTGTAATTCAGGTCAAATCGTGTCTTACAAAAGAAAATAGAAATATGAAAAACTTACCTATCTTAGGAAGTTATTATATTTTATAACCAACAAGCAAAACGATGTAGAGTAAAACAAAACACCGCTGAAGTACATTTTTCAAGACATAAATTAGTTATCGACATTTCTGTTCATTCGTTTTCGCGGGTCATTTCCCATTAGTTTTCGGGAGGCTTAAATAGCTTTAGGCTTAGATGAAATACACCCTGGGCTATCATTGCGGGAACCGGGTCAATGGGCGCCGGCACGCCTCAATTTATCGATGGCGATAATACCGTTTCTAACGCCTCCCTAAATACGAGGAGTTTTTTTTTTAAGTTAGTGATAACACTGTTATATTTTTATTAAGTAAGTTTACATTTTGCATTGCAGCTAAACAATAATTAATGGAATCAGGCGTTTATTTGCGGAAATCCATTATATTCATTACATTAAAATTAATTGGCTAAAAAAAGGTACAAAGCACGGTCCTCAACCACCTGCATCCATTGACTTGCTGTATTTTTACCAGGTTGTCACTTACTTGTCGTAGAGCCACGCTGCAGCTATATTATGGTTGTAGCACGAATGGGTCAGCTCGACCGGGGAAGTATCACGCTCTTACAGAATACCAGCGTAAAATAGCAGCTTAATACTACTGTGTTTCGTATGGTGAGTGTAGAGATCCAGAGACCTCTCATTACTGGAAAGAAGGCATTCCATCTAAGTCCTCATGATATAGGGTAGATAGAGTAGATAGGGTGATAACGCAGCTGCGTTTTTTTCTTAGTCGTGGATACATGTGGATGTCTATGGGCCACAGCATCCACTTACCATCAGGTGGACTGTGTGCTCGTTTGTCACCCTTATTCTATAAAAAAAACATTTCTGTAGCTAATATGGGGAACTCCATAGGAACTACTATGGAACTTAGCACTCGTTTAGGTTTTTCGGCACTGTTTTATCGGCAGCCGACAATCCCCATCATCGTTTGTACTGAACTTGGCCCCCACTTCACATCCACATTTTTGGAATATCATTAATGTTTGAAAAGCTTTAAAGGCCTTCTACACGATCGGGACCAACCGCCGACCATCGTGTCCTTGGTCGGGTCAACCGATATTTGTATTCGTTCTACACGGTCGTGTGGTTGACTCAACTTGTCGGTTCTCTACAGCATTCAAAGTGTAAAGAATTAGCTAAATATTGCTCCTTGTCTTTCGAAAGAACAAAAGATCGGCTTGGCTAAATCTTTTTTATGCTCGAGTGAAGAAGAAAAAGAACGAAAAAAAAAATAAGTGAAAGAAAGAGAATGTGAAACTGTGGCTAAAAGAGCGAATTACTTTGAAAACATCATAACATTTTAAGGATTCTTGATTCTGAAGTTTTTCGAAATTTTCTAAGAATGGGTCAAGACACCTTTAATGAATTACTTGAAATAGTGCGCCATTGCAACGTGCGGTAACATGCGCCCGCCACCATGGTTCATATACCCCACGACGACTGCCAAACGCACACTGAGGCGCTTTCGTCGGCCGACAGGTCAGGTTTTCCACACGGTCGGGCTCAACCACGGACCCGACGTGTCGTGAGGGTTACGCTCGCAATCAAGGCCGTCGTACATCAACCAAAATATTGGTCAGACAACCGATGTCTACACTGTCCATTTTTACATCAACTCGACCAAGGTCACGACGGTTGGTGGTTGGTCCCGACCGTGTAGAAGGCCTGTTAGCCAATTATTAATCTATACATAATATAATATAAAATTAAATAGTTTCTTTTTGCGTATACGCATCAATGTTTTCCTTTTTTTAAATATAAAAATTAAATGTAGTTTATGGTGAGTCACGGGTACAAATACCTGAATTTACCGCACCAATAACTTTAAATAACAATTTCGACACCGAAAAGCGATAATTCCTAGTTTTTTATTTTTCTTTTGCATAGATCCATTAATGTAGGTAAAAATAATGTTAGATTTATTAATGGAGTTTTTGATGTGAGTGAGTCGGTCAGTGAGTGATAGAAATGTCACGAGTTATAGGGGAGGGGGGGGGGCAGGTTGCTCGTATTTGACCGTGTAAATCTAATTGCCCCCGATTGCCGGTGAGGAGCACGTTTCTTTTCTGAACTTGAGAACTTGGGTGAAACACTGAAGCAAGTGAACAATGAAGTAAAACATTTAAAATATTAAATAAAACTAATAAACTACTGAGCAATGAACGAAATGGTGTGTATACAGTAGTCGAGGCCTATGTCTGTTTTAATCAATACGTAGAAATATACAAATATTGCTTTTAATTTAAATATTCATTCATTAATTTTGCTCAGTGAAAACGTGGCTGACGTCGAAAACTTTATTTTAGTACGGTCGCACTAAGTTTTCGCCACGACATGCACTGGCCTGATGCCAAACTCGGTTGACGTCAAAGCGTTCTGCTGCATTTGCTCCCAAACTGCTCTCCAAAAACCAGGAGATTTTAATACAAAGTTGAAAGTTTTGGAATAAATTACGGTTTAGCGGCGGAAAAAGTACCGTAATTTGAATAAGAATCAATTTGTAGTATATTTATAAATGTCTCTGATTAACGTTGTATTAAATTTATGTACATACAAAGCGACTATGTTAGAGTAAGACGAAAGCTCAATATTATGATACTTGTAATAATCATCCAATAACAATAAATCTGAATGATGATAATGATAACAGCGAACAGAAGTTATTACTTCCCTCAGTATGTATAGTGTTGTATGACTAACACAAGTAAAGAAACGTCCTCACTTATAGTAGGTACTTACTACGTTCTTATCATAGACAAAAAATATACATCTCTTATTTCTAAAAGGCTTTTGGAATAGAAATGGTACGTTGGTTACACTATCCGTTTTCGCACATAATACCTTTTCGATTTTTTAAATCTATATCTAATGTAATGTAATGTCCATGTAAAGAAACAATTCAGAATGCACCATTGTCACGTGCTATAGGTACACTATGTTAATATCATCTCACAGGATATTGACGTATTTGCATGTAGTGAGGCGAAATTCATGATTGCAGCGTACAAATGCGTTGAAAATTGTAATGTTTTTAATTAGCATTTTATTTACATCAATTTGATAGATTTCGTACTAGATACCATTATTTATTAGTCAGTAGTTTTCTTATATTTAGGTTAGTTATAGCATCGCATTGGTTTAGTAACTGTAATGATGTTATAATTGTGTAATAAATTAATGAAAAATAAATAACTATTTTTTTTAATTCTTATCTGTCTGTCTATCTTTCTGTCTGTCTGTTTTTTCCGACTAATCTCCGAAACGGTCGGACTGAATTTGACGGGACTTGCACTGGTAAATACTTTATGTTATAAGGAGTAACTTAGGCTACTTTTATTTTAGATAAAGAATTAGTCGAAGAAGTCGACGAAGTCGCGCAGAACAGCTATTTTTACATATATTTGATATTTTTATTTTTCGACATATAAAACTGCATCCATCTGATTCCGTTGATGTCCTTAGGGGCGACAAAGGGAAAAAAAGATATTGGCATTGCCGTTATAATACTCGGTAACTAAAAATAATAATATAAACTGTGCTTTTTTCAAGCTTTCTGCCTACTGTGGCAATTATGAAAAATATCCCCCTGTGAGGAAATCTATGGGGCAGGCCTATCTTTAGCAATCCAGTCCAGTCCACCGATGGTAAGTGGTTGCTGCGGCCCATAGACATCTACATCTATCTTCCATTACAAATCAAAATGCAGATGCGTTGTCACCCGTGACTAAGATGTAATGCCTCGTTTCCAATAAAATGGGTCTCCGGTTCTCTACACTCACCATACGAAACAGCAGCGTTGAGCTGCTATTTTACGCTGGTATTCTGTGAGAGCGTGGTCCTTCTCCGGGCGAGCATACCCATTCGTGCTTCAACTATATTACTAATGTAGCTGCAGCATGGCCCTACCACATGCAAAATATGAAAGGTGACCACTCTCACTCACCCCTGAGAACCACGTTCAGTGTAATAATATCCTCCAAACCGAAAGTTGGTCACGGCGGTCGGCCTGAACAGTGATTAGCCATCGGCGCAGGACAGGATTATAGTGCCCAAGTGCACGCGCAAGCACTGGTGCACTCTATTCCATCACTCTCATAGTCCCATGGGGCGATAAACCAACACCACCGGAAAGAGATCAGCAGCATGACCAACAAAAAGCTTTACGTGCTTTCCGAGGCACCGTAGTGAGACACCGCCAACTTCCTGACTCTGGGCAGCTACTGAGAATTTCTCGACGGAAAAACTCAATAACTGAGTTTTTAGCCCGACCGGGAATTCGAACCCGGGACCTCATGATCAGCAGGCGCGTTTACAACCGCTAGGACCATCATGGTTCAGTGTACCATAGGAATGTAAATGCAGAAAGTAATGTTTATGTAATTTGATTTTAAAATCTTTGAAGCCCTCTTATTTAATTTTACCACACCATCATAATCGACGCAGCCCTTCACAAGTCTACTGCTGAATATAGGCCTCTCCCAAACAATGTCAAAAAGCATGGTTCTAAACCACCAGGATCACCAGCAGTTGACACCATATCTCGTAGAAGACTGCGTTACTTACCGGTACTAGGCTGCCGCACGAGAAGCTCCCATCGGTTGTCGGTTCTTCGAGATATATGGCCACTCATTGCCATTTCAGCTCACTGATCTATTGGGCTATGTTGGTTACTCTGGTTCTACTGCGGATACTCTTATTTAAGTCTAGCACGCGAAGAATTCCTAGCATAGCCTTCTTCATAGCTCACTGAGCGACTTTGAGATTTCTACGACAAACCGTGAATGACCACAACTCAGCTCCATATGTCAGTACTGGATACACGCACTGGTTGAACACTCTTATTTTCAAGTTGTTATACGAGAAGATGTGTCGTAATCTCCCTAACGCTGCCCAGTTGAATCTGTCGAATGACCTCTAAACACACATTTTAAATATCTCTATGCAATGATGAATAACAAGCTGGTCTATCATTGTGAGAACTAGGTTAACCTGGTTCATTAATGATGGCCCGTGGGCCCGTTCTATCGGCATCGATAGCTAACGACTTCCTTAGAACGGCACTTTATTGGGATCATCGACATTACTGAGATGTCATCTGTCATATACTATCAGTACTCTTTATGACATGCATTACTGTCATCAACGTAATCACTGTTTGAACAGCGTTGCTTAACGTTCAGAGTATAGTAGAAGTTTCTGGGTTCGAATTTCAGTCAGAAGTACTACTTGCACAATATCTTTAATTTTCGAGTTGGCAGGGTTCGTGATCTAACTTATAATATATAAATTTGCACGTACTCTTATTAAAATGAGTTCTGGTAGGTGGTAGCCAAGGTAGGTAAGTAGTAAATAGTTAATTTAACTAGGCTGTAAGGCATTCCCATCTTAGTTCTACGCGTCTGTAACTTTTTTTTTGTTTAAAGTTGTCCATGGGCTGTGTTAGCGTGGTTACCATCAGGTGGACTGTAAGTTCGTTAGTTACTTTCGTTTTATAAAAATAAAAAATTGTAAACAGGAAATCATTGTTAAGAGTCCTGCACGTTTGATAAAATTATAAATAGTGGTCCGCCAGTGGTTGAAATTTGACCGTAATTCATTATGTTTAAATTTGTATATTTAGCGCTGATATACAGTATTGCAGCGCATGAAATACGAACTACATAATACTTATTCAGTCACTTTTCATATTTTTTCTTGTATTAATTTTTTCTTAGATCCAACTTCTTTACGTTGAAAAGAGCCAAACAAAACTAAAATGCTTCTGAAAAGTTTGGAGCAAATAAAGAATGCGACATTTAAGTGAATTACTTCAACTGCTTTACTAATACGTCAAAGTGTATTAAAATACGCAAACAGACGTATGAGGAAGAGTAGAACTAGCCTTAAATTTTATTTAAAATCATTATAATGGCCGATAGGCGAAGTGTAGGGCGGTCGCCCACTAGATGGAGACTTTTTTTATAGGATAGAGTGACAAACGAGCACACAGTCCACCATGGTAAGTGGATGCTATGGCCCATAGACATTTTATAGCCATAAAAATTTAACCTCGATTAATGAAATACGTTGTCACCCCTGAGGACTAAGATGGAATGCCTCGATTCCAGTAAAACGGTCTCCGGTTCTCTACACTCTCCATACGAAACACAGCAACATTAAGCTGCTAATTTACGCTGGTATTCTGTGAGAGCTTGGTTGTTCCCTGGTCGAGCCGACTCATTCATGCAACAACCATAATGGCTGCAGCGTGGCTCTACCACGTATAAAACCTGGTGAACCTGGAAGTCGATGGATGCAGGTGGCTCAGGACTGTGCTTTCTGGCGTTCCTTGGGTGAGACATATGTTCGACAGTGGACTTGTGAAGGTCTGTAGTGATGATGATGATGATCATGAATGGCTGATGTTACTTCTGTGGTTAATATTGATGAAGTCGATATAATATTTATCCTTAAGATAACGTTATTTTTTAATTAGTTTAGCGACACTAGCTTTTTTATCGTTTAGGTTAAAATGATGAAAATAAAACGTAGCAATGATTAGCGGATCCACGCTGTAGCTTGCCAACTCCTACTGCTGGAAAAAGTGGCTGTAAGGGTTCTATAACTCCTTATACAATTATCTCTACATAAGATACTCGGATATCATCACTTACGGAGCCACGAATCTTATCATCATCCTCACTGGGTACAAATAGTTCACTACCGAAGAATGGCTTCTTCCAAACTCAAGTGGATATTTAGGAGGACTGTGTGCTCGTTTGTTACTTCTATAAAAATGTTGGTATTGATAAATAACCGTAAGTAACATTATTTACAACGAAAGTATCGACGTGAGATTCTCACCATCATTAAATATGTATTTCTCTAAACAAACTAACGGATACCACTCCCTATACTATAATTATCTCTGTTATATATAAGTTTCAATCCACAAAACGGAATACGATGAAATGTGACACGTCACGTTAATCACTTAATTTTCACATTAAATTAATTAAGTCTCTAAATTAATTAATTTGCCAAAACCGAAATCCAACTAAAATTAACCAAAACCTTATAACTATAGTAGTAAACTACCTATTGTTAAAATGCCCGTTAATTATCATACGCATTAACTGAATAATGTAGAAATTAAGGTAAACATCTAGACTTTCTAGACAGACAGATGTTTAATCTATAAAATTTATATAACTTATTAACTAGTACTATATAGACTAAGAGCTCGTGAATGTGCCAGACCTTCGTTATTTTATGAAAGCTGAAAGTTTCTTAGCGCATGCTCCCAACATAGATGGGAACGATGGGCTATTTTGAAGTTTAGATCATCGTGACTTTGACAGGTAATAGGTAGCAATGGTGTATAAAATAGTAACTTATATTTGTTAAAGTATAAAGCGTAATTTTCTTCGAAATAATATAAGAAATCACGTCATCCGTTGTCAGACATTTAGTATCGTGGCAACGTCTTGTCAGATACCCTTAAACTTTAAAAAAATGTATTTTACCCAAGTAATATAATATACAAAATTCAGCTTTTATACTTTAACGTAAGTACAGTTACAATTTATTAAGTACGGCAAGTGCAAACTTAGCACCACGTAGTGCATATTTAGTGCGGCACAGTACAACCTTAGTGCAGTTTAGTTACACTAAGTACAGCTCCGTACGTTTACTACGCTGAAGACGTGTTTCGATAATTTTGTTATCTGCGCTTGCACTAACGACAAAGTTTTTGTGTCGTTGATGTTGTAAAAGTAATTTACCTTACTATTTACTTTTTTACTTATCGTTTTAACACACTAAATGACTTGAAGTGTTTATAATTTTTTGGGTGGTTATTCACAATAACCAGATTATTGTGAATATCCACGTGTCACTGATACTATACCTAAACCTTTTTTATTAAATAAAGAATTAACAAACGAACTAACAGTCCATCTGATGGTAAGTTTTTATACGTGGAAGAGCCATGCTGCAGTTATATTAGTAGTATAGTTGTAGCGCGAATAGGTCGGCTCGATCGGGGAAGGACCACGATCTCACAGAATACCAACGTAAAATAGTAGCTTAATGCTGCTGTGTTTCTTATGGTGAGTGTAGAGAACTGGAGACACTTTTTACTGGAAATGAGGCACTCCATCTTAGTCCTCACGGGTAACAACGCATCTGCATTTTGATTCGTAATCGATGATAGATGTAGATGTCTATGGCCATAGCAACCATCAGGTGGACTGTGTGCTCGTTTGTCACCATATCCTATAAAAAAAGTGTGGCTACCGTAGTCCATGGACAGCTGCAACTGAACCGTTGTCACCTCTTAGGCCTGAGATTGAATGTCTGAAAGCTTGAAATCATTCTGGCTCTCTGTACCCTTCAGATCGAATCATAGCAAGCAGTGGACGCGCTGCTATTTGATGTCGCTAAATTATTTGGTCTCGTTTAATTAAATCGAATGTTATAAGACTAGAACTAGTGGATGCGCGTCTGTATGCGCTTGCACTTGACACTTGTGACACTAATTAAACACACTAATGCACTTAATTCCGCTCCGAAGCTTCGCTTGTGTCGCCAAATCAACTCTGCCCCGATCGCATCTTGCAGCGCCTATTTATATAATTAGCAAAGAAGCGTCCCGAACATTCAAGTAAATGCGCGCCAGGCAACGAGTATTCGAGTGTAGATTTTCCAGAAACTTAGTTCTTCGGGTGGCGCTGTCGGTCGAAAGATTTGTGATGTCATTTACTGCAAAGCTCCCCTCGCTCTCGTTCCTGACACTAGATGGCGCTAGTTGACTTATTCATGCAACAATATATATAATTATTCCGTAAAATTTCATGAACGCACTACGCGGCAAAACTCCCGATACCCTCCACACCATCTGGATGCTTGGCTGTCCACCACTGTACGTTTCACTAGAAGTTTTCTTCCGCGTATGATCGCACTGTGGAATAGTTTACCAGCGGCGATGTTTCCGGACCGATACGACTTAGGAAGCTTCAAGAAAAAGGGCTTACTCCTTTGTAAAAGGCCGGCAACGCTACTGCAATGCCCCTGCTGTTGCGGTTGTTCATGGGCGGCGGTAGTCACTTAACATCAGGTGAGCCGCATGCTCGTTTGCCCCCTCTTCTATAAAAAAATTGTAATTCGAATAAGTATTTAAAGTTCCACCTATCCGTCAAAACTATCATAATATATTATCAATTCCTGTCACCATCGGTTCATTCATTCATTTACTACAGCCAATTAAAATTCACTGCTGAACATCATCAGCACATTTAAATGAAATCATCATCATCACAGTTTATAAAACTCCACTGATGAACAGGCCCCACTATATATAACTAAAAAAAACTGCAGTTGCGAAGCAATTTCTCTTTGTCGGGCAGAAACTTCTAAAATGTGAAGTTTTTAATATTCTCGTAATTGTGTAGTACCTATTTTTGTAATGTTTAAAGATGCAATGGACAAATAAATAACCATCTACAGTGGATCCCCGGTAATCCGGCCCCTGGCTAATCCGTCCCCCTTGTAATCAGACATGTCTTTAACTTGTAGGTAGATTCGAGTCGCGCCATGAATCTGCCACGGGGTGAGGCGTCCTTCAAGAATACATGAACAAACAGGTTGCAATTACTCCGCGCCACCACTAATCAGGCTTGACGCGTAATTGTCTCAGTGCAAATGTGGCTATGGTAATGGTAGTGTAGCTTAGCGGACATTCATTATTTACTGTTAAGGTATTCATTGTATCACATAACATTTTTTATATTTGAAATGAAATCTGTCGGATTACAAAATCCTCTTTTTCAAAAAGTTCCGGACTACCAGGGGTCTGTAGCAGTACTCTGTACAAATTCGACAAATTCGATAATCCGACACTGTCTTGCAAACGTTTATCGGTACCGCGGGTCAACTGTATCTGTTTTGCCAAATTGATAACTTCCTGTAGTATTCGGATATTGTCGGCGTGGTAGAAAACGACTAAAAGCACATTAATTTTAAAATGCGATGAACGTACCAATTGCGCACTATTTTTTATTCACAAATACTTTACAATTTTTGTAACAAGTATTATTTGACTTAAATGTTTCCTGCTTAAAGTTGCAGCTGCTTTTTTAAATTCGAACAAGTTCAATATTCCTCTTGGTTGTTGCTAAATCCTACCCTACCAATAATAAGCCAGTGTTGTGGTTATACTGACGTGGCAATCACACGATGTCGTATTGATTAGTAAGACAAGAGATGCGTCATTACTAATAACTATTTTCGCCCCAGTTTCCTTTCTCTCTGTTAACGTAAAAAGTTTTCATGAACATCTTACTAATTATACCGTCTGTATTAATTTCATTTTGTCCTTACAAAGACGTGTGATAAAGCACAGCTCTTGTCGTAATAAGCTAAATTTAATTTGCCTTTACGTCTGCGGTTTCACAAAGTTTAATTAACATTTCGCAATCGTTTCTCATCTTTGTTACAACCGGATATGAATTTATTTTCAGTGTAAAGTTGCTTCATCTGTAGTTAGAATTTCGGGTACGTTCTGAATGAAGTAAACATGCGCGAACCGTGTGTAAATAAGATGCACGTACGTATGCTCCTGTGGTAATATAAAATTTTATGGTAGTTATATATATAGTTCTCTAGACCGAATTTCGGCCACGGCGGCCTGCCTCAACGGAGGCTAGCCATCGGCAACAGGATTATAGTGCCCAAGTGTATGCGCAAGCACAGGTGCACTCTCTATTCCCTTCACTCTCATAATCCGATGGGACGGTAAACCGACACGACCGGAGAGAGATCTGACGCAGGACCAACGGCTTTACGTGCTTTCCGAGGCACGGGGGTGAGACACCGCCAACTTCCTGTCTCCGGGAAACTACTGAGAATTTCTTGACAAACTCAATAATAAATTTTTTGGCCCGACCCGGGATTCGAACCCAGGACCTCATGATCAGCAGTCGCACTACTACAACCACTAGACCAACGAGGCAGTCTTAATATATATATTTGTTGATTCATTTAATTTACAAAATGTGTAAAAAGAATCAGAAACAGCCCCAGAAACGTGGATGATATAAGTGGTAATAAAAATGGGTTTTCTTTTTTTTCGTTTTAATTCATTTATTCTCAAGTAGTTTTTGATGGACAGTAATTATGTACAGCACAAATAAAGTTGTTGTATGGAAGTTGAATCCAGAACTTGTGTCATAGCAAACAAGTACTCTAATAGTCGTGTTTTACCTAGTCGAAATCGTGACTAATTATTCTAAAGGTTGATTTTCTCTTATTCATTGAACCGTTCGGCGTCCCCTCCTCCCGCGTCCTCGACTTTAGTGAAGCGATGAAGTTGAGAATTTTTCATTCGGTTCAAAAATTTTATGAATTTGTAATGCAAGCGTTCGACGGTCGAACTAATAGAGCCGCAACGTTAGGTAAGTAAGTAATCGCCTTGGGCAAATTGAGTTTCCGAATTGATTTGAATAATTTGTATCGGAAAGAAAGAAAACGTGTACTTGCTATCTGTTATAACCTTTCCTAGTGAGGGTTACAAGCAATCAATAGGTATACTAAAATGTAAAATTAACAAATTTCTTCAATATAAATAAAATGAGAACATCATCAATGTAGTCGAAGTCAATTAAATGCGCATAATTAAGGATAACTCAAAAACTACTGGTCAGATCTTGATCAAATTTGGCCACACTAAAACCACCAGATTTCAAATTAAAAAAAGAATCGTCAAAATCGGTTCACAAGAAAAAAAGTTCTGATGTAACACACTTAAAAAAACATACAGTCGAATTGAGTACCTTCTCGTTTTTGAAGTCGGTTGACAAAACCATGTGTGCAGTTCACGCGCAATAGAAGTGAACCCTTCAAAAAAAGGACAGTTAACCACTATACACACGCAGGCTAAATTCTATAGAAATGTACTTACGTTTGTATCTTTTTAGTGTCACTTTTTCGTTTTGAGTTTCATATCACAACTATTCTAAACGCCTCCGTGGCGCAGTGTCCTAGCAATGAGTGGCCCCGCTGGGGGCCGCGGGTTTGAATCCCGCACGCAACAAATTTTTGTATGGCCTACAAATAATTGTTCCGGGTCTGGATGTTTGTCCTTGTGTAATTTATGTATATAAACTGCCTCCATGATACAGGAGAAAATCCTAGTGTGGGTGGTTTTTTTTTATAGGATAGAGTGACAAACGAGCACACATTCCACCTGATGGTAAGTGGTTGCTGCGGCCCATAGACATCTACATCTATCCTCCATTACGAATCAAAATGCAGATGTGTTGTTACCCGTGAGGACTAAGACGGAATGCCTCGTTTCCAGTAAAAAGGGTCTCCGGTTCTCAGTTATTATATGAAAGGCGGCAGTGCTTTTTTATGCTGATATTTAGTGCGATTTGTTGAATTGTCGCTGGGCCACATACGAAACACAGCACTCTCTTTGGTTCTCACCGACGGTAAATAGTAGCATTAAGCTACTATTTAACGGTAAATAGTATCATTAAGTTACTATTTACCGCTGGTATTCTGTAAGAGCGCGGTCCTTCCTCGGACGAGCAGACCCATTCTTGTTACAACTATACTACTAATATAACGGCTCTACCACGTAAAGAAACGGTAACGTTATTTAAAAAAACTATTCTAAAGAAGTTTTCACTTCAAAAATTTGTTTTGAAGTGTACCCTCGAGGAGTGAACTTGTTTTGCTTCTAAGCTACCTCGGCTCGAAAGACACTATGCCCTGTGGAAAAATTTTGTAATTAATATGCGAAACTTTAAGGAATATAAAATAAACTTTAAGAGCCATAGTAGCTCGGGGGCTCCCCGATGACACATAAGAAATTGTGTATACAGAAGCTCAATGGCGATACTTGTTATGTTGTTGGTTATTGAGGAAGTCAAAAATAGGGAACAGAATACCAGCGTAAAATAGCAGCTTAATGCTATATGTATGTGATAATCGTATGGTGAATGTAGAGAATCGGAGAACTTTTTTTTTAGAAACGAGGCATTCCATCTTTGTTCTCAGGGGTGACAACGCATATGCATTTTGCTTCTAATTTAAGCATAGATTTAGATATCTATGGGCCACAGCATCCATTTAACATAAGGTTGTTGTTCTTTTGTCTCCCTTATTCTATAAAAGGAGCAGCACGAGCGCGAGTGAGTGTTCACTTTGCAGTAAGTGTATTGTTTCATTCTGTATTGGCATTAATACAAGCGAAATGCAAGTTGATCGACGTCCCACTTGGACGTCAACTAAGAAATTACAAATAACAGTGCCTGCACTGCTGTATTCAGTTGTAGTTGTACAATTACAGGCTGTGACGCATTCCATCTTAGTCCTCAGAGGTGACAACACATCTTTAGTCTTCATCATTTGAAATTGGCTGTAAGGTGTACATAGACTGCTGCAGTCACTTACCATCAGTTGGCTGAAAATTCATTTGTCTCTTTGAAGTTAAAAGTTAAAGTTATAGCCTATATACGCCCCAATGCTGGGTACAGACATCCTTTCATTTCTGAGAGGGTTTAAGGGCTTTTGGTTGCTCGGAACTCGATTCTATCACCGCCAGCATCAATGAAACTGTTCATTGCAATTTCTTATTAAAAATTCTTTTAAAAAATATAATTTTATTATGAGTTTTATCAATTTTTTTCTTTTGTTATTTTTGTCGTCTTAATATTAGTTTAAACCTTTATTTTTTGCTTTGTAGAAATATGACAGCTGTCATTTTTTGACATTTCATATGTTTTAAACAAACTTGGGTTTGTTTAAAAAGCAGTTTCGAAATCAAACTTACAATCACGCGTAGAAAGAATCCAGTTAATTAACGCTCGTAGAAAGAATCCAGTTAAGTTAAATCGTTAAAATTTGCAGGATACACTATAGATTGTATACTAAATGACAGCTGTCATATTTCTATTGAGCAAAAAACTATGGTTTAGTTTGTTCTCTTTTATAATTTTTCCAATACGCACGTATCACGTTTTTCATATCCATATTTTTATGCAGCTCCTTCACAACTAAACAAACATCTAAGGAACTTTAATATTATATGTACAAGGACAAACTAAGTAAAAACTTTTAAGAGTTTCAGAACTAGTTCCCAAACAAACGATCTCGTTGTCTAAGAATGCTGGGGAGCACCGACGTACTCTCGTAGCTGTCTTTTTAAAACTATCATGTTCAAAAGCACACCTCGGGGCCGTTTGCCCAAGTTTCAGAAGCTGCCCTGTTCATACTCGACGAACTTCCTTGCTTTAAATTAATTTTGAAATGGGTTACGCTCGCTCTTGTGTAAACCTGCGATAATGCGGAGTTCACTATTTTTTTTTGTTTATTAATAAGGTTTTTAGTTGTATTAATAAGGTACGTGAGACTTATATGGGTCGCCTTAAGCTTTGCCGCCCTATAAAACCAAAACTAGAAGGCGGACAGAGTCAAAAACACAAAGTCGTATACTATGACTAATACATTAAGAAAAAAATAGCAAACAAGCTTTGGCAATAATTATGAACACTTCGATTTAAAAAAACTCACACAATATGTGAATGTGATAATCCATCAGCAAAGACGTTGTGAGTGAATATACCTACCCCTTATTGTGAATCTTTTTCTACCGCTATAAAGCACTGCACTGCTGAGTTCCAATCTGAAGAGTATACAGAGGCAGTATAACTACAGGCTGTAAGGCATTACATCTTAGTCCTCAGAGGTGACATCTGTATGTAGCTTGCTGCAGAGTTTCGCTGCAGGTCTCATGTATTGCAGTAGCCGCTTACAATCTCGTGGACCGTAAATTCGTTTTTGGCTTTTATTTCATTAAAGAAAGGTTTATTTTATTAAACAACGACCACATGGCTTAGATATCGAATCACAGCCAAAGCCAACATTTGTCCAAAAGCTCAAATTGTTGATTTTCGGGTCTAATCAAATCCAAACGATTTAGTCGACCAACGACTAATCAGCGATTGCATGATTAAACAGGTTAGGCGTTACATGAATTGGACCTTTTACGAATAATTCTTAGTAGGAATTGGTCCTTTATCGAATATGGCATTCCGGGAATTAGTCCGTTACTTGATCAAATTAGGCATTTCACGAAGAAGTCCTTGGTAGGTTAATGGTTTAGCGAATTGGTCTTTTCCATACGGTGCAGTCCTTTTGGGAAGTAGGCATTAGCCGAAGGAAAACGCTCTATAATCTTATATTTAATTCGTCACGTATCTACTTTTGGCGTTATAATACACATCTCGCAATCAATAACTTAAGACAATGTGTGGAAGTTGTCTTCACAATATAATATGGTCAAGACGTTATCGTAAACAATCGGATCTCATCATTACAGCTCTCTCAAACATAGGCATCCCATAAGTATGCCACAAAACACCGAGCCAATTTCATCCATTGTTTTACTCCATATATTACCAGGTACTCACTCTATCTAGTTGGAGGACGCTGCAGCTGACTGACAGCCACTCCAGAACTCCCCCATCGGTTATCGGTTCTTCGAAGAATATTATTCGAGATCCATTGCTACTCTAGCTTAATGATCTGTTGGGCTATGTCGTTTACTCTAGTTATAAGGAGTCTATCGTTTTTACGTCCGTATTCTATCACCCAGAGAAGCTCCAAGCATAAGCTCGCTGAGAGACTTAATACGGCCGGTACATACAACAATATACAATACTATTAAAATTTAAAAGTTAAATAATTTCTTTTTCGCCTTGCATAACATAACTTATCGGAATGTCGGTAGCGTAATCATAAGCATATATAATACTATAACTACAAAACTTTTATTTAATGTAGTTTATACGTGGTAGAGCCACGCTACAGCTATATTACTATATTTGAAGCGACAGTAGCCTAATGGCAGGACGCGGACCGCGAACTCAAAAAGGTCGTGGGTTCGAATCCGCCATTCGACTACTGGCGTGAACCACTCGTAACACAAGCAATTTAAGCTTACCACGAGTGGTTAAGGGGAATATTAGTGATGTTTATAGCATTGTTAATATTCTTTAAAAAATATTATGGTTGTAGCACTCACAGAATACCAGTGTGAAATAGAAGCTTCATACTGCTGTGTTTCATATGGTGAATATAGAGATCCGGAGACCTTTTTTTTCTGGAAATGAGGCATTTCATCTTAGTCCTCAGGGTTGACAACGCATTTGCGTTTTGATTCTTAAAATAACAAAATATATCGATAAAAATTCTATACCCTACCTATACCTAAATAAATAGAATGGACTCTATGGATAGATGGACTCTACCCGTAACGTCCATTCTATTTATGTATCATATTAATATAATGCCAATATCATTCATCATCATTACAGCCCTTCACAAGTCCACTGCTGAACATAGGCCTCCCCTAAGAAATGCCACAAAGCATGGTCTTGAGCCACCTGCATCCATCAACTTCCTGTATATCTTACCAGGTTTTAACTCCATCTAGTGGGGGAAATTCCGACACTTGTTCACCTGCCGGTACGAGGCTGCCACTCGAGAACCTTTCTTTCGCCATCCGTTATCGGTTCTTCGAGCTATATGGCCGGTCAATTGCCACTTCAGCTTACTAATCCGTTGGGTGATGTCAGTTACTCTGGTTTTACTGCCGATATCCTCATTCCTAAGTTTATCCTCCTAAGCTTTCCAGCTTTAGCAGTGCCACGTATTCTAGGGGGCTTGACATATCGTAATCCATGGGTTCTTGATCGAACACTTAATTGCCTTTGTCGGTGGATGTGCCAAAAACCGTGAATGTAAACAATGGCCAGAATTTGTAAATAAGAAATAAACGAAAGTAGGGCCACTACGAAGTTAAAGCACAAATTAAATCTTGAGACTCGAGAGAGAATTGAATCTCTAGACTCGCACTTACTAAAACCCCATGGTGTTCTACCTCTGACTCCCTCTGACTCCACCTGCACTACGGAATCCCCAAGCCCGATATGTGAATGGAGCCAGGAAAAAACGAGCACTTGGAAGTGTCAAGTGGTGCAGCCTCACCAAAGTCGCGAAGGATAGCCGAGTGGCATCGCATCGCCAATCGCCATACCAACACTCTCTGACGACTCCACCTCGACTACAGCGGTACAGGGAGAGGAATCTCCTCTAGCCGCAGCCCACTAAAACTCATCCAACGTGGCTCAACATCATCAGGCGACCTTTCGACACTTGGCTATGACCCTTGAGTTTGTGGAAAATGAGGAAAAAAGAAATAAAAAAAACATTCGATATAATAATCTAATACTTTATACTTACTGGTACTGGTACTACTAGAAAATATTGTCGAAATACTGCACTTTTTCAAAGAGGTGCAGTTTTCATGTCTAAAACAGTCGTCTGTGTAATGTTCAGAACAAGTATGATCATTTTGTTTCGGACGCCAATTCATGCTTTTAAGCCATAATTTTAGTCTAGATTCAGTTGGAAACCTGTTAATTAATAAACATTTGATAATCATCTGTTACTGTCGACTTTGTTTGTTAATAGATATGGGTAGAAAAGAACATCGATAAGTATTGTAGACAAGGAACTCGACAACCCTATTGAATTTTATTGTTTATCAAAACTCAGTAATATACAGCCAAACATGTTATTATATATGATATTAAGATTAGTAACAAATTTTTAAGTATTTATATTATCAAATAGTTTTAATTTGTTTAATATTAGCTGCAAATTCACTTACTTGTGAAATGTTATACCATTTCCCTTTTGGTAACGAGTTTTTCAGATTACGCACACTATCATTATTATTAAAAATAATTCTTATTATTTATCTAATATTATACACAATCAAACAACATTAAATACTTTCGTTTTTTAGTTTAAATGTTCAAAATACAGATTTTTTAAATATGACAATTTAAATACAACAGACTTTGGCATATTATGTCAATATTAGTTTCCAAGACGACCTTTAGGGGTGCTTCAAATTGGCACAGACATTTTGTATGGTATAGCCAGTCCAGCGTACTTGTATATATGGAGGTCAGTGGTATGTTACAAGTATCTTTTTTATAATTATATTTCATTTTTCGACTTAGTCTAAGCCTCAAATTCCCTTCCTAAAGAACTCTTCATCCTGCGCAACTAAAAATTCCTGTACTTCAGTACTGCTTCATCAATAAAGCTTTTTCCCCCAGATACTTCTTCAATCTCAGAAATATAAAGAAGTCACTAGATGTAAGGTCTGGTGAATATGAAGAATGCTCAAGTATTTTAGAGCCAATATCTCGAACAGCCATTGCAACGGCGGACTTTTGAGCTGGGCCGTTATCTCGGAGTAATAAAACAATCTTTGCAAGTTTACTTCGCCGTTTCTCGCTGGTTTTGTTGCAGTTTTTTTTTTGTTCTGCAAACAAAGTTCCCGTAATAATAGCTCCCTGATCAAGATATCCAATCATTACTACTCCTGACTATTCCAGAAAAGCAAGCTCCGACTCTTACCGTCGGAAGGACTCGCCTTGAATTACCTTGGAGTTGGTGATAATGGTCTTTTCTAAGTAATAGACTATGACTTTGTTCCAGGATTGAAATGGTGATACCACGTTTCAGAAATTTTTATAAATCGAACGAAATCTATCACGATTTTTGTTGCATCAGTTCCAAAAAGCATCGTGAAATATTCAGTCTGATTTGTTTCTGAGTATCGGTTAGCGTTTTAGGTACCCAACGAAAAAAAGTAATGCACATATGTAAATGTCTGTTACTTCAGCATTAAAACGTACCGTTACACGGCGATCTGCTAAAACATTTTTTCCGACTTTGCCATTTCTATTCCATTATTCCAGGTCACTGTAATCGTAAGGCAAAGTTACATCAACTATTAACAGCAAAGTTCATCTTTTGTACATGTTCTTCCACGTTTAGATTCGTATCACCAATGTGCAACTGTAGAATACGCTGGAGCATTAACCCCTAATGTATCCCATAAACCTTTACTGACTTGGTCCGTAGTAAATTATTCAAGGACAAATACTTAATGCGCAGCGCATAGTCATATATATATATATATCATAAACACTCACGCCTGTCACCCAGAGGGGTAGGCAGAGACTACAGATTTCCATTTGGCACGATCCTGACACACCTCTCTCGCCTCCTTAACCTCACATCCATACACCTACGCATACATGCTCGTCGGTTAAGGATACTCCTAATTTAGCCCGTTTCCAATAAATCGCCAATTTGGTCGATGAATTTTCGCCTAGGACGTCCCTTTCAGACTCTGCCATTCACTTCTGCAACATAAATTTTCTTTGTCACTCTTTCCTCATTCATTCTTTCCACATAACCAAACCACCGAAGCATTCCTTTCTTAATCCTGGTCACAACATCATCTTGCAAACCACACTCTTCTCTTATTACACAATTTCTTACCCTGTCATTCAGATTCAGCCCTAACATACTCCTTAACGACCGCATTTCTACTGCGTTTATTCTACTCTCGTGCTTCTTCTGCCACACCCAACTTTCTTTACCATACGTTAAAGTAGGGACCAACACAGCATTGTGAATTGCCATACGTGCCTTTTTCGACACATTTTGACTCTTCACAATAGAGTGCAAGGCCCCATTTGCTCTATTTCCCGCATTCACTCGTCGTTCTATATCCTTATCATATCTCCAATCCCTGCTAAATACGCAGCCCAAATATACAAACTCATCTACTTGCTCGATCAACTCCCCTTCTATTCTTATTTCACAAATCGTATTACTTTCTTCTCTTTCAAAAACCATAACCTTCGTCTTACTTGCGTTCACTTTCATACCCCTTTCTTTTAATGATCCGTTCATTAATGTAACCATCATTTGCAACTCGGCCGCCGACGACGCAAGAATGACTTGATCATCGGCGTACAAAAGGCATTTGACGGTTAACTCACCCATTCTTAATCCGCATTCTTCAACTTTAAAATTTTGCAAACAACTGTCCATAAATAGGTTGAACAGCCACGGGGAAGCCACACAGCCCTGTCTGACACCTTTATAGATGTCAAACCAGTCCGAGTAGACCCCGTTGATCCTAACACAAGCACTAGAGTCCCTATAAAGAGACTCCAATGCCTGTATCAAGCCAGCGCTCAACCCAAATGAGTTCAGTGTTTGCCATAGCAAATCCCTATCCACTCTGTCATAGGCCTTAGATATCTTAATATATATATATATATATATATATATATATATATATATATATACATATATATATATATATTACCCCTTTTGTCACTTATTTTTGAACACCCCTCGGCACATCACTCAAAAATAGTAATTAAAATATCTCGATAGAGCATGACACTACACGTAATAGATAATGAACATTATATATAAATGATATTGTATTATAAACATAATTGTTATGTTTATTATCATTCATCTGTTTGTTGTTTTGTTTTGAACGGTCTACACAACAGTCGGTAGTGCTGCAGTAATCAATTACAACGTAGCGGAAAAGTTTCGAGGGCTTCCGAACAAGAGGCGAGCTGCAATGCGGCATCGTCGGCTGTGGATACTTTTTGAGACTTTGTTTTTCAACTTCTGGTTCACAAGACTGTGACCACCTGTGCCGTGCAACGTAACTTTACAGATTCGATACTAAATGTCGAAATCGAGTGCGGCTTGTGGCCGCACTATATTGAAAAACTTTTCACAGTGGCGTTTTGCTTTAGGGACCTGTAAAGATTTAGCTTTGAATCCGAGATATAATTTCTTATTTTTCATGGATCTTTGCGTAATCGATTTAAAATTTGAAGATGTCTTTTTTATTAATCAAGACTACGGCTATGTCTATCTGTTGAGAACTGGAGGCTCTGTAACTCAATTAATAATCCAAACCTACTCCCGATCCCGACCTCATTGCATAAGTGTATCATCGGGGATCGGGTGAATGAGTGCCTCCACCTTTGCAGGTATATCTTTATAAATAAAATTCCGGTGTGCGTGTGTTCGTAATTCTTCTCCTCCTAAGTGACTTGAAGACTTATGAGGTCACTTGGACGGTGCTTAGTTATAGATGAACTCGATAGGTGGCGCTGTTGTCGATATCGAGAAATCTCTAGAATACGTGTTAGAGCCAAGCTGCAGCTATATTATGGTTGTAGCACGAAAGGGGCTCGGATCCACCGGGGAAGGATCACGCTCTCACAGAATACCAGCGTAAAATAGCAGCCTAGGGGGAAATATAACCTCAAATGGCTTAGCAAGATCCTCCGTTATGCCAAAAGTATTGCAGCATTAATTTTGAAATAAATATATGGTAAAGTTGAGGATTAATGTTAAGGTTTATGTTAGACGAAAACACGATTCCGTAAAATTTTCTCGATAGAAAAAAAATCCAAAGTTACCTCCAAACTGAACAATAAACCGCTGTTATTCATAAAATACTTTAAATAAGATCATGAAACTTTGCATACTAACTGAACTAACTATAAAGCAGTGCTTATGTTATTTACTTTTTTTTAAAATACCATTATTTTCACTGTAAAAAGAAATTACCTAAACTATCGGCGCGTAAGCTTGATTCCTGTCCTGTCGCCCCATTAGTTATTGCTCCGTCTTTTGAAGGGAGAAGTTGTGTCGCTTACGATCAGAATATACATTACGCAACAGTACGACGTAAAATTAAAATGGCAAATAACCGTGATAAAAATAAGAAGCGGCTGGCTTGGCGTTAAGAAACAGGCATAAATATGATAAACCTAATGAAATAAGTATCTAACGACCTATTTACTTAGAGTATTAGTGATTACAAACATGTCGGTACATAGCATACGACGCGCGGGGAAGTGGGGGCGAAATGAGAATTTGAGCTGACTTACTCTAACCTCTTAATAATGCTGTATTTCGTATGGTGAGTGTAGAGAACCAGAGACCCGTTTTACTGAAATTGAGACATTCCATCTTAGTCCTCACGGGTGACAACGCATCTGTACTTTTATTCTTAATCAAGGTTAAATTTGGATATCTATGGGCCACAGCATCCACTTACCATCAGGTGGACTGTGTGCTCGTTTGTCACACTAATTCTGTAAAAAAATCACCCGTGTAAAGCTGGGGCGGATCATTAATTTTATACTTACGTATATAAAATAAAAATACGTATATCTTATATTCAACAAGTGATTAGTGGTTGTGTAACTACAAAGGGCACTTACTTTACATTATATAGCATTGCTTTCACTGCTGTACTCCGGTCTGAAGGGTATAGAGATAGAGATCCATTATAATTGGAAGCTGCAAAACATTCTGCCTTAGTCCTCAGGGGTGATAACGCATCTGTGGTTCGGTGGCGATCTTTGTTTGCAACAGGTGTTCATGGACTTACAATCAGGTTACTCAGGTTTAAATGAAAAAGAAAGGATATTTAATGTTAGTTTGACGCCGGATTATAATCGAATGTGATACATTTACACAATACAATGAAATTGTACATCAAACGTGTAAACGAAACCAACCTGGATTCCAACCAGACAGGTTCAGAACAGAGTTACATATGTTCATACAGCTACAGCTACAGGTCCAATAATTCTAAACCCATGCTACAGCGTCGCGAGTTCGAACCCCACAAGGAATAATTATTTGTAGGTTCTATAAATTATTGTTCCGGTTTCGGATGTTTATTTGTATAAAAATGTGTTAACGGTGTAGGAAAAAGTTCTGCGGGGTTCAAGTTTTATAGAAAAAAGAACCAGTATCGTTATTCATCATTACAGCCCAGTCCTCTGCTGAACACAAGTCTCCTCCACAAATTGCTACATGACATCATCTGGGAGTCACCTGCGTCCATTGGGTCCGCTACGTGCCTCAACCACTCATTTCGGCCAGTGGTACGCCGCCCTTCACAACCTGATCTCTGTTCTAAATAGACAAATATTTGGTAAAGTATAAGCGACATAGTATTCCCTACTTAGTTTAAATCCTAAATTTATTTGCAACACGAATAGTGGAATGCATTATTTGATAACGGGAATTAGCACGTCAAGCCTACGCGCGCAAATAAATAACCGAAAGACCGTTGATAACCTACATGGCAAATAAAATTGAAACGGAACCACAAGAGCTTTGCCATCGCAGGAAATAACAAAAACAATAACTGGAAGTGACGTTGTTTGTTAAAACGTTCACAGATCGCTTGATAAGTTTCCAGGGCATTTGTTGCTATCGACAGCCCGTGGGCAGCGTGTTGTTGACCTATGTATTTTTGTACAAAGCAATATTATTTATTAAAATAATTATCGATGCGTCGAGTATTAATGCGTTTAAAGATTAAGAGGTTATTTACGGAAACGAGTCTTAAATGTATTTAGTACCTGGATGACCGAACTTTGCTCGGTTTTTTTTTGGAAATCGTATTTTTTGTAATTTATATTTAGATACAACATACATACTGATGAAATATGAATAATTTTTATCGATCTTACCGACATAATAAGAAAAACTGAACTGGTTATTTAAATAAATAATAAAAATACTAAAAAGGGCTTGAATTAATAGATTTTCTCACAAAAGAAGAGAAGATGAAAAAAAAGGAAAAAAAAGTCGGACTGAAGATGGACTCGAACCACGGTACCACGATTTCGCGACCGACCATTTCTCATTTGAGTTGTTATAACCCGTAAAAATTTACTTTCGTATTCTAATGATATTGTAGCAGTTTTTTATTGCCTGAAAACACGGATAAAGCGAAATTTCAGAAAAATGAATCCTAGCTAGATCGATTTATTGCCCCCAAAACCCCCTGCATACTAAATTTCATGAAAATCGTTGGAGCCGTTTCCGAGATTCCGATTATGTATATATATATATATTTATATATATATATATTCAAAAATTGCTCCTTTAAAGGCATTAAATTAAATACGTCGTGTACGAATGATTTGGCTCGACCATCTTGATTCCGATTTAGATTTTTAATCGAGGACAAATGTAGATGTCAATGGCCCACAGATCCACTTAACATCGGGTGAAGTGTGAGCTCGTTAGATTCTATTATTCTATAAAAAAAAAACTATAACCTTCACGTTCTACGCACGAAACGAGTAAAAACGAGTATCACGGGTTCAGAAGCACGGTTTTGAATTTGGAAATAGTTTTATATAGTGTCAGAGTCAGTCTCATAATTTGGTATCTTCTATTTTGTATTAATCTACGAGAAGAAATATCTAATATTTCACAGATAAAATGTAAACCAATCAAAAATTTCCGCATGTACAATGAACGATGGCGAAAGCCTCCCGCGATAGCCGCAAAAATTAAAAATGGCCATTAAAAACGCCACAAGGCCGAAGCGTGCCTTAGCACTCGTCTGCGCCGAAACGAACGAACAACAACGCAGTCTATTTTTACCGTATGAAAGCTAAACATGCTAACCTCAACTTTAAATTGTGAACTATGTTATCGTCGCATGCTAAAATAATCTTAAGCTACGTGAAAGCAACCTTTTTGCTTTATCTTACACATTTTTTCTTACCTTTTAAAAGTATAAAATTCTTAATAGGTTATTTACTTGGCGAAGTAAGGTGCGTAACAATATGACAAAAATATTAGGACAAACTCCCAAAAACGTCAGTGGGCTCATGCCCAGCTATTGTTATAAATGTTGTGATAAAACTTTTTGAAGGTAATAAAATATCATCATCATCATCATCATTAATTTCATTACAGCCCTTCACAAGTCCACTGATGAACGTAGGCCTCCTCCACGGAATGTCACAAAGCACGGTCCTGAGCCACATGCATCCATCGACTTCCTGCATGTCTTACCAGGTCGTCACTACATCTTATGGGGGGACACCTTACACTTTGTCTACCGGTCCGAGGCTGCCACTCGATATAATATAGATCTCCAAAATATTATTTTGGTATTAATTTTGAAACTAATTATGTGAGTACACGGTTACAGTAAAAAAGCAACATTGAGGGTGTTAAGGAGGAATATAACAAAACTTTCTTCCTAATGTCGAAACTCACATGTTGATATTTGACAGATTGAATTCTGGCTGAGAAAGCTATCAAAAATACTAAATCCTACTCTTAACGTATGACTAAAAGCGGATTTTTGAAAATAATAATAATAATATAATAATAACGTTTATTTCTCACCACAAACAAAGTTACATTTAGAGTTATAAGTAGCATAAAAGTAGTACAAAACAACTTTGCCCATGGATCGCTGGTGCCTATGGTGGGTAAGATACCCGTATTACAGGTCACCAGGTCTCCAACTCTACGAGGAATGCTATATATATCTAAAACATTAACACATAAATATTAATTCTATTTCCTTATTTGTCATACCTAATTGAAATAATTGGTTATGGTTAAGAAAACTTAAAAAAGCGTGCGTGCGTGTGCGTGTGCGTGTGCGTGTGCGTGTGCGTTGCGTGTGCGTGTTTGTGCGTGTGCATGTGCGTGTGCGTGTGCGTGTGCGTGTCGTATGCGTGTGGTGTGCGTGTGTGTGTGTGTCATATACACACGAGGTGTGTGTGTGTGTGTGTGTATTTTACACGACAACCACTAAAAGACTTTCTGTTTTTGCATAGGTTTGCTTAAGGAGCCACTTCAGAATAATGTTTTGTCACTCATATTGATTTCGAGAAAAGAGGGATAAGGTTTTATGCAATTTATTACATGTATGTAGAAATAGGGGTCAAGGAATATGAAGAATCTGTGACTAAATGCAGTTTTAACTTGAGTAGACCTTGCAACTAGTTGGTTACGTCGTGTCCATTCAGGGATATATTTGGTTGAGGCATGTTGTTTGAGAGCGGTGGTTAAAATGAATTGTCTAACTGTTAGTACTTGGCAATAGTCGTAAAGTTGGTCTGTAGAAAACATACTCGGTTTAAAACAACATACTTTTAAAACAGCGTTTGTGCCCGTTCAAGTTGTATAAAATTACTTTTAGTCGCACCACCCCAAGTGGATTTGCAATAAGATAAAATAGATTGACACAATGCCATATAAACCATCTTCGTGTTTTCTGAATCTGCAGATTGACGTAATTGTTTAAAAATGTAGATACGTTTACGGACTCTGTTTGGCAGGTGTTCAATGAAAGCTTTAATTATCAATTATAATTCCAAGATATTTTATAGATGTCACTTTTTTATATAGTGTAGGTCATTATTGACTGTACTATTTCTTATATCAAGGGGAGGCTTAACAGCGATTTGTAATAAGTTTGTTGTTGAATTTTTTGTGTTTCGAATAGAAAAGTCTATTAATTTTGTTTTATCTATGTTCAACGTAAGTAAATGCGCGTTCAACCATTTTGCCACCAAATGCCTATATTTACTACGTTAAAGCTTGTGTGAAACATGTTGTTGATGTTATATATTATCAGAATAAATATGTACAGTTTAACATAATATTAGATAAAATTTTACGCTTCTTGAACAAGGCCCTGTGGCGCAACGGATAACGCGTCTGACTACGGATCAGAAGATTCCAGGTTCGAATCCTGGCAGGGTCGCGTTATTTGTTTTTATTAATTAATAATTCGCTACTCAATAAATTTTTCTTTCAAATAAAAAAATATAATACAAAAATAACCTCTTATTTATTTTCAAATATTTTTATGTACAAATAAGTTTAATGTAATATATTATATTAATATTTTGGACATTAATAACCAGAAAAAATGTTTTATAATAAATTGTATCTCATAGCTGATAACAATCGAAATTGAATCTGGGCTGGGGCAGCATATAAAAATAGGCATTTCATTAGGTACTCTTAGTTTCTCCAAACGTTCATATATGTGAACATTGTCATGATAACTTGCAAGTTTTTTAATATTTTATATACATATTATGTAAATTAAAAACGCGTTCACATTATAAATAAATCGTATTTTAATGGGCATTGTATTTTGTAATATAATGGTAGTGCCATCTATTAGCTAATTTGATTACTACGTACCGCCATCTACATTACAGTAGTTACATTGTTTATGAATAGTCGGCAAAAAGAATTCTATTTTTAAATTTAGAAAAAACACTAGTAGGAAGAAAAAACAACTTCGACATTACTTATAATCGTTGATTATCGCTACTCAAATTAAGCATTAGTTATCTCTATAGTTTCCTACCTCCACCTCAATGATTGTACTTAATCTTTAGCGGGTAAAGAACTAGCCCTCTTGTCACTTTTTTCTAAGATCAAAGAACCTTACACAAATGGTGTACGGTTCTTTTATCTTAGAAAAAAGACCTCACACCTATATACACACATTTAATACTTTTTTAATTTTTTACAGATAAACCTGCGGCTGATCCTGGTGTCTGGCAAAACGAAAGAGTTCATCTTCAGCCCCGTGGACTCGGCCGGCGACATCGCGGTACACGTTTATGACAACTGGCCTGAAGGTAGCGAACTCAAACTAAGTAACTTATTATATTAACAACAAAACAAATTGATTCTACATAAAATAAAATAAAATATCAACCCCTTACAAATACGATGAGTCTATAAAGGTTTTAAAATTGTTAAAAACGTATTTTTTCCCGATATTTGAATGCATTACACAAACTATTGACTTTGCATCTCGATTCCTTGTTCCCTATGTTCCGAAACTAATTTCTCCATTTTTATTAATTGATATGTGTGGCAAATAAACTATTAGTACGCGATTCCGCTAATCGATTACTGTCGTGAACCACTCCTAACACAAGCATTTTAAACTTACCAGGAATGGTTAACATTAGTAATGTTTATAGCGTTGCTAGTATTTAAAAAAATATATATGCAAAAAGGCAACAAACAAACCGTAACAAGGCAGTGTTGCGGCTTGTTGTCACTTGTTGTTATTGGGTACATTAAAATATCCCAAATACTTATCACAAGTCACAATTTATAATGTATTTAATGAAATGTTATACTACAATAATATAAAAACAAAAAAAAGTAAATGCTGTTAAACAACCAATAAGAATTTAATAAATAAAAATTATGATTATATTATGTTGTTTTGATACGTTGGAAAGAATGAATATACGAGTACAATGAACTAAAGTTTACAATTCCCAAATTTGTTGAAATGTCAGGTTTTTTGTTAAGTTCCATTGACAAGAGAGAATTTGTCCAATTCATATACAATTTTTTTTAATTTTCAACTGCCAGTTGCTGTTAACAGCTGTCCGTTTAAATTTAGTAGAATGGAAATGTTTTTGTTTTCGTATTAACTTAAAATATTTGTGTAGTTGTCTTTTGTTATTATTTTGTACATACATAAATACAAAAATCTATTCATTCATCCATTACAGCCTATGAAAGTTAATTGCTGAACAGGAGTTGACTACTGTTTTGAAAACTAAATTGGCATGCCTCACAGCTTGTAGTTATATTAGCTCGTGTAGAAGTGTAATGGTGTAAGAAGTGATGCTCTTAAATTAATTATTTCATATTTAAGTAATAGAATGCAAAAAGTTGTCATTAATAGTATGAGTTCTTCCGGATCGATAGTAAAAATGGGAGTGCCTCAGGGCTCAATTCTCGGCCCTTTCTGTTTCTTGTATATATTAATGACTTACCTTACATAGTAGGCGATAACCATGATATAGTATTATTTGCTAAAGACACTTCATTAATTATCAAATTAAAACGACAGATACTAAATTATGACGAAGTAAATAACGCTATATCTAAGTTAGTAAATTGGTTTAGTGTTAATAATTTGCATTTAAATGGCACTAAAACTAAATGTATGAAATTTGTTACTCCGATAATGTAATTTTAAATGGGGAGGAGCTGAGTCGTAATCACACTAGACGCAAAGCTTCAATGGGGTCCCCAATATATCAAAATTTGCTAGTAGACTTAGTTCTGCAGCATATGCTGTAAAAAAGATTAAAACTCTTACCAGTGTTGGAACAGCTAGACTAGTTTACTTTAGCTATATAGCATAGCATAATGTCGTATGGTATTTTGCAACGGGGATACGCGACTAACGCTGAAATTATATTTGTTTTACAGAAAATGGCCATATTAGAGCAATCTATGATTTAAAACCTAAAGAGTCGCTCAAACAAAAATTTAAGGAAATTAATATATTAAATGTGGCCCCTCAATATTTTTATGAAAATGTAATGTACGTACACAAAAATAAAAGTAGTTTTACAAAAATAAGCGATATTCCTTAGGTTATTGATAGGTCTTACCGTGCTCAGACCGCGAAGACCTATCAATAATCTAAGCGATATTCATACTGTAATTACTAGGAACAGACACAAGCTAGTAGTACCAGTTACTAGACTTCACCGAGTCAGTAATTCATTCTTGGGGCGATGTAGACACTTTTGCAACAAAATCCCAGAAAATATACAAAATTCGACCTGCACAAAGTTCAAAAACTTTATTAAAGTATACAGGGTTACTGGTAACTCGACGTATTCCCGGCAAGGCGTGATAGTTGGGGTCATAACCTATCAAATAAACCATAAAATGCATTATGCAAATATGGACCAATTTCGAGATATTTAGGTTAAATTATTTTTTTCAAAAATCCCAAAAGTCTGGCGTCAAAAATTTCTAAAAAAAAAACTACAGCTGTATTAATTTTCATTTTATTATTTTTACTTAATGAAAAACCTGGATACTTATTTATCAATACTACAGTGTGCAAAAAGTCTCATCATTTTCGAAGTAACGCTACTAAAAGTACAACTTTTTCCAAACAGGAGATAAGTAATTAGAAATAAAAATGATTTTGTGAAAAATAATTGTATGTGACCAATTATTGTGCAAATCATGTTAAAAACATCCCTACTTATCTAGCTACCCAACGAAGTATCAATTTAGCTTGTAACTTAAATAGTACAGAAAACACACAAACAAAAACAAATACACTGTAGTATTGATAAATAAGTATCCAGGTTTTTATTAAGTAAAAATAATAAAACGAAAATAATACAGCTGTAAGTTTTTTTTTTAGAAATTTTTGACACCAGACTTTTGAGATTTTTGAAAAAAATAATTAAACCTAAATATCTCAAAATTGGTCCACATTTGCATAATGCATTTTATGGTTCATTTGATAGGTTATGACCCCAACTATCACGCCTTGGCGGGAATACGTCGAGTTACCAGTAACCCTATATAAAAATATTTATTCATTACCACCAACAAAGTAATAGTGAGTAGTACACACAGAAATATCCAAAATGACATAGTGTAGTAGTGAATGGGCTCTAGCTCAGCATACAAGTTGCAGTTGCCTACAACGCTGTTATTCTGCCAGCGCCAAACAAATGAAGATTACATACAGTGCGCGCGCATCCCTGCTTATATTACATTTAATAACAACTGTTCATATTAGGGTACATACCGTGGATTGCCGAGTGTTAGCCAGTTCAAATTAGTAATTAAAGAAATATTTTTGATTATCTTTTTCTTTCAATAAAATTTTTATTTTTAATAATTATTGCAACAATATAGCTACGAGTGAGAAGCAGAGTATAAAATAATATCTATTTTAACGAGTCTAACTTATTTGGGCTTGCTTATTTTAATTACAGGGCGGCCCTGCAATTTAGTAAAAATTATTCGATTATGACAGTAATTGTTCGCTTCGTAAGTGACGTCTATAATTCATTTTAAAACTGGATTTACTTGTCATAGTGCATAAAGGTGGTGGGAGATCATTCTAACACTTGCCATAAACTTAAAACTACCTCGGAAAGCCGAAGTTTTGTGTTTAGGGACGCGAAAAACTTTATAGCATATTCTGATTTTATATAAATGTTGGTCGTTTCTTATTGTATAAAAATTCTGGATTAGGGCTTTACCTTTCTCCCAAGGGACCATAGTCACACCGTTGGCTCTCCTGACATCGTATCTGAATATTCCACAAGGCTCTAAAACCGAGGGATCGTAAAGTTTGTTTTAATATCATCCCGTGGGTGTCGTAGGACGCGACGGAGGGGAACAAAACATTAGATGGGTAGCAGCATCTTCCCAATAACGACTTAAAATAAAAAAAAAAACTGCGGTTGATTGGCAACCGCGCTTGCCAAGCTTGGCAACTATGGAAAATCACTCAACTTTAATAGGCTGTAACGGTATCTTACTGCAAAAAACTTTAATTTAATAAAATGAGTTAGTGAAATTTTAAATTGAAGCATTTTTAACTGAGCACAATGAGTTCGTGTGTTGAATCAAATGATAAACATCAAATAAAACTATTTTTTACGGTTTTATCGATAATAGTCTCCAGCTAAACGGGAACAGTGGAAATATCATTTGTCCAATAAATGGGGATAGAGCGCGTAGATAGAACGAGCTCTTTGATTTGTCAGATTGACGTTTCTGTAATTGGTACATATTTTGATTGGTTTTGTGTATAGTTGCCGACACGAGTGGTGAGCACAGATAAACTGTGGTGGGAGGTAGGTACACTGTCGGGAAAAATTATTGGATACCTTTATTATTTCAATTCGTAATTAAATATTTTCAGCGACTTTTATGAAAATGTTTACTCGAACACATCAACTTTTACTTTGATTACCAGTAAATGTTCCAGATATTCGTGTCCGTTTATTTATTATCTACTATAAAGTATTTAATGTATACCTGGTGGTTAGAATTGATTATTTTATTAAGAAGAAGGAAGAGGTGATATGCCTTCCATAAAATCTAGTGTTGCGTTGCGCCGTACAGTAGCTACTGAGACATTAGTCGCCTCAGCAGTCTGTTTATATACGTCTATGATGTTTTTCGCAGTACGTAATTTTTTCATGTAACTAAACACTGAATAGAAAATTTGTCGGGATTGTCTATTTAACACCGAATTCTTCCTTCTCTGCATGTTTAGACCAAAATCTGAACACTCAAATTATAACAACAAAAATAATTAAAAACAAGAAATAACAAAAACAATTAATAACAAGAAATACACAAACAACAATTAACAATGAGCTAACAAAAACAATTAACGAAAATAAACATATTAAAAAAGATCATTAAAATTATTGCTCTGAAGTGTACGGAAGCCAAATGATACGTTCGAAACCAATAGACGAGAATCGACTGATGAACCAATCACGTTGAACGTCAGCGTGGTCAACGTCGTATCGACCAATAAAAAGTGTGCTCACGACTTATGTCGGCAGTTATACATGGAATTGTTTCCTCGGAAACAGCACTAACGATTTGGATAAAATTATGATGATGCGATTTCTTAGTCTTATTTTCCTAACTTTTCAAATAGATGGCGGTGTACCAGCTCAGCGTTAACTATCTTTTGCTCATCAAGTGGGATCGTGTAGTGAAAACGTCTGGGAGAAAAAACGCAATCATTTTTCTGCCGACGCTTCCTGCCTGACTCACAATTTTGTTGTTTGCTGTCGCCTTCGAAGACCCATAGATAATACTGTTACTTTCTTTCCTGAATGCAAATGTATATATACCCATTCTATCTACAACTTTAAGTACACTTTTTTACAACAATCAAGCGAACCTGTTTTTGTTCTGGGGTGTGTTCATGAGGAATCAAGCGGCAACAAAGTTTTCAAACTTAAATGTTGATGTAATTTTTTTAAATTTGACATATACCTATTGATACCCAAATGTCTTCGAATCTCCTCATATGTGATGCGCCGGTTTTTTTTTCAATTAGTCGCATAACAGTAGCTGCATTTTCCACAGTGATTACAGTTGCGGATCGACTTTCACGAATTTCATCATGAAAAGAGACACGGCCAGGATCAAAATTCAGCGTACTAACGCCTTCCGGTGCCCAAATGGGATGCTTCCCTTCTAAAAGCATTCTGAAAACGAGTGCAATCATGCATAGAGAGTGATCATAAAAAATCATCGTTTTAAAATCTTTTAGCGTTAGTTCAATTTCTACGGATGACTTACTTCGAACGATGAAAATTGTGATAAAAGCAATTGACACCGACATCCCGCCAAAAATATTTCAAACAGTCATAAAAACAAAGTTAAACAACAAAAACAAACAAAGTTTTTATTGTTATTTAAAAGAATATAAAATTCGACATTTAAGCATGAGCGGCCAGGGGCGCAGAACTTTCAATGTACCCTATGTATTTGTCAGATTCATCAAACTCGTAATTTAATTAAGAGTTGTTGAAAAGTGTGGTTATCATCCCTGGGTTACCCAGGGGTGACAACTGACAACCCACTTGTGTCCATATTTGTTTGAAGTTAGCTGCACTTGGTGGTATGACTCGTTTACTGACTAGGACAGGCACCAATCTGTTACTTACTTCAACTGCAAAATAGCAGTACCTACCTGCACTGCCGTGTTCCATTTCATCAGTATAATTACAGGTTGTGTGTGTGAGGCGTTCCATCTTAGTCATTAAGAGTTAAAACGCATCTTCAGCCTTCTTTGTTTGAAGTTTTTTACGTGGTAGAGCCACGTTGCAGCTATATTATATTTGTAGCACGAATGGGTCGGCTCGACCGCGGCAGGACCACGCTCTCACAGAATACCAGCGTGAAACAACAGCGTAAAGCTGCTGTGTTTAAAAGTTGACTGTAGCTGTACATGGACTGCAGTGGCTACTTACTATCAGAAGTAAGCTTGCTTGCAACACTAATATTAAATATAATGAAATTGCAATTCGTAACAACCTTTCAGCATCTCTGCTTAACCTATATTTAAATAAAACGCAACATTTAGAAAGTAGAAATCGTAGAGTTTTCACATTTCGCATACAACAGAACTATCCTAAGTTTCAAAGAATCTGAATAATGTTTACGGGAATTAAGGTGAGTCGTAATGGGCCATAAATATCAGTTATGACGACGAGAATGATCCCGCTGCTCAATGTACTGGAGCGTGTAGCTGTAACAATACTAACAGTAGGACAGCCACATTTTTTGGTGAAAATGCTCGGCATTCCTGCCTGTAATTTTTTTTATAGAATAGGGTGACAAACGAGCACACAGTCCACCTGATGGTAAGTAGTTGCTGCGGCCCATAGACGTCTACATTTATGCTCGATTACGAATCAAAATGCAGATGCGTTGTCACCCGTGAGGACTAAGATGGAATGCTTCGTTTCCAGTAAAAAGGGTCTCCGGTCTCTACACTCACCATACGAAACACAGCAGCGTTAAGCTACTATTTCAGGCTGGTATTCTGTGAGAGCGTGGTCCTTCCCCGGTCGAGCCGACCCATTCATGCTACAACTATACAACTAATATAACTGCAGTATGACTTAATTATATACGTGTACTAAGTAAATTTCAAAGATTTAATCAGTACTTGGAAATTTACGACAATTATACTCCTATTACTATTATGAACACCATGTATTATTATATTAATATCTTATTAGTTAGGTTTTCCTATGGTGACGGCGTATGATAATCCATCACCTCTATTCATCTCATCGGTATCGTAAGAGGCGACTGTGAAATATGCCTTAAACACTAGCAGCCCTATTAATAAACACAGACTTGAGCAAGATTAACTTTACTCCTAGTTTAAAGCTTAAAATATCTAATTTCAGTATTAATAAACATAGAGTAAGGAGGGAGTAAACTAATCCGAATCTACTCTCGGAATAAAAGTTAATCCTTGGCGGTACCTAGTTTAACGACTGAGTAAGCATAGACTAGTCGCGTATTTTGACATTTTGTAAAACTTTACGTTTAAATTCATAAGTTGTAAGCACTATTGTAACAAAAACAGCACAGCGGATTAAAATGCCAAGAAGTGATGTGATGTGTGTGTGATGCAGAACAAAGTGATGGCAGGTTTTTATTCATTATGTGGATTTAGACAAGTGACTGGGGCTATTGGTAGCCACATATTAGAATCGCGAAAGTCGCTGGAAACATCAGACAATACTACATAAACAGGAAACGATACAGTTAAATAAATGTACAAGTAAGTTTTACATCACCTAGCTAGCCCATCTTTGCCATATAGGTACTTAGTTATTTTCTTAGATTCAATACAATCACCTCAATCTGTTATTTCATATTAAAGAAGTTATGAGTGTTTTGTTCCAGGTTGTGTCAAATGCAAATTTAGAGATCGTGGATCTAGTGGCACATTGGCAAGGCAGCACACATGACTCAACAATATTTAATAAAAGTCTCATTAAAACAAATGTTTGAGCAGTCAGAATTTAAAGGCAGACTTCTCGGAGATTATAGTTATGCTTGTATTTATTCACTCCTATCCTGCGTCCTAGTAAACAAAAGAAAGAAATGTACAACCGGTCGCACATCTGGGCCCGTAACACTGTAGAACAATGCTTTGGAGAGAAGCAAAGGATTCGGTGTTTACTGCGAGGACTAAATACTAAATAAGGGCATACAAAACTATATACATTGCAATGCAAAAGCAAGATCTGCTTGAGGATGTAGTATAAGATGATGAAAATGTAACGGCCACACAATTAGTAAATAACTACGTTAGAGGAAATTCTGTTCGGGCAGCATTTATTAACGATTTTTTTTTAAATAAATATACAATAATTACATGTACAAAAGATTTTATTTATCCCCGAAAAACAAAACAAAAATGGTTATTTTATTAATTTTGCCCTTCGTACGCTCTTTTCTGAATTCTAAAATTTCATTATGAATAATATTAAAAATTATTATATTTAGAACTTAGTTTTTCCACCGAGTCCGAAAACAACACGAGCAACAAAGAACACGTAACACGTATCTCTTGTCAAACTCAAAATGTTGCCTGTCACTGTCATTAATGTCATCATCAAGCATTGAGTTCATTCACCAATCATTCAATGACTCACTCTTTTTACTTTTAAAATAAGTGGGTTGCCATAGCACAAACGTTAATCCCGGAGTAAGGAATGTATAGTTAGTCCGAGGTTACTCCATATTTATTAATAACATTGTAATAACGAAGTAAATAGTCAGTTACTCTGAGATAAGCTAGTCCAAGTGTAACTTCGAATTAAGCTTGGAATAAGCAATTTTTATTAATAAGGCAGTAGGTGTATAACACAGGTGTAGAAACTACAGCGTATTGGCGGTGTTAATATCCAACTACCCTATATCATCCCGTGACTATCGTATGGGGCGACAGAGGGAAACAAAACAGGAGATGGGCTGCTGTTGTCAACCCGCTTGCCGCGCGTGGTATCTATGACAAATATCCCCTCTGTGAGCCAATTTACGGGAGAGGCCTATGTTCAGAAGTGGACTTAAACAGGCTGTAACGGTAACGGTAACGGTAACGGTATAACACCCAGACCGATGATGGGTAGCAGAGCATCACCGGTGCGAGATGTTTGCGACTGTGATTGTCAATAACACGCGTGATCATTAGGGCGAATCGTCACTACGTTAAGAGATGAATAAGTTTATTTAAGAAAAAAAATTATAATATTGAATTAACACACTGCAGTTGCGGTGTGATTCCGATCGGTATACGGTTTTCGCACGGTTTTTACGTACGTGGTGGAGCCACGCTGCAGCTATATTATGGTTGTAGAACGAATGGGTCGGCTCGACCAGGACAGGACCACGCTTTCACAGAATACCAGCGTAAAATAACAGCTTAATAATGCTGTGTTTCGTATGGCGAGTATAGAGAGACTGGAGACCCTTTTTTACTTGAAACGAGGCATTCCATCTTAGTCCTCAGGGATGAAACGCATCTGCTTTTTGATTCTTAATCTAAGATAAATGTAGATGTATATGGGCCACAGCATCCACTTATCATCAGCTGGACTGTGTGCTCGTTTGTCACCCTTTTTCTATAAAAAAACGCGTTACACAATCGGTTTCGAAAAGAATTTACCGTCCATTAAATAATAAGTCCTAAAACATTTTTAAATACATTCATTGATACCTGCAGCGGCCTTTCAACAAAAAAGGCTACAGATCCGTTGTAATCCCTGAGGGTTAAGATGGAATGCCTCACAACCTACAACTATACTGGCGCTCTTGACACTTCAGTCTGCACTGCCGTTTGGCGAGAGAAATAGGTAAGAGAGTGGCACCTACCCCGACTCCTGGGCAGAAGATTAGCCCTAGCACATAGTTATATACAACCAGACCAGCGACGGGCAGCAACATCCAAGAACCGTCTAGTATTTCGATTCCTCTTAAGCGTTACTTTATCGCGAATCCTTCATCTTTAGTAGAATTCCATATACGTCAGAAGTGATTTTAATCTTGTACTAGGTGCACACTGAAATGATCGGGAATAGAATATTTCGGATTGAGTTATAATATAACCTTTTTTAGAATATGAATACTGGCCTATTAGAATCTCAATGACATTCAAAAAATTAAAAAAATGTTTAAAAACAAAAACTATGTTGGTTTAAAGTTGACACGTCGTCAACAGAAATGGAGCTCACGCGTGAACATTTCCGTGCCATAATTTATCTATCACAACTTTCGTCGCGGCTTATCTCAAGATAAATGTCTCAGCGAACTTTTCGATTTATGATGTTGAAGCACCGAGTCAAACGACAATATACCGCTGGTATGCCGAGTTCCGACGCGGTCGTGTCGCTCAGCACTGTTTCTTCTGCAGGTCGACCAAGAACAGCGGTCACGCCTGAAAACATCGCAGCTGTGCGAACTATTATATTAGATGACCGTCATGTGACATACGAGCAGATTCGGGTTGTTATCAGTATCGGAATGACTGCAATTCAGTCGATATCACATAATGAGCTGTGTGTAAGAAAGTTAGTTTTCCGCTGGGTTCCCCACAATTTGTCCGAAGAGCAAAAGGCGGCTTGTGTAGATTGGTGCCGGAATACTCTGCAACGCTTCAACGGAGGGAAGTCAAATGCCGTTTATAATATCGTCTTAGGTGACGAACCATGGATTCATTCATACGAACCTGAAAGAAATCATCAGTCAGCAGTTTGGATCTTTGAAGACGGGGTCAAACCAACGAAAGTGGTTCGCTACCACAGCGTGTCAAAGAAAATGATCGATACGTTTGTCTCGAAAAAGGGGCATGTTGCTACAATTCCTTTACAGGAACGCAGAACGATTACCACTGAGTGGTATATCACGGTTTGTTTGCCAGAAATGATAGCCGAACTCCGAAAAAATAACCTGAAACGTCGCATCATCTTACATCAAGATAATGCGAGCCCGGAATACGGCTCGGAAGACAAATGATTTTTTGAAGCAGGAAAACGATGAGCTGATGATCCATCCTCCGTATAGTCCTGACCTGAGCCCAAACGATTTCTTTACATTCCCTAGAATGAAAGATTTATTACGCGGTCAACGGTTTGAAGACCCCGAAGCAGCTGTGGAAGCGTAAAGTGAAGTTGATGTTGACAAAATCAACCATTTTGTCAACATCAACTTCAGACTGGAATTACTATTTTAATGATTGGTTTGCACGAATGGAAAAAAGCAATACAATTTAACTATACCGTGCATGTGGTTTTTCTTATTCCCGATCATTTCAGTGTGTCTCTCGTATGTTATCCTCATTTTTACCTATTTTTGAGAATTTCTAAATGAGGACACATCCAAAAAAAACTTCGAAGTGTGTCACTATCGAGCATTATTATGGAAATCATGCCTTATCCACTGTCGCATAATGACGTCCCGGTTATATAAAGACAGGGTGAGGTTATCCAATGGTGCTATTTGAATGTACCCTAAAATACGAGTATAATATAACCTTCGAGAAAAGAATGTAGACACTTTTGTGTCTTTGTATAACGTGACGCGTGATTTCATTTTAATGGTTGCATTTCTTTAGTATTTCAACATAGTGTAGAAGAAAAAGTAATAAGGCGTTGAACTTGTAGCCATAGCAACGATCACAACAGATCTTACTGGGTGCAGTGATAAGTATAATTTACTGAATTGAAATTGGTTGCAATGTAACCGACTACAATCACCAGATCTAATTGATGTATAAGACCAATCTGAAATTAGTGTACTCTTTAGGTAAGTAAATAAAGATCAGCTAATTCAATTGTCTAATCTTATGTAGAGATATCGTGGACAAATTCTTTAAAAAAACACAGTCAAAATGACAATTTTTTTCGATTTTGAGCCAGTAAAAATTTAGAGATTCTGGATACTCAGTGATCATAGACCAGACTAGGATGGCTCGGTAGCATTTAGGTGTGACGCTGCGGATTTGAATTCCGCTTGTAACAACTTATGGTAGAATTATTTATTGGATAAACAAACCTGGTCTAAAATATTTATTCTAGGTCTTGATTATCATCAATACAAATTATTATTTATTAAATTAAAATAAATATAGCCCATATCGTATAGCGGATATAAGAGATGACAATGGAAAAATCCAGAAATATTGTATGGCTTAAGATGGATGGCGATATAATCGCTTCATTTATACAAGACGCTTAACACCTAGACCGAAGACGGAAAGCGGTGTGCAAGGTACGAGACGTACTGCGATCGCTAACCCACCTATCAAGCGTTGCGATTATGGCAACTCTTCCTTACTATGGCAAGGTTCCATGTGCATCGGTGAACGGATACATGCTGATAAACAACAAGAAGAATAACAATAAGGCAGTGTTGCCTTTCGGTAGTATGTATAACAAATTAGCTTAGTACTTTAAGTATACACTGAAAGTCTATAGAAATTTAATAGTATAATTTCAGTAACGCGACAGCAACCGATAATTAGTATTAGTATATATTAAATAATACCGTTTAGTGGCGATGTAAGAATACCCACTACCTACACCATATCCTGCCGTGGGTGTTGTAAGAGGCTGATGGAAACTAAAACAGGAGATGAGCAGCGGCATTTTCCTGATAACAGCTGAATGATACAAACTGCGGTTGCCACTCGACCTGCCGAGTGGGGCGACTATGGCAAAATTCCCCTTATGAGGCAGTCTATGAGGGACATCTATGTTCAGCAGTGGACTTTTATAGGCTGTAATGGATTAAATAATATTGAAACAAAATCATTATAATCATGTAAAAAAGTAAAGTAAAATCTAGTCTAGCCTATATACGTCCCACTGCTGGGCACAGGCCTCCTCTCATTTCTGAGAGGGTTTTAGGGCAAGGAAGTGTGGGTCCCAATGCGTGTTGGCGAACTTCACATGTCTTCGAAATACTTTTTTTATTTCTTATTCTTCAGACATGCAGGTTTCCTCACGATGTTTTCCTTCACCGCCGAGCACGTGGGAAATCAGCACTTAAAATTAACCGGTGCCGGCGGGGATCGAACCCGGGTCACTCGCGTTCTATGTTATATTTACAGCGAGCGTTAACCATCTGAGCTACCACGGCTCACATCACATCGTATAATCATGTAAATAATTATAATGTTTTTTTTTTCAATATTCCTCCTTCAATATTATTACTTACCTACATAAATATATTTTATCGTTTTATCAAGAAAGTAGTCCAAAATTATACAGAAGTAAAGGACAATCCTTCAGCAAATAATGTCGATAGCTAAACAAACTTCTGCTCAATACACAATTTATATGTTTTACATACGGTAAAAAAAAAACTTTTCTTTACCTTCTTAATCTTCTCTATAATTTATAGAGCCATTTTTCTAAACGTTACCAAAAAGAAAATTGGAACAGAACAACGAATATGAGGCATTCGCTGTTCATGCCCGTGGTGCCAAGTCAGCAGAAGTGCCTGTAATCAAAAGAAAAATTGTCGGCAATTATTGGGACCCTTGTTCCCGACGTTCTTGCGAGCTCGGAGAGCGGTCCAAGAGGCCGTTTTCAAGTGTTTGTGTAGGAAATGCTTTAGGTGTTTGACGTTGTTTAAAGCTAAAATGTTATTTTGAATAACCACATTTAATATGCTTCGGAATAATATATTTAAAACTTATATATTTGAGACACATGTATATATACCACTTCATGGTTTGACTGGTAGAAAATATCTATAAGTACGCCATTCATATCCTTTTTTACGAAGAATGCAATAAAAATTAAAAATTAAATAAATATGTTTAATATTAAACCTGTGCCAAAAGCTAAAGGGAATTTCCCGTCAATTCCGCTAAATTTCACTCACACGAAATCATAATTACGCATTTGCTTGTTTCTAAAGCCGCTAATCGACTAATTACAAAAAATGACAACGGTATCTACAACTAGTTTCAAACAAAGAACGCTACAAGGGTATTGCCACAACTGAGGACTCAAATGGAATGTCCCCTTACAGTGCAACTCTCTCTCTCTCTCCGCTCCGCTTCTGCATAGTCCGAAGGCAGCTCATCTTACCAATTCCTGTCACCAAGCAGAAGCTGGTGCACTGCAGTTTTCCGGTGTGAAGGGGTACCCATTCGGACCTACCCAGATGGACTCTTAGACCGTCTGTTAGACATAGTATCCGACAGTCTGTTAGACAGTAACTTGCAGATGTAAACTACGTAACAGGCGCACTCATAACCGTTTGCCAAACATTCCTGCGGGCAGTTTTACCAACTCCAAAAAATATTTACCCCTAAATGTTAAGGCAAAAAACCCCTAAAATTACGTTATTTACTTGGAAAAAAAGTGCTTGCTTTGTAATGTTTATGCTTTATAATGTTCTTTATATATAAATGATTTAATATTTCAAATACTACGGAACTATATGAAGAAAATGAAGTAATCGTTTTAGTTTTAGTTATAGATACGCTATCTCGTTGCAATGTGAATCAAATCATAAACACACTTTTTACGAGGGTGGATTGAAAAGTACTCGGCCTAACCAAGAAAATAAACACATACTAAATCAGTTATATTTTTATTTTTCTACATAATCACCATCAAGTTCAATACACTTTTGCCACCTCCCCTTCCAAGCATTTAGACCGTTGAAAAAAATGATTCTTCCTTAGAGTCAAAATATGCGTCTACAGCTGCTTTGACCTCGTCGTTTGTCGAAAATCTTTGACCTTCCAAGTGCTTTTTTAAGTTAGGGAACAGAAAGAAGTCTGATGGTGCCAGATCAGGTGAATAGCGCGGATGCGGTAACAGTTCAAAGCCACAGTTGTGAATTTCAGCCATTGACTGTACTGACGTGTGAACACGGGCGTTATCTTGATGAAACAGGACTTTTCTTCTGAGCATTCCTCGACGTTTTTCTTTTATTTCCTCTCGTAAATGACGTAGTAAGGTGCAGTAGTAATCAGAGTTTATAGTCTGACCCCTTTCAAGATAATCAATCATAATCACACCTTTCGAGTTCGAGAATACTGAAGCCATCACCTTATTTGCCGACAAAATCGACTTAGCCTTTTTAGGGGGTGGTGAACCAGGTCTTCTCCACTGTTTTGATTGTTGTTTTGTTTCCGGTGTACAGTAATGAACCCATGTTTCGTCCATAGTAACAAAACGATTCAAAAAATCATCTGCATCGGCTTCAAATAACTCCAAACAGTCGCGTGAAATAGTCAATCGCGTCCCTTTTTTGTCTAACTGAAAGCAGTCGCGGAACCCACCTCGCAGACACCTTGTGGAAACCCAACTCGTTGACAATGATGTTTTGAGTTCGTTCATAAGAGATGCCTATAATCTCGGCTATCTCTCTAATTTTTAATCTGCGGTCTCCCATTATTAAATCAAGTACTTTTTTTAATATTTTCGTCAGTAGTTGACGTCGAAGGCCTTCCAGAGCGGGGTTCATCTTTCACACTCTCTCTACCACGCTTAAATTCTGCTATCCATTTTTTGACGGATGAATATGACAGAGCACAATCGACTAATGTACTGACCATGTCATCATGGATGGCTTTTGATGATAGCCCCTTCTTATGGAGGTACTTAATGACGGCACGCTGCTCGATTTGCTCCATTCGCGGAAATTATGTCCGATTACTTTGTTAATAAATTTATAAAATCACAACTAATTATCGCACACGTTTCGAACTTCACACAATGAACTAGTCTGAACTGAACTAAATAATGTGGGTAGATTTGATTTTTAGAATTGAATGGATCTGTGTTAGGCTGAGTACTTTTCAATCCACCCTCGTAGCATTACAATAGTAGCAAGACATTGTAACCGTGATAATTAATGCAAAATATACAACTCGAATTTTGAGACATTTTTTAAAGATACGTGTGTTTTTAGAGATTAAAAATTAAAACTTTTATTTATTTTTAAGTTATTACAACTTTGTTTAATCCTTTAATTATGGGATAATATACAAATAAATTGTAAGGCCGCGTTTCCTCTGCAACACTACTCTATACTACAAGTAACTTGCCATAGCATTCTCTATCTCTGACATCTATCTATCGACATCTATAGCTCTCATGTGTAAATACCTCTGCGACAAGTTGCAATAGAATGATTCGAGAGATTCTCTCAAGATATTATTGCAGAAAAAATTGCAAGAATTTATTCTATATGTAAACAGTATTCCAAGACGTCCACGAGTGTTCTTGCAGGTGGAAACGCGGCCTCAGATAAGAAACAAGTCTTTTCATTTGATACATAACGATTTGATTCATAACGTATGTTACGCCTGCCACCTTTTATTTATCTTTTCACCTGGTGGGGACTGAAAGAGAATGACATAAGGCATTAAATCCTCCCATTATAAAATAGTGTCGTATAGTAAATATTAAATAAATTTAAAAAATGTACTGTATTATCCACTGTACGTAATACTGTTCAATTGCGGTGGTGCTGACGCCAAAATCGCGATTCTCAGCAGGTTTAAAAAAAAGAATATAGGTTACAATCAAGCACACGGTCCACCTGATAGTAAATGGATACTGTGGCCCACAGTTTTTATCTATACTCGATTAAATATAAAAAAGCGAATGCGTTGCCACCCCTGAGGACTAACATGGAATGCCTCGATTCCAGTAAAAAGGTCACCGGTTCTCTACACTCTTCATACAAACACAGAAGCATTAAACGGATATTTCACGCTAGTATTCAGTCCATCCTTCCCCGGTCGAGCGGACCCATACTTGCTACAATCATAATATAGCAGCAGCATGGTGTTACCATGTAACGACGAACGTTTAGTGGTAAACGCATTAGCAGCGGGTCTTGTGTTGTTTGAGAGCTGTGGTAGCTCAGATGGTTAACGCTCGCTGTAAATATAACAGAATGCGAGTAACCCGGGTTCGATCCCCGCCGGCACCAATGAAATTGTTAAATGCAATTTTAAGTTCTGATTTACCACGTGCTCGGCGGTGAAGGAAAACATCGTGAGGAAACCTGCATGTCTGACGAATAAGAAAAAAATATTTCGAAGACATGTGAAGTTCGCCAACACGCATTGGGGCAGCGCGGCGGACACTTCCTTGCCCTAAAACCCTCTCAGAAATGAGGGGAGGCCTGTGCCCAGCAGTGGGACGTATATAGGCTGTAACTTTACTTTTTACTTTACTTGTGTTGTTTTATTAAATTAATTCACAAACGTATTTACTATTTACCTGATGGTAAGTGATAACTCCAGTACATAGATACGTGCAGAAACTTCAAATAAATAAAGCGACGGTACGTTTTCACCTCTGAGCACTAAGATGTAATGCCTTACATCCTGAAGTTATACTGCATCTTTATACCCTTCAGACCGGAAACCGCAGTGCACGCACTGGGATTTAACGACAGACTATAGATAAGAGGGCGGTAGTGGTACTTACTCAGGCGGACTCCGTCGCCAAAAAGGAGTCCTGAGAGCTAGTGGGAATCCTACTACCTATTAACGTCCTACCACGTCCTCCACGTATATCATAGCTGACGCTAATTAAGTTATAGTATAATATTAAGTTATTCACTTTTTAGTTGTATATGACCGTCCACGTGTCTGTGACTCTGCACTTTCGATTTTATTTATGACATAAGTTTTAAATCGGATAGATTGGAAAGTATGAGTATCTCTGAGCTTAGGCGTACGTTAATAAATACGTCGTGCGATTTATTACTTATTCGGTAGTAGGAAGTTGTGTACGAAATGCCGGTGAAATCTAATGTCCCGGACTGTAACCAGTAAGACCGGGGAGCTGTTAAAGGTGGAGCTCACCAAAAGCGTACAGTGCATGATCGCGTGATGTGTGCGCTAGCACACAGTTCCTAAGCACAAGTTGCGATACTTGATAATAATTTCTACTATTTACACGAATACTTGACATCGAATAAAACTAATTCTAAGGTTTTATCACGTTTAAGTTTACTTATTTTTAATATCCGAAGTTTACAGCACCCATGGTCACGGGGACGACTGAAGTGTTTGAAGTTAGCCCGGGTTATCTTTTTTGATAAGTGAAATAAGTCATAACAAACGCGATAAAATCCGTAAAATTAGTTTTATACAACATGGGAAAGATTTCATACCGTTCCGTTCCGGTTTTTACTACTGATTCCCAAAACGCTGGTAATATTACAATCCTCCAAAGAAAATATGAACTAATAATTTTTTTAAACGAATTTCTCCGGAAGCTTATTTGTACAAAATTCCCACCAATTTCTAAATAATACTCAAGACTCACTTTAACGTATCGTGCCCGTCTGATAATACGATAAGAAAGAGAAGTGGAACAAAATAATCCTCCAAATAAACACCAAAACAACGCTGGGCGCAGACGGTCGGTACGTGACGACACCTACATAGTTACATCGCCGTGACTTTATTCAAGGAATGCAAATAAGCCAGTCGTCCGGGTGTTTAGGTCATTGTTATACGAAGCAGTTTCTAAGAAAGTATCAATGCCTAGGGCAAGTGTACCACCGACCGACCATACCGAGATTTTGCATTCCAAACACTTTTCCTGTTGAATATTAGAGTTAACGTTATTTTAATATCTGCTGAGCCGTGGTAGTTTAGGAGAGCCGTGATAGCTTAGGGTCTAAGAGTTCGTCGTAAATTTGACTATACGCAATTTCAAATGCTGATTTAACCTGCACTCGGGGGTGAAGGCAAAATATCGTAAGGACACCTGCATATTCTGACAAATAAATATATAAATAAAATTCAAATACATGTTGTAAAGTCTGCCAACACGCATTGGGGCAATGTGGCGGACACTTCCTTCAAAAAAAAATTCTCAGAAAAAAGAGGAGGCTTGTGCCCATAATGAGGCATAAGAGGAGCCGTGAGATATATTATATGCTGGCTGTGACTTTATATATTGTTTTAAATTTTCGATGCAGATACTGGGAAGGTACTGAGATTCCTAACAACTATTCCGAATCGATTTAACTACTTACTTGAAACTTGTATGTGTAGGTATTAATCCGTTGATGTCCAATCAATATGATATCTATATAACTTAAATCTTATCAATCAACTCCAGATACGACATTCCCAATTTGTAAAATGTGCTTAGTGAAATAAACCACGATTTCTCCCGCGTTTATCGAACCTCGTAAAACAATCGCTTGAAATCTGTGCACTGCTTTGATTTCCTATTTCTCGGATCGGGTATGCGTAAATTTCGCCGACTTTTGTCTTTGACATTTTATGGTAATTCTTTCCTTTTTGTTACGCACTTTTAAACAACGGTGCGCCCATATTACATACGACGTGAGTACTTGTAAGAAATCTAAAGAGGTTAGAGGACTTTCACTTCGTGTTTTTTAATGTATCGGTCTACTGATGTTTTTCCTTAACATAAGAAATGAAACAAATTCATTTCTTTTAAAACTTTGTATTTCTTTTAAGTCTTTGTAAATCTTAATCTTAATATATATAAATTATGTGTCACGTTGTTTGTCCGCGATGGACTCCTTAGCTACTTAATCGATTTTAATTAAATTTACACATCGTATGCAGTTTGGTCCAACTTGAGAGATAGGATAGTTTTTTTGCGCATGAGTGACCCACAATTTTTTTTGCGAATTTAAGCATTTTTAATAGGACATGACAAATTGTCGTCGAAAAGGGCAGAACAACGTCTGCGTGGCAAGCTAGTAAAAGTATAGAAATCAAATAACATGTTTAAATTCAAATGAGTGTTTTTCATACTAATATGTATTTATTTCATTTGCATCTCTTCCTATTTCCTATGCGAAATTTCAATACGGTTCAAGATTTGTAATCAATTTTTGAAGCACCTAGCATTCGATTGAACTGAAATATACATATAACTTCGATGCTGACAATTGCCATAGCATTACCAATAAAAGCTTGTTTTTAATACATACAAAAACCGTGTAGCGCAAAAGATAGTGTACAACGTCTCTAAAACCTCCCTCTGAGTGTTTGTTGCCGATTAGGCTATTTTTCGCCCGGCGTAAACAAGATAACAGGTTAAGACACCCATTTTCGAATAGTGCTTTAAATGAATTCTAGATTGATAAATGATAATGAAGCACGATATTTTTTATATATTTTTTTAAAAGTGATTAGTACCATAGAAATTACTTTTAATCTATCGTTTTAAATTTTCGCACAAAAACGTTATGCCGTTGAGCTCGTGATGTCACTAGTAAATAAAAAGATTTTGCAAAGGAATAAGACATTTTTGGATGTTTGATAATGAATTATCATTTTATCAATGGTGTGTTGTGCCTGAAACCTGAATGCAAAAATACGAGCATAAGAACGCCGGGGAAGTTGTGGATTTATTAAGTGCCAACCTGTAAACTGGCAAGAACAAACCCAAAGACATTGTACACAAAAACTAGACTATACTTCTGTGAAGATCACTTTGATTTAAGTATGACTTATATTTAACTATCGTTTTTACAAAACAAAGCACCATAAGATTATCTTAGTTATAAGTAATGATTGCTAATGATTGTAATCATCGATCAACATAACTATATAGGTATTATTATCAAAAACACCCTGACCTAGTATTGTTTTACTGTGTAAACAAAAGTTGGTAATAGGAATGTCAGCGCGTCTATAAAATATCGGTTGGATCGAGAGTGAGCAAGAGGTGACGTCACTCTAGCGGAACGTCACATATCGATTGTGGCGGGGTAGAATTGAGGGTAGATCGGGAAACCACCACTCTTTTGTGCAGTATAACGTTCATTGTAGGTGCTGAGCGCGATAGGTTCCGCCTAAGTCATTCTACGTAGTATTCGTGCTAAGTGTAGTATCGTGGTTCTGTCTGTTGTGGTGATTCTTCTGGTGCAGACAAGGAGGATGGTGTTGCTGAGAGGCTGTGCTGTGTGTGTTACGTTGAGATGGGTAAGGTTGCTGTTGGTTTGCACACTCTGGTGTTATCATGAAATTATGCCCTTCACGTAACACCTACATATTTTGGTATGGTCGAACTGTAATTACCCTATACTAAATTATTATTATTGATAAATTGAAAGCAAGTTGAACATCCCGCTCTCACACTTTTACTATTTTTAACAATTAACCTCATGATGTATTTCAGAGATATAGATTGTGTCATAGGTGCATCTTTTCCTACAATAAACTATTCCTTTTGCTAACGGGTACTTAAATTTATGTTTTAACATTCCTTAACTCGGCAGAAGAAAATTCGGGATAGCATGCAAAAATTTTCTTCTGCCATCAATGTATTTATCCTTGGTAGATTAGTATTTTCTGCTTTTACGAATACGTCTTACATGACGCCATTACAATAAAATACGGAAGGAAGTCAACAATTGTGATGATAACTTAATATTTTCGAAATAACATACAGATAGATACACACATTTGCTTGTTTACTGTAGAAGTGACGTCACGACGTTTTATGATATGGCGGCTAGCGTTTTAAATATTTGAGGCACAGATTAAAAAATATTCTTAAACTAGAATTATAAAATTTATGATGTATTATTATGAATAAAATCAATATTTTCCCTTTACTTTTAACAAAACCTGTCATAAATAAGAACTTTTTTTTACATGTTACAGAATACCCTATAATGTCCCTTTGCTCAGAAGCCATTAGTATTAAATCCTTCTGGTTATCTCTATAGATTTAGATGGATTATCTTACCCGGCGATCACATGCCACAGTCGGAGTATTAAATCGTTTGAATTCGCCCCATTGTATAGCGATTTATCAATTTAAAGCTACGTGACGCTATTGACAATGAGTGTCATAGTAGATACTTTATGACAAATTTGGCTACTCTTCACTTCTTAAAATACTATTTTGCTTAAAATCAACAACACTGGCCACCGGTGGGTTGGAGGGGAGTAACCATAGCGTTTTTTCCCGATACAAAACTTTCTGTCATCTTTTGCGGGGAGAAATCTGCGCACACAAACGGCATCGCTACGTAAGATCAGTCATGTATATATTTGCTATTGTTGCACATAGACATATCAAGATATGGAAGCGTCGTAACTCCTGAGAAACGATACTAAGCTTTGTTTTTACTGCTTAAGATTAATTATTCATAAATGTGGCTAACGAAATTCCAGTGGTTAATATAGGCCTCCCCTATAGATTGGGAAATTATTATAGTGGCGCTTGGCAGCGCAGTTTATTATTATTATTATTTAGAGTTTTTATAACGTGGATGCTGTTGCCTATCTCATATTTCAATCTCCGCTTTCGCTTCTTACGAGACACAAGAGATGATAGTAGTAGTAGTAATGATTGTCTAACCACTTGTTGCCACCACTGCACGGTAATTTAGTCTGGGTGTCGATTGTCTTATTCTATATAATTATTGAAGTGGAAACTTCTTGAGGCACATTGGCCACTTTTGGGATAGAGAAAAAGCTCGTGGCCGTCACTTATAATTGATGAAAGTAATGTTAAAATAACAATGATGTATTTATAAATGTGTTAGTATTATACATAAATAGATAAGAATTACTCTTTTTATGTAAAACAGCGTAATTAATGAAAATTTTATTACTATATTAATACGTTGATAAAAACAATTTCTAATAAAAATACTTCTTAAAAAAATATTTCTAAACAACTCAAAAATAACGTTTCAAGTTTGTGAGGCTAAGAAGTTTTCACTTCTGACGTACAGTCCTCTGACAGCTTTTTTTATTACTTTAGCATGCTTTAAGTGTTACCAATCTATCCAAAAAACTTAAAATAGCGTAAACATACTGTACACAATACCTATAGTTTGCACTTTATTCGTTATATTACAAAAAATCTTACTAATTAAGGCGCTACCCCTAGCGAACGACCTTGAGAGTTCGGTCCTATACTTAGATGTCCTATACAATCCACGCGCTCTCGCTACAATATATCGCGTAAGAAATACGGCGAAATTTTAGAATTATTTCAATTAAAAAAGAAAAGCGAACTTAAAAAATTAAATAAAACGTGGAGAATATAGGTTTTTAAATTATCTATCTATTAGTGTAATCCTCAAATGATTAGAGCGTTGCGTTTAGTAACAGATGCATGAAAACAATAACTTTAGTTATTTTTTGAAAGTAGATTTTAAATGTATTTATAACATAACACACAAAAAATTACATTACAAATTATAACGTGGAATGTGATGATAGGATATCTAACAATAATAATTCGCTTTTAGATGTAGTTTATTTCTCATAACTAATGATGATAATAGTCTCTCAAAAACGCACTATCGCAAGGTTTTGGTCGGCTTACGAAGTACAGGTCAAATCGTGGGGCAGTACAGTCCAATGATGCCGATCGAATGGAACTGCGTTGTTTTGTAACTATCAACGCTTATCGTTTGATTGAAATAAATATAAGTAAATTAAATTCACCTTGTGTTGTTAAGCTTCATTTATGTGTGCGAAGTCCCAACAATTAAAAGCAATTAGGTAACACGTTAGCGTTGTATTTATTCAGTTGACCTTCAAATATGTACTGTTACGCTTTTAACTGGAATGTTCCCGTTATAGCCTATCGAAGTTGCCAGTTGTTGTATTGAAAATTGCCTCATAGTATTGCCTCATAGTGCGGATATTTGCCGATAGTTGCGGATAGTTGTCACACTTGGCTATCTAGTTGGCAACTACAGTTTATTTTCATTTACGGTGGATACTGCTGTCCATCACCAGGTTTGATTCCCTCTGTCGCCTCTCACGACACCCACGGGACGATATTGGGAGGTGCATGTCCTTACTCCTTACACCGCTACTACACTGTCAAACTGCCATATTAAAGGTAATTAAAATTTTTCCCCATGCAGAAAGCATGGCTTAGTGACCAAAGAAACTGTTCCTGGTTTCTTTGTTCGATTGGCCAAAACATAAAGTAAAGGGTTTTTATACACAGAACAACAAACACATCTTGGTATATGGTCCATGTAGGTACTTTTATTTTTACTTTATTTTTTAAAATAATAAGTTTTTAAAAAACTTTTAAAACAATAAAAGTAAGTTCGTGATTTTATTATAAGTTATTTTTATATTTATTTACTACGTTACAAGGTAACGCGGACTTTTCGTGAATTTTCAATTTTGATCACCCGGTGCTCACGTTAAATATCAATATCAATAGGAATTATAGGAACAGAAAATAAATATTTTTAGTCTCACAAATTTTTCGATTTTGCTTATTAATTCGACTGAAAATCCTAAAAGGTGTAAATTTCCAAACTACTGTAATCTTTATCATGATGGAATGACAAACCAACTAAAACATACGAACTCAAAACACGACGACATTGTTGTATCCTTAATTTGTATCACAAAAAAGAATGCCTTTGCTTTGTAAATACTTTTACACTAAATTAACATATTTTTATGTTTTTTTTTTTATTTTGTATTTTTATTTATATGCAAAAGTACCTATTATGTGTAATATAAAAGCTGCATAAAAGTGCTGCCATCTAGCGGCAGATAGGAGAATGACTAATGCGACAACTTGCCGTATAGCGTAATTGCTTGTTGTCGCTGCGTCCCCTGCATGAGCTGGAGAAAATAATTTTTAACTTACTACTTTTTTCTTTTACGTACTTACTTTTAAATCTAAAATATTATTGCTTAGACGAACGAATCACTTCATTAACATATTTGCCACACAATATTATTTTTACTACTTTGTACTTCGAATAACATATCATATTTAGTTCTCATTATGCTTCTTCCTTGTAATTCGTTAAACTAGGTTATGTTTTAATCGTATATCTAGATGGAATTATATATGATCTTTTTAATTAAAAATTATTTTTAAACCACAATTGGTACAAATTTCATATAAATGACTTACATTAATGCTAAAATTTAAAAAATCATGATCGCGCTGCGCCATCTATGTACAGCGTGTAATTTATCCAATGTTTTGTTTTATTATATTATTTTATAAATCGTAATAGGTAATATATACTTGAAATAAATGAGTAGTCGATACTTATAAGTATTTATGACTCTAGGTAATAAGCCTCCATAGCTCAGGGGTTAGAGCACTGGTCTTGTAAACCAGGGGTCGAGAGTTCAAATCTCTCTGGGGGCAGTTGTTTCTATAATCCACTTTTTGTTGTTATTTCTTACTTAAAATAAATGAATGCTTTTATTTTTCAATTTTATTTAAATATATTCTTAAAATGATAGTTATTGTTAATAATTGTGAAGATGTCAATACTGAAAATTGTAATGGTAATTGTAACGAATATTAAGTATAAATATTTTTTTTGTATTACCTCATTTTAATTTTAACGAGTATTGCAGCTTGCGATCTTTTCTTTTAGACGTTTATAATTTAATTACTAATTAATGTTATTTATTTTCTTTTAGACAAGAATACGAAGTTGGCAAGTCAAAATATGTATCACGTTCCTAACACATCGATAACGCTCGAAGAAAAAACTACACGCTAATTTTGAGTGAAACTGCTCTAGCATCGACTATGAATGAAAATGTAGTTACCACTATAGAGCACACCTACCCTTATGGGTGTATCCGGTAGTGTCCTCCGTTCTATTCTAAATTAATCCAACAAATTGACAACTATATTAAAAAAAGTACTTTATATAATCTTTATAAACGTGAAACGATATAATGTCTATGTTATATTCTAAAAGTATTGTAATTGTATTCTTTCATAACTTAGATTTATATTTTTGTGTAATTGTGTATTAGAAATTGCTCTAACAGAATATAGGATAAAGCACTAACTTTTCACCTAGTTGTGTTGTGATATGTAGTCCCTTTTCACCGGTAACGAGGCTTTTCCATGTCAGTCCTCGTAAGTGCCAACGTATCTGTATTTTGAGTTTTGATCGATAATGATAGATGAAGGTGTCACTTGACTGTGAGCTTCTTTTATATTACCGTTACTGTTACAGTCTAGTCCACTGCTGAATATAGGCCTCCCCTATACATTGCCCCATAGGGGGATATTTGCCATAGTTGCCACGCTTGGCAAGCGGGGCGGCAATCACAGTTTTTTTTATTTTTTGCCGTTATTGAGAAGACTCTGCTAATGATCTTTCCCTCTGTCGCCTCTTACGACACCCACGGGATTACATGGGATAGTGCATATTAGTAGTACGTCTTTTATATTAATATTAATATAAATAACTATAACGAATAAAATAATAAAAGTTTTTCAAAATGTTACTTTATTAAATTATATTATAATACGATATTAGATAGCTAATACAATAATATGTTTAAACTGGCTGTACACATTGATTACGCCAGGCGTAAAATACTCAGACCACCGCACCGTTGGGCAACACCTTCAAAGGTTCGACGAGACTTCAACCGCCTATTCTAGAACGGTCTATGTCCTGCCGTGGACGTGTACTGCCTGATAAAGAAGTAGAATATAATAATAATTGTAAATGTTTCCGTTCATTACAGCGGACTGGGCATCGGAGTGCGTGTCGCGCGCAGAAATCCTGCGGCTAATCTACCAGGGCCGCTTCTTGCACAGCTCGGTGACGCTGGGTGCGCTTGGCCTGCCGCTCGGCCGCACCACCGTCATGCACCTGGTGCCGCGCGAGCACCTGCCCGAGCCCAACTCGCACGGTAACTATGCACACGTTTAACATTTATCGTCATCATCATTACAGCCCTTCACAAGTCCACTGCTCAACATAAGCCTCCTGCAAGGAATGTCACAAAGCACGGTCCTGAGTCACCTGCATCCACTGACTTCCTGCATGTCTTACCAGGTCGTCACTCCATCTAGTGGGAGGCGCCCTACACTTCACCTACCGGTGCAAGGCTGCCATGTTTAACATTCTGGCACAATTCACTTGCTACCTCACTGGATCGTACCCACAAATGTGCATTGTGTATTCCCGCACTGTACGTGATATCGTTACCACACACACAAATGTACAATTGTGTAACTGTAATGGGGATTGGTTCGGTTTTAACGTTTGCCTTTCGGGTTCATTGTATTGTTTTTACTGTATCAGTATCATTTATAAACCAATGTGTTTTTTATTTTACCATTTTAGATTACGTGATGATATCTTTATGAAAAAAAAATCATATCACAGTTGCGGAGCGATCCTAATGTTGCACAACTGCACTGCTGGGTTGAAAAAAATTGTTTTAACAACATCCTACATCGTAACTGTGACAATGTGTTCATAAAAATAAGAACATAATTGTGTCACTCCTCCCCTCAGATTCCCTCCCTGTCAATTTTTGCGAAAGTTTACAGACAGTCGTAGTATCTGGAGAATTCCTTTACTAGAGCCGTGGCTACACCAGAGTCAATAGAATTAAGTGATACAAATTAAAATGTATGTAAAAACTATAACCGCAACTGGAATTAGTCACTTGTTATAAAGGAGGCTGGTCGTTTTCTCGCAGTGATTAAGCCAGGAAATACAGACAGTTTTCTTGCCACTATTCCTTTATTTATTATAAAGTAGTTTTAAAGAATATTTTTAAATCTGCAGTTGTAATACTGGTGGCCAATGGTAAAAAAATGACTTTCAATAAGTATCATTCTATGTAATCTATGGTGAATAAAAATTATAATTCTATAGTATATACTAAAAACGTACAACGGATGACTCTTCACCGAAGCTTCGTTTATTTAAAAATAATTAATTTTATATAGTGAATTATATTATATTGACATAATTTCAGAGGTTCGATGGACTTAACCCTGCACCTGACATCCTATCCCTATTCCTTTGAATCCTTTGTGAGTCTATAACTACAATTATTTTTAATTGTTAGTCATGAATTACTTAGTAAGAGCGTTTCCACATTATCCGATCCGTTATTGTTCTCAAATATCCAATATAGAGGGCGCTTAAATTATATTTGTACTTATGTTTTCACTATAAGCAAACAATATCAGTTATGCGTTAATAGCAATGTCCCCGTTAGCTGTCGGACAATATTAATATGGGTGCTACGTCCCCGGCTTTTTTTTAAATTGATTGCCTGCCTGATTGTTTTCTATTAAAGTTTTATATATATATATATATATATATATATATATATATATATATATATATATATATGTAGACTGTCTCGTTGGTCTAGTGGTCTTGAGGTCCAGGGTTCGAATCAAAAATCAGTTATTGGGTTTATCTCTCAAGTTGGAGTCAGGAAGTTGGCGGTGTCTCACACCGTATGTAAAGTCGTTGGTCCTGCGCCTGATCTCTCTGCGGTCGTGTGGTTTACCGTCCCATCTGATTACGAGAGTGAGGGAATAGAGAGTGCACCTGTGCTAGCGCATGCACTGTGACACAATAATCCTGTAAATAGATAACTTGTCTGCTAGTCTCTGTTGAGACTTGCCGCCGAGATAGAAATTCGAACTAGAGGACATTATTATTATATAAATGTGGTTTCAAGAATGGGGTCTCAAATACTGGCTGTAGTTGATTCATAATAATAGGCCGGGGAAAAAGTTTCTTCGTATTTTATTTGTACAAAATTGAACAAAAATCTCTCTGATTGTACTGTTTGTGGCTGGTTTTAATATCAATACCTATAGGACATTAAGAAAAATAAAAATAAAAACACTCCCGTCTTTTTTCAATTGATTTTATATCCGCCAAAATGGGTGAATCTAACGAAGAAATTCGATACATTCTGAAGCCGCCAAAAATTTGTGACTTATGTGAGAGTAAGGGTAGCACGAAGTCCGTTCAAGGGTTTTTAGTCTGGGAATATTGATGTCAAAGATGCAGCTCGCTCTGGTCGCCCTTATACGGATAAAGTCGATACCATTTATGGTATCAAGAATATTCTATTATTATATCATAAAGTGGAGCAAGATCGACATATTACTAGTTACGACATAGCCGAGGGATTGAGGATTGACCAGAAAGCAGTTTTGATCCATTTGAAAAATCTGGCTATACAAAAAAAAAAAGCCTGATATTAGGGTACCTCACAAGCTCACTGAAAGAAACCTTATAAATCGTATACTCATTTGCGATTTTCTATTGAAACGTAATGAAACCGAACCATTTTTGAAAATATTTATTTATTTTTTATTTTTATTTGTTTGTAAGTGGTAAACTTACAAATATCATCACAGTCACAGGTGTATTACCTAATATAACTTTTGAACATTGATCACTGGTGATGAAAAGTGGATCATCTACGACAAGAACGTGGGAAAAAGATCATAGTCAAAGGGTAGTCAAGTTCCACAGACTGTAGGTTTTTTTGGTCTGATACACCAGACGTCTGGTGTATCAGACCAAATGAAATCAAAACCACGAACAATTTGCAAATCAATTTTTTTCACTAAATTTTTTTAATGTTTTTTTTTTGAAAAAAAAATATCTATACGCTTGGATACTGATTCGGGAAACGCACTTAACGGGAACCACAGGGTTTTTTTTACATGTTGTATAGTTCTAAAACAACAAATAAAGGTTTTTGTAGTCCGACATGACACAACCCGTAGTATACAAAACAAACGAACTATTGAAATAATATTATGGGGAATAGATATATGAAAGTGTTAGACTTTATATAATAGTTGTCGGCTATCGTTTATTCGGCTTCCGATCATGATATTATTCGGATAGCGTGGAAACGCTCTATTAAGAAATAATTCTCATGGGCATATTTGGAGGTTATTTTAGGAATTATTGCTTATAGTTCTTTTTATAATTAACTACATTTTAAATGAAAAAAGCATTTCGCTTTTGAGGTTAAATATTATTACTATTTCCTTATTTTACACAATTTATAAGTTAGTAACTAGTAAATACACTTACATCAGCATTAAATTTAACTGCTATGTTATAATAATAATACTTATTTACCATTTACACATTTAACGAAACCTTTAAAATGTCTGTGAGTGTTATTTTTTTTCTATTACACTGTTAAAATAAATTGTAGGATAATCTTATTGTTGGCAATCAAAGGTGCAATAAAGTATACAGCAGTGACCTTACGCGACTTTCTTCTACTCTTACAGACGAAAGTATTATGGCTTCTATGCCAACAGTGTTTGTAAAAATAATTAATATGCTAATTAAAAATAAACTGTTATTCTCACTCATTAATATTGACCATGCGGTAACGCAGTTTAAGTGTGACTGCGGCGCACCAAAGCCGCGGGTTCGAATTCGGCAAATATTTATATGGCCTACAAATTAATGTTCCCATTTGCAATTTATGTATGTAAAACGTAAGATAAGAGCAGAAGAAAATCCTAGCGGGGATAAATTTTTAATATAAAATAACATGTATTCAATTACATCGTATATTAAAAATTTCCATTTCGTTTTCGTGCTCTTTTTTATATAGGATAGGGTGACAAACGAGCACACAGTCCACCTGATGGTAAGTGGTTGCTGCGGCCCATAGACATCTACATCTATCCTCGATTACGAATCAAAATGCAAATGCGTTGTCATCCGTGAGGACTTAGGTGGAATGCCTCGTTTCCAGTAAAAAGGGTCTCCGGTTCTCTACACTCACCATACGAAACACAGCAGCATTAAGCTACTATTTGACGCTGGTATTCTGTGAGAGCATGGTCCTTCCCCGGTCGAGCCGACCCATTCGTGCTACAACTATATTATGTACTAATATAACTGTAGCATGACTCGACCACGTATACTTTAAGGTAAAATAGTCAGTATTATTTGCTTTATTGCACCTTTAAAAGTTTGAGATTGTTTAGGTATATTTTAGCAGTTTGTTAAAATAGCCCTGATGTCATAGTCAAAATTCGTGTAGCACTTGTAAACAGTGAAAGTACTACGTAAAATTTGTAGTGATTGTTTTCTTATTTTCAGATCAACGGCAAAAAAGCAAAGGCGGATCAAGCAGTTGTTGTTCAGCTTCGTGCTGCATATTGTAATGCCCCCCTTCGCGCTGCGGATCGGGGGGCGTGGGGCGAGGGACTGCGAGGGGGGCGCGGAAGGACTCACAATGTGTTCAGTGATGTAGAGTCGAGATTCCATTTCGCCCTAAACTAATTGTAGTTTTAACGTGACTCAAACACTTGCGATATTTTTAAACGCTTCCATAGTAATTTTTAGGTCTAGAGCTGTCATTTCGCGAGCACTTTCATTTATGCTTACGTTCGAATATGACGCACAAAATTAATGTTCCGTGATCGGCGCACACTCCAATCGAGTATATTTAAAAATGTCGCAAGCGAACAATCAATTAGGATTTCCGCCGCCACAGTGGATTGAATCTATTCTGGATTGCTTTATCGAGCGAAATGTATATCTCACCGCGTAAATTATAAACCGTTTTAGATTCCGTGCTGCTGAAACGATGTGTTTAAATTTAGTAAATGTTTGGGTTAGGATTCGTGGACATCGATGTCTGTTGACCGCGAGGTCGTGACCTTAGCGAGTAGGGCCGTGTCAGATTGAGTCAGATAGATTTTCATAATTTCAGAATTTGAGACTGGTGGAAATAAAAACTATATTAATTTTTATTGAATTTGATCTCATAAAATAATAATTTTTAAATTACCTACCTGTGTATACAGCCTCTTTGATAGCAATTTGTTAAATATCTAATATTATATTTGGTATACTTGAATACTAAGAGTGTCTTGTTATTTCATTGATTAATATATTTACTTAAAAAGTCACATAACATTAATATTATATTCGTTGACGCCTATTTCACAATTTTACTCCTAAATACAGTAGAGTTGTGTAAAAAATTTCATACGGCCCTAATCGCTAACGTCTATGAGCGATTACAAATCTTAGTATTATAATTTAGGCCATCTTCATGAAATTATGACACGTTAACTACGAAGATATTTATAAAGTTTAAAATGACAAATTATGTAACGAGACGGATGTGTGTATATTAATTGATCTTATTTGCATTGTACATAGAATATCTGAGGCGTACATTACGGACACGTTTATGGGGGCTATTTGATTATTTCCTTTTTGTGATAGGTTCTTGCAATAATGTATTTGTAATTTTTATTTTTTATTTTTGCAAAAATAAAAACTCCCTATTTGCCGGGCTAGTTGTAGCTTTTAATGAAATCATCGGTGCAACTGATCACATGCATAATTTTAACGATGAATTTATATTTAAATGTTAAGGGCATTTCTTGTAAAGTTGAGTTTAATAGGATTTATTTGCAATGGTTTAAATTACAGTCTAAAAATACCATATTATGTATGAATTGAACAAAAATTTGCTTCACAAAAGTTTTTTGCTTTTGCTTTTTACTGAACTTGCAATAATTCGTGTTTCTCGTTTTAATCGCAAACAAATACAACTATTTGGCAATCTATAAAACGCGAGCATGACGACTGCTGGAGTTGACTCGGTTGGTGTTAAATTTTAGTGTTAATATTAAATACCTTTAGAAAGTTGCTTGCGTAGACGTCTTCTGTATACAGCCTTATACGCAATTATATATTCTAATTTTTATAATTCGTCAATCAATCAACAGCGTCTTGATTTATATTTAAACATGTTTACAATAATGATGTGCTGGATTTATAAAACCGACATAGTAAAAAAATAATTTTCCGCTCACCAGATGTCATTAGTCGACACTGAGGTGAAGTTTTTTGCTACACAATATAATTTAATTGAGAAGTTAGTTTTAAATAAGAAGTTTATCAGTTTTTAGAGTAGTATATTATTAATACACAAAACAATGTCTCAGTTGTTTACTCTTTAATTTTTTGTACATTTTAAACTATTTTTTAATATTTCTACTTTTATGAATATCTGTGGTTTGATTTATTTATTTTTAATCTAATATCAAATACGGAAACGGAAAGAAACAATAACCTTTACATTTTTCCAACATTTTATCTACTGCTTTATGAAATCTGTCAAATATTATACCTTGAAAAATCGTGGCCATTATTGTGTTTTAATGTTAAATTCCTATGCGGTTAGATTAAAATGTAAATTATTTATAAACACATATACGTACGTACGCAATGATAAATTAAACATTGGTAAAATAGATAATAAAGTATTTGGGTTTACTGGGAAGTTCGGAGGTTGTTGCTAATATTTCAAGGCCAGTAAAAATAAAACTGTTGGCATTTGTATAATTATTATTCTATAGGATTAACAGAAATATTTCTTTTTTCTATTGGAAAAAAACCTTCTAAAAGCTGCATGTGCAATATAATATATATTATTGCGATTTCTTTTATCTTGTGAATCTAGATCTTTTATTTTATTTTAAACATTTTTATAATTTATTTTATTTTCAACCTAAGTTTATTTAAGATTTTGCCTATGTACACCATCCATATGACACAAAAATTTGTGGTAGCCAAGATCCCTTTTGTAAATTATGACGTATACATAAATATATCTTTTAAAATACAAAAAAAAATTATCGAAGCTTTCAAGTAACGAAATTCCTAGTATACTCAATTATAAATGCGTGAATCGCGAGTTTGTGAACTTTTATGAAGCTAAATGCTATGAAAACTAAACACTGTACAAATTTTTATCATTAAAAAAAAACTATAAATTATCTATATTTGTAAAATGGAAGCAACACTGCTTGTACTTCTCAGTCAAATTAACTAAAGCTGTGAATGAAGAGAAGAGGCTTTTGTTAAGCTAAATCAATGATTTTAACGACTGCGGCTACGTCACCTCTTACGTACCGTCCAAGTGGGACAGTAGTCAAGCACTGGTTTAGCGTATAATAGTTTAAAAAACTAGAAATTAAAACAGTCTATGTTCTTCAATAATGTGTCGGTTGTAAAATTAGCTTTCCTATCGAAAAGACAGTTATGAAACTATGCAGTAATAACTGCATACAAGACTGAGCTTACAAACATAAAGTGACAAATTGCAGGAGTTTGTATCAAATATTTCCCACAACTCGTCCTCAAAACCAGAGCAGTATACTATAAAATATTGGTTGATTGCAAACTGATTATGAAATTTTTTAAGTTTTTTTTTGTAAGATTAGTGATATTATAATTTTAAAGTAAAGTTTATTAGCTACTATATTATCAAGTTCAGTACTATGTATCTTGTATAGAACGGTTTGTACTACTTGTCCAGCACATCTCAGACATTGTTCTTCACGTGTTACCAGTTCATAAAACTTTTGTAAATATTTAAAAAGATTTTTTTTTACAATTTTCCTCATTAAGCATCACAAAGCACTCTAGCTATTCTACGAGCGTATATTTTTTAGCTATAAAACGTTTTTATATTTTTTAATTCGCCTTAAGTTTTGTTTAGTTTCAAAGGTTATTCGGCTTGGCCTTAATTTAAATTCTTTGTAAGCTTACGAAGCGTCCTCAGTAAATTTAGAGAAACACTTAGATCCATCCCTTTATGTTTAATGCGAAACATATTGTGATATAGTACAAATAAAATTATTAACCCTATTTCATTGAGAATGGCCGATAGCTCAATGGCCATTCGCTTTTAACAGTATTAGGGCCATGAAGGTTAGAGAATAGGAGAACGATCACCGTAGAAAATAGTGTCCTAGAAATATGGACACCATCAGTGAGGCGCTGCGATCACTAAGTTCAGTCAATAGAAGTCATGTTCAGTCTATTTTTCCGATCAGATGCTCAACCACTTGCACATCCACGCACAATAAAATATTTCTCCATTTTTAAATGTTTCTTTTGTCAAAAATTACAAAATTACGAGCATGAAAATTTTGTACGTTATTTGTACATATTCAACTAACTCACCTATTGTACTCATAAACAGCTAATTTCGCAGTCACTACTCACCGACGTCAGCGCCGTTATGTATACTACAATTTTCAAGGACAGGCGGGCTATGCTTTAGTACGTAGTGATCGTTCTCCTGTTCTGTAAACTTCATGATTAGGGCAATCAACTGACACTCAATGGACGAGCGAAGGACGAATCATTGTGTTTACTATGTTAAAGAAATCTTGCCATTCGTAATACCGGAAAGAAGCGGACGCCGAGAATTATATTAAAATTCGGTTAAATCGAGATGAGCACATTGTATCCACGTCTTGCTCGTAAAGTCCATTATGCCGTATGAATGTTTTTTTTTAAATATTTTGGTTATATTTCTGTTCAGTTGCTGTATGTATGTATTTTGTTAAGTTGTGTAAAATATCTAGTTTATAATTAAAATAAAATTTTAAATTTATTTGCATGTTTATTTTCCCCGCTTCTCATTTCCAACGCGTATTGTATATATTATGTCGCTTCGAGTCATTTCGTTTGGGATGACGTTTTAATAATAATAATTATAAGGGCTTTGTAAACTTTCAAAAGGTTCGGATCGAAAGGAGTTTTAAGGATTTTGAGATTATAATTTGTAAAGGATGTTAATTACGACTGTGTATTTAGATCTCCGAAACGATTTTTTTTATTAATGCATTCACACAAACGAGCGCTATATCGAGCTATGACTCTACTGTTAAAAAAAAACTAAACTATCAACAGGCGGCTGTATAAATCGATTATATTTAACAAGAGAGTGGGCCCGAATTTGGGCAATTGACTTTGGGTTTAGACTGCAGGTCAAATGATGGCATTTACGGACAATTTTACCATTTTATTTTACCAACTTAACACAGATCCGATGTCACCTCTGAGGACTACGATGGAATGCCTCACATCGTTTAATTATACTGGTTCTCCTAAAACCTTAAGACCGGAACACAGCAGTGCTAGCTTTGCTACTTTTTGGTTGCAGATATAAATAAGTGGGTGGTACTCAGACGGAACTTAGGCAGAAAAGAGTGCTGCCATCTAGTGTACAATTTATTATAATAAGTAAACAGAATCGATGTTAATATATTGTTGAATAACGGTAATTTTAAAATGATTAATTTACTTATTTTAATAATAACATAATGGAATGCGGTCACAACACCAAAGTAGTAAAAAAATAATGAAATTATGCACATAAATATCTTTTAAATACTAGCCAGATGTTTCGTCGTCGCTAGGATAGGATGTAGTTTTATCAAAGACCATTCATTTTTGTAATAATTTGTATTCAATAAAAGTCTACAAAAAAATCTTCGTTTTTCAAATAATATGTATCTGTACATAAAGTGTCATCGCCATCACTGCAGCCTTTCCCAAGGTTATCCCGGGTTGACATACAGACAGACAAACATTTTAAAAATGATAATTTATATCTTAATAGCTTCTTTCTATGTTTAGTTTTTTCTTACCGTAAGTTTGCACTGACGCCGTTTTCTGTCAATGTATCAAAAATCGTTTGCATAGCCAAAAAACATGTTGTAGTGAATGTTTGACAGTTTACTGTACGTTACATATTTTAACTATATTATATCTTTATAACTGCAGAAACAAAATGTTTGAAACAAATTTGTAGAAATATTCGTGACAAGTTTGCATATCTGTTGAAAATTTTACACAGTTTTTGTGAGTGCGAACGCCACTGTCAACAAAGCATGTGTGATTTGTTTCAAAACATTACGAGTTGGATGTTTCTCAGTGCATACGTACTGTTATAATTATATATACACATGTAAAGAAAAGACATATCCTTTCCACCAAAAAAAAAAACAGTGATTTGTTTGTATCTATCTAAATTATCTTATTATAATATATTATTGTATCTATCTAAATAAATAAATAAAGAACCCCGGAGCTTAACAGAATTGCAATATAACAGACACTTGAAATTTATTTAAATGTATAAGTATAGATATATTATTTTAGTTTGATTTTTGTGCACAACACAAAGTTAGGATGCAATGTGAATGTGAAGCACAATAGCAGTTTGACAGTCCTTTTATATGGTGCGCACAGAATCACCATCGTAATTCCTTTCGATCCGAGTTGAATGTATGTATAGTCTGAATTAATCGTAGGTCGGCTCGTTTGCATAAGGTGATATTGTAGGCCAGGTTAGTTCGATGTCTTCACCGTATTTTAATATTTCTATAGAGATAGCTCTTAAACTTAGTTAAAGCGGTAATATCTACAAATGTAATGTCATACGATGTAACCTAATCACTTTGTAGGTCAGGATTTGGATATTAAAAAATTACTACGTGATATAATTCGATTTTAACTTCAACTCGAGTTTTATAGGTACTTTAAAATTATACATATTATAAGATAAAACGATGACTTATTTATTATTATTACGGTATTCTCATACAATTTTTTTGGAATTTTTTGTTTTTTGAGATCCCTTGAAAATTATTTCGATTAACATGAACTTGCAACAAACACTATGTTAACCGATAACTGAAATATTTCATAATTATTATTTACATTATTTTTATGCTATCTATTGTTTAAAGATGTCAGAATAGTTTTAAATTTAAAATTATTAATAGCTAGTTATGTATGTATTGTTACCTTTCTCATTCCAAGAGACTCGTCGGTTGTTGTTTTACAAATAATATTGGCTTATTAAAAACTTTAAAAATAATAATTCGTTTATTCATGCAAGTCTACATAAATACAGTTGGTTACATGTATGACATAAGACGGTGGTCAGGGCAGAGTGTAAATATCAGAGACTATGTAAGCAAGTATAGCGTTAAACTATTTAGCTTGAAGTGGATATGTATAACACCGTTGTATGTGTCTCGATTGATATGATTGGAAAATATTTATTATAATTCTTAATTAATAAATCTCAGTAGCCTAAAGAGTATAAACATTCACAAGGAAAAATATTTAGTAATAAAATTCGAAAATCGATTTCTAAAGTACGTATGTCACGCTTTTACGAAATTCAATATGAAAAATAATTAAAAGATAACTTCACTGTTGTTCAAAAGGAATCTGCAATTTTGAATTTGGAATCGAAAGAAAATATTTGTATTATAATACGGGCATTTTCACTAGTAATTTAAATTTAATGTGTCTTTAACTATGTAGTCGATTTATCAAATAATACGCTGCTACAAATTATATTTATTTGTTTGGTTTATTAACATAAACTTCTCAAGAACAGTAAACCAAAATCTAAGGATGCCAAACGCTTTTTACCTTTCTAGATTTTTTTAAAATCGAATGTACTATATTATTTCTTTTGAATAAAATTATAAAGCTGTAATATGATTTTAAATCAACGAATTTTAAACCAATTAATAAATAAAATTATTAGGAAAGAATAATTCGTTGTCGATGCATACAACGGTACTCGTAATTTAATAAAGAATATTAGGTGTCACTGTATAACAGGTGTTTATCTACGTACCATACATAATCTATATAATTGTTAATATTAAATTAATTATAATGATGTTGATTAATTACCTCTTTGGTTGGTCGGAATTCGGAACTTGCATTTGTGTAAATTTCAGGGTAGTTCACTTGGTTACGTCTGCGTCGGGGCTACGTATTATCCGGAGGTTTTTGTAAGAGCGACATTAATAGGTTGTAAATTGTTTGAACGAATATTGAGTTTCGATGGGGTCAAATAAAATTTTAAGAATGTATACAGCCTTTTATTTCACGCTTCTCATAAACGATCACTTATGTGATAACTAACTAACTTGCAGCTTGAGGCAAATAATCATCATCATCATCATTACAGCCCTTCACAAGTCCACTGCTGAAATAGGCCTCCCCCAAGGTATGTCACAAAGCACGGTCCTGAGCCACCTGCATCCATCGACTTCCTGCATGTCTTACCAGGTCGTCACTCCATCTAGTGGGGGGTCGCCCTACACTACGCCTATCGTTACGAGGCTGCCACTCGAGAACCTTTCTTCCCCATCGGTTATCGGTTCTTCGAGCTATATGGCCGGCCCATTGGCACTTCAGCTCACTAATCCGTTGGACTATGTCGGTCACTCTGGTTCTACTGCGGATATGCTCATTTCTGAGTTTATCACACAGGGAAACCCCAAGCTTAGCCCTCTCCATAGCTCGCTGAGTGACCTTGAGCGTCCTCATACGGCCAGCAGTGAAGGACCACGTCTCAGATCCGTAAGTCATCACTGGCAACACGCACTGGTTGTACAATCTAGTTTTCAGAGTTTGAGGTACACCTGACGAGAAGACGAGACAAATGTTCTCTACAAATGAAGAGGCCTAAGACCAGTTGTGAACATATGAAGATGTAATTATTATAAAACCCTACTCTAATAGATCTAAATAATTGCCATGTGTTTTTTTACCATTCAAATAAATATTATCGTATTTCCTAAAGGGACAAGTAAAAAAAATGGCGGTCTTTCCACCATACAAATTTAGGCAATCTCTTTTTACGCAGGAAAATATCGCAACAAACTTTTATATCATACAAAATGATGGGTTTGATTTCCTTCAAAGTATGTATATTTTTATCCTTTTACATCATTTAAATCAGGGACTCCTAAAGTGGTCTATATCAACCCCTTGGGGTCGAAATCGGTTTCCCATGGGTCCACATAAATGAAAACTGATAGTTTGTAACCGTAATTTTATTTAATAATTATTAATTACACGTGATATTTACTAAATTTTAGGTCTATTTATTTTGTTAAATTTTGATTACAAAAGGATGTCAAGTTTACTCACTTAACCCAAAGTTTTAGATTAGTAAGTATTTTGTATCAATAGGAAAAAATACTAGATTATTAAAGTAATTTGGCTATTTCCAGGCCAAAGGGGTATTATTCCCTTTTGGAAAAGAAATCTTTTGCCCAAAATAGTTTGGTAATCCCTGATTTAAATAATAGCTTGTTTAAAAAAATACAATTAATTTATTTGTTAATTTTATAGTTTTCGTTGAACATATTTTAAATATGTACATAACGATTAATGCGTCATCGTTGCATGGTCTCTTACCAGTTCATTTACTACAGTCTAGTTCTTCAATAAAGAGATCATCAGTGACTTGATCCTATTTAAAGCCAAGACCCTGCATTTTTGTACTGTGTAAGCTATGCATAAACAGTGCCGTGACTATATTTTACCGGAAATTGTACAAATTTGGGCTGAATAACTAATATTCTAGGGATATAAATATATATAAAATTATAATTTACAATTTTTATGCTTTTTAGTTAGAGTTTTAGTATAGAGTAAGTTGAAAACATGCAAATTAATAAATATTTCATAATTATCTGTTGTCAGCGTTGTCTTGTTGTAAACAGATTTATGTAGAAAACACATCGATAAGTATTATTGACAAGGAACTTTCGTCAACCCTATTGATTTCATTGTTTATCAAAATAGGTAGTTTATTATTACATCAAATAATATAAGCGACAAATTTTGAAGAGCCTATATTATTAAATAGTTTTAATTTTTAAATAAAAACTGTAAATCCTCTTACCACACTTCCCTTATCATAACGAATTTTACGTTATGATGGTTACTAAAAATACTATTAAATATATAACTAACTTACTTGAAACATAACCAAACTACACAACACACACTCTTTTTCTCGTTTGTAACTTTAAAATACTCTCAGACGTTTTGAGAAAAACAACGCCCATTTGCAGATTATGTTAAAGTTAGTTCCCGGTTCACTCGATGGCGGCGCTTCAAATCGGCACAAACGTTTTGTAAGATAGCGTAAAATAGTACATATGTAGAACAGAACTAAAGGTGTATGTAAATTTTCAGCAAAATCTGTTCGGAGTAACTGGTTCTAATTCAGCTTGCAAGATTTGACCTAATAAACAAACATTGTTAAATAAAAGGTCGTAAAAAGATTGTTACAAAAAGGAAATAAACATAGTAAACGAGACACTTAAAGGGCTTTATTATCTGTACAAAATTATATCACATTTTTACGTTTGACCTATAAAAAACAATAATAATATTCTCAACGTTTTAGCTTCTCACATGATGTGATTGATCACTTCGGGTACATAAAGTACCAGTTGAGTATAAACAGGTTCCTGTCCAGTTCGAGCTCAGCAGCACTGAGCTGTTTGAGCCGCTTCTCGACATCCTTCAGAACTGCCAGTTCAGGTGGCGTCAGGGTTTCCTCCACCTATTAAAGCCAAAGTTTCTTCTTATCAAATTGTTATGTCTGCCAGCAAGCCTATCACGCGTGTCAACATTAGCAAATATCTGTAGCAAGATGTGCCATGCAATTTATGAAATTCAAATGTTATGGGAAATTGTCATACTCGGTGTAATGAAAAAATTATTAGTGCGTGTGACACGCGAGTGAGTGCGTGCGTGCCTGCGTGCCTGTTTGAACACGAGCAAGCATGCCTTGTATGCGTGTGCGAGTGTGTGTGTGGTGTGTGGTGCGTGTGTGTGTGTGTGTGTGTGTGTGTGTGTGTGTGTGTGTGTGTGTGTGTGTGTGTGTGTGTGTGTGTGTGTGTGTGCGTGCGAGTGTACGTGAGTGCGAGTGCGTGTGTGCGACTCACGTCGTCGATGTTCTGCTGCGGCTCGCCGCGCATATGATTGGCGTGCACGATGGTGCGCACGCGGTGCTACTTATCGCGCGTGTACGTGTGCTAGTGCGTGTTTGCGAGTGTACGTGAGTGCGAGTGCGTGTGTGGGACTCACGTCGTCGATGTTCTGCTGCGGCTCGCCGCGCATGCGCATGCCGTGCACGATGGTGCGCACGCGGCGCTGCTTGTCGCGCAGGCGCGCATGCGCGTTGCGCTCATGCGCTCCGCGACGCAGACAGTTGTGCAACGCGCGGTAGCACAGCTCTTGCGCAGTGTGCGCCACCTTGCCACACATTGAAAATACAATATTATTTCTGTTTCTGAAATTTCTATTAAGCTATCTGGCTAAAATTTGGCACACACATTTGGTTCTTAAGACAATGTACGATTATTTAAATGCTGCCATTTTAATGTCCGCCAATATGGCGGACGTTACAAAATGGCGTTATTTCATTTCCATAGCAACTTCTATGATATGAGTATCGAATGAAAAGGCTTAATGAGCAAAACATAATGAGAAAAGTCATTCTAAATCCAATATGGGGGACGTCTAATATGACAATGCAATGACATATAGTTGAGCTAATGATGGAGCTGGAATTTAACCATAATTAAAAAGGCGGAAAATAAAATGGTCGCCATACCAATTTTAAAGAGTTCGGTGATTCGGTAAAGATAAGAGATAGCTTGCTGGTGCCCGAAGAAATGTTGTAGGGCAACAAGGGTCAACTGCTGGCAATAAAAAAATCAAGATGGCGGGTCTAAGTTCTTAATTTGATCAAGAACTTAGTTGCTCTATATATACTAGCGATTAAAAATTATTATGGCGGATCTAAGATGGCGATCAAAAACCAACAATGACGCAATAAATGAAATGAACAGACATTGAAACATGTCTAGGATAAATAAAAAGTAAATTATAGCAAAAACATTTTTAAAAACAAGCTTTTATTTAAATGCTCTAAAAAGAAGAAAATAAACTTTAAATTAAATCAAACCCACCAATTCATTACATTTCACAATTTATATATTATTTTTAGATATACTTTTATGCTTGTCGCGAGAGCAATTTTATATAAAAAACATAAATTTTTCTTAGAACTACTTACCTATGTCAATATTAATTTCTATTAAATTCAGTATTATATTCATAGTCATTCATACAATATATTTAATACCTACTATTTTACTACGCACGCACATATTCGTAAGGGTCGCTTGGTTACAAATTTAGGTACCTCGACGAGCATCTTTCCGCGCCCTTACCTTCCGTTACACCGCTAGCAAAGAATATATACACTACGCGTAAAGAAACGACACTTAAGCATGTGTGCACGTAAAGTCGCTTGCGGCTATGTGTGGGTGTCTGGATGTGTGCGGGGGCCTTGAGAGACGCGCGGGGCGTGGAACGGGCAGTCGCTGACTGCCCTGGCCGAGGGCTAGTAGTAATACCGATATTTGTCAGTATTAGTTAATATGAATATATTCGTCAAGTGACGAATATATTCACATTAACTACTTACTATATCAAATAACTTACTATATCAAATAACTATTTCAATTAATATATGAATATTACTGATATCTTAATGTACATATTACTATTCTATTCATGTAGGTATTAAGTTTATGTTACCAAGTAACGTTATTAGTTTTTATTGCCATGTATGCTAGGTTTATATGCTTTGATAAATATTAATGTTGTTATTTAATAAATGATATTATAGTATATGTATAAGTATTACTGAAAGTGATTTTAAGTGATTAGAATTAAAATAAATACCACTGCACAAAACAAGGGCCCTTGTTTTGTTAGTTTAATTTTTAATAATGTTTTATGATACCTAAAAATATGTGAACAAATTTTAATGAAAGTCGATATGATCTTAACAAGAATTATGGGGAAATACCACTACAATAAAACTAATATGTCGCCAATAATTTTATTATATTACATTAACTGAAATATACACTATTAAAAATTAGACTAGAGGTCAAGAAATTTTAGATATCTATAAAGAGTTTTTGTATTTGTGCATTGTTGTATTTATGGATTATTTCATTAGAAATAGAAATGAATTATCTCCTCAACACATAGGGAACAATTTGTTGGCCGCCATGTCCCAGGAAACCTGCATACCTTTGGATTTTCTAAAAAAAAATACAAATGCTACGAATTTTTGCAATTGTTAGAAATAATAATGAAAATTAAAAAATTAATCGAAAAATTCAAAAATATATAAGAGTAAATTATTTTTAAAGGATAGTAGGTAATACTGATTATTGCGTACTGAAATACTAAGTGTTGGTTAATTATTTAAGATTACCATTAACTGGCGTGCATGTTTGGTTTTGTCGGAAGTTTTAATATTCCTCATTTAATAAAAGTTGATTTAAAATTGAACGTATCTTTCACTACCCAAATACATAAGTTTACATAATATATAACACATACCTACCATGTATCTTCTTTGGTATAAGTCTATAATATTCCATTTCGGTTCGATATCAACCCTAGCGTTACACGCTTCGACTCAAGGTCACCGGCGCTTAAGCTCTCACGTACAGGAAGTGTCACCGCTGTGCCGCTAGGTACCTACGTCCGCCCGGCCGGCCGTCAACTGACAGTGTAAACTGTGACCTCATTACGTACGAGTGAGCTATTTTTAAATTTTATTAAGTAATGTCGCTGCGTTACTAATGACGGAACGAAAATATTAGAAATTATTTTAGTAATGAAAGTTTACGTGGTGTGCAAAGATTATACAAAAGTCAGCCCTTACCGCGGCAATAAATTACCGTACCTGTACATATCAATCGAAAAACAATTGACAGATAATCAAACTATTCAAGTGCATTGAGCGATCATTTAAATAATGAACATGATGATAGGTGGATTGCTCATTGAGGCCCTATAATACGAACCTGCAAACTCGCCGGACCCTTCACTGTTAGACTTTTTCTGTGAGGTTTACCTCTTTATTCCATCAAGAGTCGTGTTTACGTCAAAGGCCCCAAGTAATGAAAACCGCCTTAGTAAAATTATTTCTACCACGTGGTAGAGCCACGCTGCGGAATAGGTCGACTCGACTGGGGAAGAACTACGCTCTCACAGAATACCAGCGTAAAATAGCAGCTCAATGCCTCTGTGTTTCGTATGGTGAGTGTATCCGGAGACCCTTTTTTACTGATAACGCATCTGCGTTTTGATTCTTAATCGAGAATAAATTTAGATGTCTATGGTGGTTAGATGTCTATGGGCCACAGCATCCACTTACCATCAGGTGGACTGTGTGCTCGTTTGTCACCCTTTTCTATATAAAAAATATATTCACGGAAGTTAGAAGTGCTTAAGCATGAGTCATAAGTGCAAAAATAATTGAATAAAGTGTGCTCGCTTATGGATGGAGAATAACGGATTCCATTTTTAAGTTATCAATATTTTAAATTCATCACAATAAAGTCAGTCATCGGTTCCGTAGTTGAAATATTTTTTTAATTTATTTATTACGACGGCGCGGCGGTCCTAAGCCCGCTTAAATTATGAAGGGAAAATTGGAACCATAGTTCGCGTCGCGTAGTAATCAACTTTTTTTTTTATAGAAGAGGGGGCAAACGAGCATGCGGCTCACCTGATGTTAAGTGACTACCGCCGCCCATGATCAACCGCAACACCAGGGGAATTGCAGGTGCGTTGCCGGCTCTTTAGAAAGGAGTAAGCTCTTTTCTTGAAGGTCGCCAGGTCGTATCGGTCAGGAAAAATCGCCGGTGGTAAACTATTCCACAGAGAGGTTGTACGCCGAAGAAAACTCCTTTTGAAACGTACAGTGGTGGACCGCCAAGCATCCAGATGGTGTGGATGGTATCGGGACGTTTGCCGCGTAGTGCAGTCACGAAATTTGGCGGCTGGGATTAATCCGAACAATTCCTCAGAGCACTCCCCATGGTATAAGCGAAAGAAAATGCAAAGGGATGCAACATCTCTTCGCAGCGCCAGTGAATCGAGCCGATCGGAAAGCACTCGGTCGTCGACGATTCGAGCCGCTCTGCGCTGTATGCGGTCAAGTGGAAGGAGCTGGTACTGGGGAGCCCCAGCCCAGAGATGGGAACAGTATTCCATGTGCGGCCGAACCTGCGCCTTGTAAAGTTGCAGGTTCGGTGTGCCGGCATGAAATACTGTCCCGCTCTGCTGAGCACACCAAGCTTTTTAGAGGCCAATTTGGCCTTCCGTTCCAAGTGACCACGAAACTGCACGTCACTCGATATGTCGACGCCAAGGATTCCGATACTGGCTGAGGCAACAAGGGGAGTGCCTTTAAACTGAGGGGATACGACAAAGGCGTTCTTTTTAGCAGTTAACGCGCAAACTTGTGTCTTCTGGGGGTTAAACTGGACTAGATTTAGTCGCCCCCAATCCGAGACTCTGTTCAGCAAAGACTCGACTTCAGACACAAGTTTGTTCCGGCACTCGGAGACGTTTTCCCGAGAAATATTGGCTCGACCGGTGTAAAGAGCATCACCAGTGCTGTCATCTGCATAGCAATGAATGTTACGGGTTTGCAACATATCATTGATATGCAGAAGAAACAGCGTTGGCGATAGCACGCAGCCCTGTGGAACACCAGCATTAATAGGCTTGCAATCGGAGCTTGCACCGTCTACAACGACCTTGATGCTCCGATCTGCAAGAAAGCTGGTGATCCAATCGCACAATTTCTCGGGAAGCCCATAGGAAGGGAGCTTCGAAAGAAGCGCTTTGTGCCAAACCCGATCGAAGGCCTTCGCAATGTCCAAACTAACGGCCAATGCCTCCCCTTTGGACTCTACTGCCTCCGCCCATCTGTGAGTTAGGTAGACCAGAAGATCACCAGCTGACCGACCACGGCGAAAACCGTATTGGCGGTCGCTAATCAGCTGGTGATCCTCAAGGTACCTCATGAGCTGGCAGTTTACAATGGACTCCATTGTTTTGGAGAACAAGGAGGTGATGGCGATAGGCCGGTAGTTGGATGGGCCTGAGCGGTCGCCTTTTTTAGGTATCGGGTGGACGAAAGCCGTCTTCCATGATTTTGGGTGCTACGCCTAGGGAGTAGGAGTACCGGAAAAGACGCGTTAAAACCGGTGCCAACTCTGGAGCACACGTCCTCAGCACAATTGGGGGGATACCGTCAGGCCCACTCGACTTGTGGATGTCCAAGAGAGGAGTGCTTTGCGAACCGAGCGCTGTGTGAACTGCACTTCCGGCATGGAGCACTCACACCACGGGATGGTAGGCGGCATACTCCCCCCCGTCATCGAGAGTCGAGTTAGACGCAAAGAAAGAGCCTAGATCTTCTTTGCTTTCTCCTTTGCGGTATGGGCCAGTGAGTCGTCTCCCTGTGCAGAAATGGAAGAGATGGCTGACAGAAATTCGCCTGGACAGCCTTGGCGAGAGACCAGAATGCACGGGTTCCAGAAGGAAGGCGAACTAGTTTCTCGCCAATTCTGCCTATGTGCTCTGACTTTGCCTTGGCAATGACTCTTTTGAAGGACCTAGAGGTGGAGTTATACTTCTTTTTTAGAGCGCTGGTGTTTACATCCCGGGACGCTGATGCGTCAGCCCAGGCTCGGTAGCACTCCTGCTTATAGCATGATGCTATTTTACAGGAGCGACCAAACCATGGCTGAGATTTGCCTCCAATGGGCACCACAGAGGAAGGAATAAAAAGTTCCATACCCTGAAGTACCACATCAGCGACAGAATCCGCAACAACGTTGGGATCGTCCGGCGAGAAGCAAACCCGCCCCCAAGGGTAGGATGCAAAGAAAGACCGCATTCCATCCCAATCGGCTGACCTATAGTGCCAAACACGGCGGCAGCCTGCATAACGCAACCGCGATTTCAGCGTGAGTGGCACCACACTCCGGACAAGACAATGGTCCGAGGAGCCTAAAGGGGCGTCGACGGAAATCTGATATCCGTACGGGTGAGAGGTCAGCAGAAGGTCCAACAGGGAAGGTGCATGATCCTCCACATTTGGAATCCGCGTAGGCGAAGTAACCAGTTGTGTCAGACCATATGCCAAGGCAAAATCGTGAACAGATCTCCCCGCATGATCGGTTAAACGTGAACCAAGCCATTCGGCGTGATGGGCGTTAAAGTCGCCGAGGATCACGATCTCTGCGGAGGGGATCTGCTGTAGCAACGAATCTGCAGCCATTTGGACGTGGTCGAAGAGTCGGTCTGTTTCGGCATTACCGCTATGGGACCTATAAAGGCACCCGTAGACGCGCGGATGGTCGTCGCTGTCTACGCGTAGCCAAAGGATGGACAGGTCCGAACCTTCAAGTCTGCCGAAGCGTCGAGAACAGATGTCCTCTCTGACGTAAACGCAAACTCCAGCCCGAGGCACAAAGGAGTGTTGCAGTTTGTACCCCGGGTAGGACATACGAAACATCAGCCGGAAAGGACACCTGCGTCTCGGTCAGAAAGAGCAGAGCCGGCCTCGCCGTCTCGAGATGGTAGTGGACGGCGTTTAGGTTAGAGTGAAGTCCCCTGATATTGCAGAAATTCACGGACAGCGTGGCAGGGGTCGCCTTGGTCTTGTTGCTCCGTTTGCCCCGAGCAGTTGTAGTCTTGAGCGGAATTTTGTCCCCCCCCAGAATACGCGGGGCAGCCTGAGCACCCACGCTCAGAAGTGGAGAAACATGGTCGTGGATGCTCAGCGAGGGATTCTCCAGGGGTGCTGGTACCCTCCTGGGGTAGTCTATCATTTAACTCCGCTACCATGTTGATGGGGGGGGGGGGGGATTTGGGCCTCCGGCCACCTGCACTCACCAGACGAAACGCGAAAGCAGAGCTTCCACTTCACGCCGGTATTCTGTGAGGTCTGTTTGAGCCGGCCCATACGTGCAACAGCAAAGCTGCCGCGTGGCTCTACCACTGTCAAAACTACTTAGACTTTACTGTTAAACTACTTAGTAGTGAGCGTGTCATTAAGGAAGTAAATAGTAGGCAAAATCTTCGTGCAGTGACTCGTACACACATGAGCGCGTATACACTGTACTTGTTGCCCATAAATCACATTCAATTTCGGATATTTTCAAATAAATGTAGAAACTTTATCTACGCTTTAAAATAACCCTGTATAAAGGCAACTAGATGGCGACACCCATATTTTGAAACGCAATATTACCACTGAGACTTGATAGAAGTACACGAGTTTTTCTGAAATATTTACGTTATATTGACGATTATTATACCTGTGCATGTGTTTATAAGTTTCATATCTTTCCTTGCCAGAAGAGAAAACCTACTCATACTACAGGATTATGTATAGTACTTCGAGCCGGATATATGGTTAGAAGTTTTTGTGAGATCCCCCGGACCCTAGCGATTTGAGTTTTTGTCTCTAGCTCCTGGAAGGAGCTGGAGTCCTATCATCACGCTACAAGTTACGGTTCTGAACATAGGCCAAGCAAGAGAACAGTGAATAGGACTGCCAAACATATTCAATCTCTAGGCTACGGGCAGAGTGAGGAAAAAGCATTATGTTGGATAAGTATGGATTAGAAATTGTAAATATTTTATGTTATTATATAGAATTACGAAAGTGAACGTACAGAGTGACCTAACACGAAATTATGGTTCATTTAGCAATACGTTTTGAATATTTTTGCAAACGGGCTATTCGGAACGGAATTTGAGGATATTTGAAACGGCTATTTTAGTACCTAACCTATGATTTTTTTAAGCATGCAATTAACACATTCCACATACACGATACATATCTATAATAATAATAATAATTTATTTTTCTCTCCACATTAAATTAACAATATCGAATGTTAACAAAAAAAAAGGCACAAATTAATGTGAGAGACTGATGCCTAAACTAGGCGACGAACCTGTATTTCAGGTCATCAGGTCTCCCTCCCAGTTAAACAAATACAAAAGTATGTTATCTTGGAATACATATTTTAACAATAATGATACGATATAATCCATTTGCGCGTATATATATACATAATTTAACAATAATGATACGTGTGTGTGTGTGTGTGTGTGTGTGTGTGTGCGTGTGTGTGTGCGTGCGTGCGTGTGTGTGTGTGTGTGTGTGTGTGTGTGTGTGTTTGTGTGCTGAGTGAATGCAAAAATTACAACATTTACACATGTGATGTAAAAAGATCTTCCGTATATTTATAGTCCGTCATCAGTAACCATTCATGGATACATTTTTTAGCTTTTATTTTAGGTAGGACGTGAATATTAAGTTCCTTGTCAACTTTATTATACAGGTATCCGCCAAGATAGCAAAAAAATCTCCTAGAAACGTAGGTACAATGGTCATAATGAGAAGTACACACTCGGTCTTTGCGTCTCGTGTGCTGTGTATTTTTTTTGGTCATATTTTAATTGTGCATGTTTTTTTAGTACTGTGTATATAATAAACAGTTGCCGGACTGTAAGAACTTTGGAAATTTTATAAAGTCGACTGGTTGGAAATTTAAATGGAAGAGAGTTACTTACTTTTAAGATTAACCTTTGTGATCTTTCGAGGGGCAGATGAGATGATTTGGTAGCCCTACCCCAGCACGTAATACAATATATTATTAAAGATTGGCATAGAGCAAAATAGACAGATTTAATAGTGTTAGAATCTGCTACGCAACGGAGTTTTTTAAAAATATATGTTAATTTCCGTATCCTATTTGAAAGTGAATAAATATGCTCATGAAAAGTTAGCTTATCATCCAACAAAACGCCAAGGTATTTAATTGAACACTTTTTGCAAAGGTGTGCATGAACATGTCAGATAATAAGGAAAATTGCAAGAATGAGTAGTAATAACATGGTCCGTGCAGGTTGCATATTTATTATTATATTTGGAGAAGGACAAGTACTTTGTTTTATCCACGTTGAGGGTTAACACATTATCGCGTAGCCATTTGGACATTCTGTTTAATGCCATGCCAGGCCATGAATCACCAGTAAATAGCAGTGCTGTGTCATCAGCAAACGTAACTATTTTTCCGTTCACTAGTTTCAGTTTGCAGAGGTCATTAATGTAAAGAAGAAATAAGGTAGGGCCAAGAATACTTCCTTGGGGAACACCATAGCAGATGGGAAGCTCATCACTAACATGTTTATAAATTTTTACCAACTGTGTTCTATCATTTCATCATCATATCATATCATATCATTCATCACACGTTCTAGTATTTTAGATAGTGACGGTAGTATAGATATTGGTCTATAGTTGCTTACACAGTCTCGGTCTCCATTTTTGTAAACAGGATGAATGAGGGATTTTTTAAAAGCTGTTGGGAATATGCCATAAGTGAGGGCCAGGTTACATACGTAGGTAAGCGGAGGTACAATAAATTTTTTGTTTTGTTTTATGAAGCCACCGGATATTTTATCCCAGCCAACGGCACAGTCACTTCTAAGATTATTTATTTCAGATGTAATTTCAGCTTCATCAGTAGGCAAAAGAACCATGGAATTGGCTAAGCTATTAATAGTAGCAGAAAGATTCAATTCAGAGTTCTCAAGAATTTTTTCGGCCAGTTGTCTACCAATATTAGCGAAATACTTGTTGACATTATTAACTGATTCTTTCGGTGTGGTACATGTTGATAATAGTTGAGTGGAAGATGTTTTTGCGGCATTTCTGTTGGTTATGCTGTTTATTACCTCCCAAAGCTTTCTATTATTTGCACCTGCATTTCTAATTTGATTTTTTTTCATATTCATTCTTGACTTTTTTTAGAAGTTTGTTGCAATAATTTCTATATCTCGTAAAAGATAACTTAAGTACTTCATTTTCCGGCTCTTTTTTAATTTTTTTTATGTAAATTATCCCTATGCTTCATACAACGTAAGAGTCCTGGAGTAATCCACGGCTTTATAATCTTTTTACGACTAGATAAAACAATCTTCTTAGTATTAGCGTCTAAGACTTTTTGTAAGGACTGGACAAGACAATTAGCGGCAATATTCGGATTTTGTGTAGAGTAAACTAAATCAAAATTCATTTTAGCAAGATATATATAATTTGTACGAAATATTGTCGTCATTGTGTGTTGTTTTGGGACCTTCTTATCGAGAAAAAATGCTACAGTCTCATGATCAGTTAACGCAGAATTTACAACAAGAGTTTTACCTGGGAGTTTGGTTTTTAGCATAACATGATCTAGGCAGCTATCTTTACGGGTAGGAAGAGTATGAGCAGGTGACAAGCCGTGTAAAGCAGTCACGTTTAAGTAGTTAAGCTTATGTAAGTCTTGTTCAGAGTCAATAATATTGATGTTAATATCTCCTACAAGAACAACATTATTAACATTCGCTGTTTTTACAAGAAAAGAATCTAGTGAATTTATGAATTCAGTACAATCTCTAACTGCCGGAGAACGATATAAAGCTAAAATAATAATATCTTTATTTATATTTAAAAGAAGACAATTTGCGTTTCGGAAGCAAATTTCTTCAAACGATACATTAAGATCACTGTTTATGTATGCGACACCATCATTTTGTGTGTAGTTGTTTTCTGTACTAAATGTCTTATAACCGTTAATAACAGGGAGTGTGCGAACACTTTGCAGCCAACACTCAGTAGATGTGATAATAATTAACTCTATTCAATTACGACAGTTGCAATATTCGTCCGCGTGTGAGACGTAAGATACCAGGAGCACAGGTAATTTAGTAACGACAGTTGCAATATTCGTCCGCGTGTGAGACGTAAGATACCAGGAGCACAGGTAATTTAGTAACGACAGTTGCAATATTCGTCCGCGTGTGAGACGTAAGATACCAGGAGCACAGGTAATTTAGTAACGACAGTTGCAATATTCGTCCGCGTGTGAGACGTAAGATACCAGGAGCACAGGTAATTTAGTAACGACAGTTGCAATATTCGTCCGCGTGTGAGACGTAAGATACCAGGAGCACAGGTAATTTAGTAACGACAGTTGCAATATTCGTCCGCGTGTGATACGTAAGATACCAGGAGCACAGGTAATTTAGTAACGACAGTTGCAATATTCGTCCGCGTGTGAGACGTAAGATACCAGGAGCACAGGTAATTTAGTAACGACAGTTGCAATATTCGTCCGCGTGTGAGACGTAAGATACCAGGAGCACAGGTAATTTAGTAACGACAGTTGCAATATTCGTCCGCGTGTGAGACGTAAGATACCAGGAGCACAGGTAATTTAGTAACGACAGTTGCAATATTCGTCCGCGTGTGAGACGTAAGATACCAGGAGCACAGGTAATTTAGTAACGACAGTTGCAATATTCGTCCGCGTGTGAGACGTAAGATACCAGGAGCACAGGTAATTTAGTAACGACAGTTGCAATATTCGTCCGCGTGTGAGACGTAAGATACCAGGAGCACAGGTAATTTAGTAACGACAGTTGCAATATTCGTCCGCGTGTGAGACGTAAGATACCAGGAGCACAGGTAATTTAGTAACGACAGTTGCAATATTCGTCCGCGTGTGAGACGTAAGATACCAGGAGCACAGGTAATTTAGCAACAGTTATCACTAACCGATACGCCAGAGGGCCGCAACAAAGGGGCGGTGCTAAGCGATGATTGACAGGTGAGTCACTCTAAGGGTCGAGCACGGAATTTTCCACGGCGCGCCCGGTGTTTTAGGCTCTTATAGATTATGCACTCCTATTATTTGCACTTAATTAAATATTGATGAAATTTATATTTAAACAAGAAAGACAACAACACTAAACACGTCTGCTCGAAATCGAGATCCGGGAGGAAGAGGAAATCTATACAGGCATAAGTTTAATACAAACACATTATCATAACGTTAGTACTCGCTGTCGCTGTTTTATAGGTTCGATCCCGGCAGCCCGGCAGCTAACGCAACATATAAGGTAACATCATGTGGTATTGACGTTGGCTATGGCAGTGGCATTTTAGTTTCAATCTCTACTCTCACGCCATTCACATGCTCAACCCTACAATATTTTTGTCGCAATTTTGTGCCGATTAGCCCCTTTTTACCGGTATAATATTATAGAACAGTTGCAGAAGACAAGAGAGAAGAAGAAAATCTTAATTAAGACTTTTTTTATATAGAGGAGTGTGGTTTGCAAGATGATGTTGTGACCAGGATTAAGAAAGGAATGCTTCGGTGGTTTGGTCAGGTGGAAAGAATGGATGAGGAAAGAGTGACAAAGAAAATTTATGTTGCAGAAGTGAATGGCAGAGTCGGAAAGGGACGTCCTAGGTGAAAATTTATCGACCAAATTGGCGATATATTGAAAATGGCACAAATTAGGAGTACCTTTAACCGACGAGCATGTATGCGTAGGTATATGGATGTAGAGGAGGCGAGAGAGGTGTGTCAAGATCGTGCAAAATGGAAGTCTGTAGTCTCTGCCTACCTCTCTGGGTGACAGGCGTAAGTGTTTATGTTATATTATGTTTTTTTTTTGAAGGGGCGAAGGCGTAGCTAACCGGTGTGTATAATTGAACAACTGCAATGCCAGGACTAAAAATTGCAGATGCGTTGCTGGCCTTTTATAAAGGAGTAGACTCTTTTTTTTTAAAGTCCCTAAATCGTATCGGTACCGGAAAAATCGCTGGTGGTAGTAACTCGATTTCACAAGGAAGTTTCTTTGTGGAATCGACTACCAATACAAGAAGTTTGCGCACTCCCCGTGATAGATGCGATAGAATACGTAAAGAGATGCAACATCGCTTCGCACCGCCAGTGAGTTAAGCCGATCAGAAAGAACTCGGTCGTCGACGATTCAAACCGCCCTGCGCTGTTTGTGATCAAGCGGAAGGAGCTGGCACTAGGGTGAGCTGGCCCAGAGCCCGGCTCATCTCTATATTCCATGTAAGGCCGAACTTGTGCCTTGTAAAGTTGCAAGCGATGTGCCTGCATGAAGTTCTGTTAAGACTTCTAGACACTAGAGTAAAGTAATTAAATTACTTAATACAAGTGCAAGTTTTCAAATCTACAAAGAAAAGCGTTCTGCCATTTCAATGATATATATAAGGATGAAAAGTGAATGACCGCGACTTAATAATAATTAACGATATACATGGTGTTGTAATTTCTTTGAAAAATAAATAATTTATATTGTTTGAAATTTTATCATTTCTTAATTTCGACATATATCTGCCTTTCAATAACAGTGCGTGCACTGCTGTACTCTTGTCTAAAGAGTATAAAGAGCTAGTAGAATTACAGGCTGCGAGGCATTCCATCCAGGTCTTCAGAGGTCTCAACGTATCTGGAGCGTTCCTTTCTGAAGTTGATTGCAGGTGTCCATGGACTGCAGTAGCCATTTACGATCAGGTAGACTGTAAAATCGTTTTTCACTCCAGCTAATAAAAAAATGTTTAGATTTATTGTTTTAAAATCTACATCGAACTAGTAATAACCAAGTTATCATTTATAGTATGATAAGCTGCAACAACCTGTATATGAGCATAGACAAAATAGTATCAGTAACACTGTAAAAATGTCCTGTTACTTACATCGTGCGTTTTAATGTGATATAAATATATCGCTTTGGCCATCGCACCTGAAGACGCTGCTTTTTTCATTGGCTAGAACAAACATTATAGAATATTCAGTTTAAACTTTGGTGGTAAGTTAAGGTAAAAAGTAAGCACTATCTCTATGAGGTTCGAACTTTAAAGATTAATTATTATATAAAAATAATTTATAATATATATATATTTGAAATGTATTCGTTAATACTTTTTATGATATTTCAGAAAATAGACACAGCGATTACTTATTTTGAAACAAATCTATGTTATGATTCAAAAATTATGCTATAAAATTAATAAAAAGATTTATTAAACTGGAATATAACTTCCTTCTACTAATAGAACTTACCTGTACACTAATGAAATGCTCTTCTAGAAGTTTGTAGGTGAGTTCCTTACATTCTTTATTTGGCAACATAGCGTGCTTCTGTATATCGTCTTCTTCTATATACTTCTTCGTTCGAATTAGTCTGGAATTATTCATTTTTAATTAAAGCCCTTTGACCAATAAAGAAAAATAATACCAAACCAAAACCATGCTTTACGGTAAGAACATACACTCACGCACACATATGCATCTAAAACTGATGAGCGCAGTGGCTAAGCATTTTGCCGAGGCACTGCAAGGCGTGGGTTCGAATCCCGCACAGAACAAGGGTTTGGTTAGCTTACAAATAATTGTTCCGGCTATAGATCTTTGTCTATGAGCTACTTATGTATATAAAACACCTATTATTATATCCTATTGTGAGATATTAACGTTTTCCAAAATAAAAAATATGCTAAAACTACTACAGGTTAAGATCGAGAGATACGAGAGGTTGAATTGATAATCTCTTTTTTAAACATGGGTATTAATACCGATAAGATGAAGTTTATCAGTCGGCCTTTGAGAATGAAATGTAGAAAAATCCACCACGTCCGGTAATTGAAATACTGTGGAACCATTCAATTTTAGTTGGTTGGGGGCTTCTCTGCTAAGAAGTCGTACTAGAAAGACTCTATTATATAACCATTTTTACCGCTAAACAACTGTACTAATAAGAAAATTTGCGGATTACGAAGTATTTTATTGTTTAGTTGCTTTTAGTACGGGGGCGAATATCCATGAACAGCAATGATCACTTACTATTAAGTGGGAATTAAAAAAAAATTACGTAGTAGAGCCAGGCTGCAGTTCGCTTGGTTTATCATAGTTGAAACACGAATGGGTCGGCACTGCAAGAAAAAACCCCATCTCGCACATAATAGCACCGCAAAAGAAAATCATAATGTCGCCGTGTTTCGTACGGTGAGTGACGAGAACCGGAGACTCTTTCTTATCGTAACGAGGCGTTCTTCGATCAACAACACCATCTAGATGTCGGGTCGGCGCAAAAATACGTGTCAGTTAATAAGAGCGCACATGAAACGTGAGCTCTTATTTCGTTTAGTTCACTTGAAAACAGAAAACATAACAAAACGACGTATCTCGCAAGGCAATAACGGGGAAAAGTACTATATTTGTTATATCTTAAGGTTGATTTAACACTAAATGTTATTTAACCTCTGCCTTTTCATTTCCAAGTGCCAGGAGTATTGTATTGCTTTGTTCTTTTTTTGACTAATGATCGTAAGATTTGTGACTTTATACTAGATGCGATGGCTGTAATTAGGTTGAACTTAAAAATATTTTAATTTTTTGTCTCATTTCTTTATTAAACGAATGTAGCTGTTTAAGTATATGCTCGTATTCACGCGGACAGTATTCAGCTATGATTTTGTACGTGGCCCGTTATCAAGTTGGTATTGTTGATCGAAGGAGGCGTTTCTAAGACCTCAGTGGTGACAATGCATCTGCATTTTGATTCTTGATCGATAAGTGCAGGTGTATAACCATCAGTTAGACAAATAGTCTACCTGATGGGAATAGTTTGCCCATATACACAAACGCTATTTAATTTTAAGACACCGGTAAGCCTCAAGCTGTCTCTTCACTTTTATTACGTCAAAGTGACTGTGACACTACAAGACTTACTGACATCTTAAAATTGAGTAATGTTTGAGTATTTGGCCATATGCGCTTGTTTGTTAACATTTCATTCATTCATTACAGCCTACCAAAGGTTCACTGCTGAAGAGATATTTATATTTATTTACACCCAACGGTTTGTCGTTATTATTCGTAAAAAAATTTCTTTTTACAAAGGAAAAAGAAGTTATATTTTCAAAATTGTAGGGGAAGTCTGAGATGGGCTCAAAGACTTTATAAAAATTTTATTTTATATTTTATATTTTTTTTTTTTATTTGTGTTTTTTTTTTTTCCTTATAGTTGCTACTCTGGGCAGGCGGGTTGCCACTCGCAGGATTTTATTACTTTGAGTTGTTATCAGGAAGATGCTGCTGCCCATATTTTATAATTTCCCACTGTAAACACTCGCCGTGATATTACGAGTCTGAAAATTTTAAGCTATTGAATCAAGAAATTCCGTACCGAAAATAAACCTAACATCGTCTAACGTCGATTCAGTTCGGCAGACGTCGGCACGGTGTTTGTGTGCGTGCGACTAGACGTATGCGTGTAGACTAGTTGCATGTATTGTAAGATAGGTAATAAAAATATTTTAAACAATAATATAGTTTATTGCAAGAAGCATATTCTTTGCATTTATATGAGTCGTCGTCATACTAGCAACTTTCGTGAATTTAGAGTATTTAATAAACACAGACTTTATACTTAAATATATTTTTTAATTTATATATTATTTTTGATGACACGTTTGGTGCAGTGGCTGAGCCACCCGAATGCAGATTCGCGGATTACGAGTTCGATTCCCGCATGGAGTAAACATTTTTCTTAATAAAGAAATAAATAAAATAAATAAATAATTATAATTGCTAAGTTGATACAAATGCTATGCAATAGTTTTACCGTGGCAGTCCCCGAGTGCCACACGTATTTTTATTACCGCAACTGCACGCTGTTACCCTTACTACTATAAAAAAAGGATAGCCCACCTAAATATCCTAGCGGCGTTGGAGCCCAGCCGTTCGGTCACGACGTGGTCCAGCACAGCTTCCAGTAGGCGGCCAGCAGCCCGCCGCCCGCACACCACCAGCTGCCCGCCACCCGCGTCCCCCACTCGACGCACGAACCCCGCGCCATTCTCTTCTGCACACGCAGCACACTATCACCCACTAACATCTATCTCTCTCTCTCTCTCTCTCTCTCTCTCTCACTCTCACACACACACACACACACACACACACACACACTCACAAACACAATCAGCCGCCCACCGAATGCGTCCCCCACTCGACGCACGAGCCCCGTGCCATTCTCAACTGCACAGACAGCACACTTTCACACACAGCACACTTTCACACACAGCACACTATCACCCACTAACATCCACCTGCTGCCCGCCGCCCGCGTCCCCCACTCGATGCACGAACCCCGCGCCGTTCTCTTCTGCACACACAGCACACTTTCACACACAGCACACTATCACCCACTAACATTTATCTCTTTCTCTCAAACACGCACCACCAGCTTCCTGCTGCCCGCGTCCCCCATTCGACGCACGAACCCCGCGCCATTTTCTTCTGCACACATAACATACTATCACCCACTAACATCTATCTCTCTCACACACACACAACCAGCTGCCCGCCGCCCGCGTCCCCCACTCGACGCACGAACCCCGCGCCATTTTCTTCTGCACACATAACATACTATCACCCATTAACATCTATCTCTCTCACACACACCACCAGCTGCCCGCCGCCCGCGTCCCCCACTAGATGCACGAGCCCCGCGCCGTTCTCTTCTGCACACATAACAGACTATCACCCATTAACATCTATCTCTCTCACACACACACACCACCAGCTGACCGCCGCCCGCGTCCCCCACTAGATGCACGAGCCCCGCGCCGTTCTCTTCTGCACACATAACATACTATCACCCATTAACATCTATCTCTCTCACACACACACCAACAGCTGCCCGCCGCGCGCGTCCCCCACTAGACGCACGAACCCCGCGCCGTTTTCTTCTGCACACATAGCACACTTCACTATCACCCACTAACATTTATCTCTCTCTCTCAAACACACCACCAGCTTCCTGCTGCCCGCGTCCCCCATTGGAAGCACGAGCCCCGCGCCGTTTTCTTCTGCACACATAACATACTATCACCCATTAACATCTATCTCTCTCTACACACACAACCAGCTGCCCGCCGCCCGCGTCCCCCACTAGACGCACCACCCCCGCGCCCTTGTCTTCTGCACACATAAATTAAACATCTATCTCTCTTACACACACCACCAGCTGCCCGCCGCCCGCGTCCCCCACTAGAAGCACGAGCCCCGCGCCGTTCTCTTCTGCACACATAACATACTATCACCCATTAACATCTATCTCTCTCACACACACCACCAGCTGCCCGCCGCCCGCGTCCCCCACTAGAAGCACGAGCCCCGCGCCGTTCTCTTCTGCACACATAACATATTATCACATCACCCATTAACATCTATCTCTCTCACACACACCACCAGCTGCCCGCCGCCCGCGTCCCCCACTAGATGCACGAGCCCCGCGCCGTTCTCTTCTGCACACACAGCACACTATCACCGACTAACATATATTTCTCTCACACACACCACATGATAAGAATTAAATTATCAGAATCAACAGAATATGAATCTTTTTGTTCCATAAATATAGTATTTGTTAACATCTTAAATACAGCCAACTATCGGATCCTAGTATATTTATGTATCATCGGCTCAACAAATAAAAGCATATTGTGTTAATATGGCCCCGCAGGCCAAGCCGTGCAGGTGTTAAACGATTACTAACAGACGCTTCTATCCTTCATCAACCCCATTAAATGTGCCACATCTACTACTACATCCCCTCTCTCCGATTGTAGACAGTATTTGCTAAGCTTTTACAGTCTTTCAAAAACATTTTTAATCTATTGTGACAATCAAATTTACACCTGGTGGTAAGTGGCTACTGCAGTCTATGGATATCTGCAGCCAACTTCAAACGATAAAGGCGACCGATGTGTTGTCACCTCAGAAGACTAAAATGTAACGACTCACAGCGTGATACTGGCTCCCTATATCCTTCAGACCAGAACACAGCACCTGCAAAAAGTGCAAACACTGCTATTCAGCTGAAGAAATAAGTAAGAAAGAGGACTAGAAGTGCTTTATGGAGCGTATAATAGCAGCTCAATGCTGCTGTGTTCCGTAAGGTGAGTGTAGAGAACCGGAGACCCTTTTTACTGGAAACGAGGCCTTCCATCGTTGGCTTGTCACCTTGTTCTACAAAAAAATAATACACTACTAAGTAATTGACGAATAGCTTGTCAAATAAACGAAGAATGAAGACTTACCTAGCACTTTCAAGTAGTGGTCGACGTGTTGACTGAGCAGTGACTTGTCCGCGGCGCGGCGCACAGCTTCGCGGATGTCGAGCGCCGGCGTGGGGTTCGATTCCGCCGCCCACGCAGCAGACGACAGGTACATTTGTTGGAGCAATAAACGCATTAGCTCGCCCGCTAGAAGTACAATTCATCAATTATAACATATACATAATATAATATATTATATAACAGTTTGTATTTAAGTAAATTATTTTCAGAAGGAACGTTATTTATTTATTTTAACAATTTATCGTTATAAGATAGTGTAATTATTGTATATGCTATTATTATTATACGCAATTATACCTATTTCTACATAACAAATAATGTATGATGCTATCTTTGTGAACTCACTCATGGGACAACAAAACTAGTCTATTTCCCTCGCTATCAAATTAAGTGTGCAGAGGGCAAGTGTTAGGGGCGACTGAAACATTTAACTGGTTTCTTACGGTGCGTTATATTGCGGACGGACGTGGACCAGCCCGCACCAACGTACCATGGGAAGAGTATCGTCCGTGGTAGCGCAGACACGTCCGTCGCGGTACGCCCGATCCGCGGCGAGTCGATAACTTCAAAGGTGCAGTGTGAGCTCATGCGGTGCGGTCTGAAGTCGTCCGCATATACACAGACGAGCGTGTTAAAATCTGTTTATTTCACTGAGAACCGTGCACGCGTATAGCGGAGTTTTCTTGTTCGGAATAAAAGAGTGGACGAACGAGTAAATTAATTAAATGCAAATTTTGACTTTTTAAATCTATATCGAAATATACCCACGCTATGGAATTCTGCGGCACCAGAAAAACAAAAAAAGATCCACATGATGCATGGAACCGAATAAAAAGTAAATTAAAAGATGGTACTATTTCAATTAAGGAAATAAAAAAGGAAGATAATTTTATGCCGACTTACAGAAGACAAAGATCGAAAGTATGAGTCTATAGGACCTGGTAGTGAAGCTGACGAAGTATACAAGCCTGAGTGGCCCTTATACGTAATTTCTACTTTTTTGACGATGTTTACAAACAAAAAAAAACGAAGAGTTCTGAGGTGGGTAGATATTTATTTTAATTAAACCTTATCATATATAACTTGTTAAGTATACAGGGTGTAAAAAATTAGCTTCGAACATCCATAACTGCATTAGTATGGAAGGTCCAAACTTTTTTGTCGTTTTTACACATAGGTTTCTTGGGGAAAATAGATCAGTTTCATAAGTAGGTTCATAACTTAAAATAGCGTTAACTGATTTCTTTACACCCGGTTTAATTTCTTTGTTGTTGCTAGTAAGGGTACATTTTTGTTACAACTGACAATAAGGATGGGATTTAGTAACATAGAACTTCAAAGGAATAAAGACTTAAGTGTGCAGCTTTTATATTTAAAAAAATAAACACACAAATTATGTAAGTTTGTACGTATGTGCCTAACTATATCCTAACCTTATTATTTACTATGCTGCTATTTTGGTCGCTGGCCTGCTCACTAAGCGTAATTATTTTGCCATGCTACAGCGCCATCTGTTAAAAAATATTCTGCAAATTTATCTCTTATGGTCTTAGCAGAAAGAGTTGCTCTTCTTGGTATATTCCTTATAGATATCAAGGAAGTATTTTCGTCAGGATCATTTCATTCAGGTCGTGGGTTCGAATCTACCATTCGACTACTGGCGTGAACCACTCGTAACACAAGCAATTTAAGCTTACCACGAGTGGTTAAGAGGAATATTAGTAATGTTTATAGCATTGTAAAAAAAAATTCGCCACGAGTGCATCCAGATGCATTTCACCTTCATTTTCAGTATTAAAAGTACTAGAGAGTGTACATATTGGTCGTGAATTTTTAGATCGCCTTAAAAGTTGTGCAGTAAATAAGGACAACACATTATCGTCATTCATCATTACAGCACTTCACAAATCCACGGATGAACATAAGCCTTCCCCAAGGAATGCCACAAAGCATGGTCCTGAGCCACCTGCATTCACCGATTCCCTGCATGTCTTACCAGGTCGTCACGCCATCTAGTAGGCTGGGCCTTTTTTTTCCCCATCGGTTGTCGGTTGTTCGAGCTATATGGCCGGCCCATTCAGTCAGAGATACCATGAGCATAGCCCTCTCTATAGCTCGCTGAGCAATCTTGAGCGTTCTCATACAGCCAGCAGTGAAAGACCACGTCTCACTTCCATAAGTCATCATTGGCAACACACCCTGGTTCTACAGTCTCGTTTTAAGGTTTTGAGGTATAGCTGACGAGAAGATGTGTCGTAATTTCCCGAACGCTGCCCAACCGAGTTTAATCTCTTGGGAATTTTAAGATTTGGGCATTATGAAACTTGGAAATTTTGAGAATTGGACATTCTGAACCTGGATTTTAAGAGTATTACAAAAAACGCGGAATTACAAGGTTCTCTCGTTCAAATTATATGTTTTTCGTTCGTTGGTTGAAATAACAATTACTTTGCGAAAATAGTTCGATTTCTCTACTACAATAAGTTCAGAGCAAATTCTAGATAACTTATTTATTTATTTATTATCAATCAGGAGTGCTACCAGGCCTGGGCTCGCGCATCGACGTCTCGGGATGCAAATACCATCGCCCTTAAAAAGAAGTCAATTCTGCCTCCAGGTCTTTCAAAAGTGTCATTGTCAAGGCAAAGTCAGAGCACATCGGCAGAATTGGCGAGAAACTAGTTCGTCTTCCTTCGGGAACACGTGCATTCTCGTCTCTCGCCAAGGCTGACAGAAGTTCCCTTGGTCTCTGTCCAAGGGAACAAGAAAGCAGACACGTCGCATCTTTCACACTAGCAAGATCGTTAACTATCAATATCAACTGGAGCGGCCCTAGATTACTGCCCTGGCTTACTCCCGACCAAGTAAAATATCTTTCCGACAAATGTTTCCCGTATTGTACATTCTGCTGCCTATCTCTCATATAGCTAGCAAAGAACTTTAGAAGATGTGGAGTGAAACCGACGTTAGCCAATTTTTTAAATAATGCATCGTTATTTGCCGAATCAAACGCCCTTTTGAAGTCAAAATATAGCAGGTCCACCTGTTCACCCAAGTAGATTATTGTCAGTACTTCTTTCTGGTCTTCATGGGTTCAATTTTTTGATAATTGCTTACTAACCTGCAAAAATAAGATCTAACGGATAGCAGACTAGTATTTCTGATGCAGCTAACAGTACTGCTACTGGTCCATAATTGTCTAAGTTATTTCCATTTTCCTCCTCCATTAGGTACCGATACAACACGAGTAAGTTTCCACATCTTTGGAAATACAGCGGCCACTAAGCATTTGTTAAAAATGTAAAGCAGAGGTCTCTCTAGAACCAATCGACAATCCCTAAACATGTAAGGCGGGACACCATCTGGACCCACAGACCTTTTCCGTTTGAGTTTTTGGAGCGCTTGTCTCATTTCATCTAAGTGCAGCCACTCTAGATGGACTCACCATTCTCATCTCCTGCTTCTGCTACCGCTGCATCTACATTCAAATCCGCTCGTCGAGTACTATACACAGTGAGGAAATATTTTGCGATCTCTTTAACACCTTGCTCCTTAGATAATATATTTCCATTTTTTTTAATTTTCTGTAGATTTCCATGATCTCTTTTGATCTTAACGTAGTTCCAAAATAATTTTCGTACCTTTAAAAATTTTATTTTGAACCATCTCTTGGTATTGTTTTTCGGTCATTTCTATTTTTTTTACATTTGCCATACACCTGGAAAACGCATTGTAATCGATTATTGATTTACTTGTCTTATACCGTTTATGTAAAGTAGCTTTTTGTTTAATCGCTCGAATTATTTCCATATTGTACTACTCAGGATATGCATACTTAAAGTATAAAGAATTTCCGCTCTTCCTAGGCACGTAACAATCTATAATCGAGTTTAAATTATTATAGAAAAAGATCTATATCTATACTATCGTCCAAGCCCAACTAATAAATAGGCGTCCAGTCTATTGCAAAAAAGAAAAATCAGCTTTATTAAAATTCCAACGTGGTAAGATGTAGTTCAAAGAGCAGTCTAACTCTTCGCCATTATTATCTAGTCGTATATTAAGGAAAATCGTCACCTTGATTGGCGGGTGATGGACACCCATCGGCACCAGCGGCACCTTCGTCTCACTCACGGTCACACCTTCTCCCCTCTTGAATCTACTTTGCACTAAATCTAAACAATGATTATTGCAGTTCCTTATTTCATTACTCTGAGTTATTTCACAATAAGACTGAAAATATTCATAATAGTTACTTACAGTTGACGAACACAAATATAAATTAAAGTCACCTATCACTAACATCTTATTATAGTTATCAGAATATTCAGAATGTAATAACATATATTCATTTTATTTGTCTTCAAAACCATATCCACTCGCAAATCTCAACATTTATTGCCCAGTTTTCCCACTGACTTAATTTATTATATTTACTTTCTGGAACACCTATGGTAAAAGAAGCATAATCTCCGTTTGCTTGTGCCTTATTTAGTCAATTTTAATAGATACTTCTGCTTTTTTAGGTTTTCCTTCGTTATATCTGGTTTTAGTCGCCAAACACGTAAATATCTCTTCCTCTCAGTTCCCTGAATCTCGACTGTACTCGTTTTCCTCCTTTTTTACTTAATTTTTAGGATACCTGCTTTTTGTCTATTTACAACTGTCCAATTATATGTGTCTTTTCCAATTCCTTATTCTCCTCTTCCCCACTACTTTTATAATAGTTATTCTCTTTTTCCTTTCTCATCATTTGTGTATTATTATCCATCTCAGTAAAGTCTGCCGATTTCGTAGCTACACTTTCTTTTACGTTAACATTATTCACGGCATACTTTAGTTTTACTGCTTTTGCAAAAGACAATAAAGACCCCTCAGGGATTTATTTTGTTTCAATATCATAAATTTTTCCAGATGCTCATTTTGTTCTAATAAAATATTAATTTTAGATTCTAATTCATCTACTTTGTTTGCTTTTTCTTGAACTAATTTCAAAATTTTACGCAATTCTTGTAACTATTAATAGTCATGAGACAGTTCAAATCCGCCATTCGACTACTTATTTAAAGTGGTCAATGGGAAAAATTTGGAGAGCCAAGTACTCCTTTTTCTTTAAAAAAAAAGGATATAGGATAACTTATCCATACTATCTCACGACATTTCATTGCATAATGAATACTTGATTAAGTTTTCATATTTTTTTTAGTATATGTATATTTTTTATAAGCCAAAAAATGGAACTTGCATTAAGTCACCAAATGAGAAGTTAAAAATCCTCGACATATTTTTATTTTTTTCATTCATCAACATACTTTAAAATGTATGGCGAGCGCTTAGCCCCTCAGCTACCAAGTGTCTTGATAAAAAATTGTGCGTGTAATTGAGTACACAGGTACAAAGTGAAACTTCTTTAAGGCATATCATTCTTTTTTTATTTTATATTTTACATAAGTAGGTTAAATAACAGTGTACTCATGCAGCCTCGGCGGTGAAACGTTACAAGAAAACGTGACGTTTTTTTTTTAAATTCACAATTCCATTGCAAAACATAGGCCTCCCCAAGGAACGCGTAACTCCATCTAGTGGGGGCCGCCATACACTTCGTTTACCGGTAGAAGGTTGTCGCTCGAGAACAATTTATATTAATGTAAAGGGATTACATTAATATTCGAGACCATTTGAATTTACTGGCACCCATTTGAAAATTGACTAACATAAAAGCAGTAGAATGAAATATTACCATTGTCATCTATTCGCCGAGTCATTGCTTTAACCATTATATCATCTCTGAAGTCCTGGTGAAATCTGTCGTAGTTGACCTTCCAGTAAATATCTGGAACATAAATCAACTTTACATCAACACTATGTCCGTCTCCGCTTTGTACATTCCTTTTGTGCACTTACACAAAACAAACATAAAAGATTTTTTATAGAATTAATGGTGGCAAACGAGCACATTAATGTTGGTGAGTGCTTTAGTCTTCAGGCACCAACATTTATCCCTAATTAAGAATCAAAATACATTGTCGCCCTAGGCAACTAAGATGGAATGATTGTTACCAGTATTAAAGGTTTTCCGGTTTTCATCACTCATCATAAACAAGCACACACTCCACGTGATGTGAAGTGGATTATGTGGCCAATAAACATCTACATACATCGTCGATTAAGAATCAAAATTCAGATGTGTTGTCACCCCTGAGTTTTTTCTTTTTTCAGTATTTTAAGAGAGCGTAATCCTTCTCTGATCGTGTTATACTTTTGTGTTACAACCATAACATAGCTGAATTATGGTGGTGGCTACCACGCAACTTTGTTTTTGTCGGTAAATTTTAAGTTGTTTTCAGGTCTAGATTTGTGTTTTCCCCCTATGCCAAACTCAGTTTTTTATTATATTGAGTTGTGATCAGGAATTTCTGATGCCATCTCATGTTTCTTTTCCACCCATTATGCCCATCTCATGTATCTTTGTCGCCTCTTTCGACACCCAAAGCATGATATGGTGGTATGAATAACCATTACTATAGACGGGAGTAGGCTGGGATGAGTCCCTATATGCTTTCCAACACTTTTGGCTCTAATTGGGGTGTGAGTAACTATATAAGAACATATAAATATATAAAAATACACTCACTATCTTTAATATCTGCTAGACTGCCAGTAGTCATAGCATGTATCAACTGCCTGGAGTCCAGATCTGGTACTATTGTTGCCACTGGCACTAATGAAGGAACATCACTGCTGCCTTCTTTCGTGTCCGCCACAGGTGCCTGTTGGATGTAGCCCGCAGTGGCCAGACTAACAAATGTGTCTTTTAGTTTCAAAATTGTTATATTCTTTTCCTGAAAGTCCAACAGTAAGATTTCTTTAATTATTTCAGAGGGATGAATAGACTACTAGGTGGTAGGACTTCTTTTCTGACAGCAGCATATTTCTGATAATATTTATCCAGTAGGAGTTGGAATCGCTCATTGCTGCTGGCCGTATGAGGACCCTCAAGGTCGCTCAGTGAGCTATGGAGAGGGCTATGCTCGGAGTTTCTCTGCGTGATAAGACTCAGAAATGAGGATATCTGCAGTAAAACCAGAGTGACCGACTTAGCCCAACGGATTAGTAAGCTGAAGTGCCAATGGGCCGGCCATATAGCTCGAAGAACCGATAACCGATGGGGAAGAAAGGTTCTCGAGTGGCAGCCTCGTACCGGTAGGCGTAGTGTAGGGTGACCCCGCACTAGATGGAGTGACGACCTGGTAAGACATGCAAGAAGTCAATGGATGCAGGTAGCTCAGGACCGACCGGAATCCAGGACCTGCAGGGTAGAACTGACTGTATTGACCACTAGGTCACACTATTGTCAAGTATTAAAAACTTTTAAGTTATATTTTTTATATTCGTATATAAAAAACATCTTAGATTATACATCATACCTTGTCATCTTTATTCTTAGTAGCTACGGTGACCAATAATCCAGTAGCAGTACTTGTTGCTTGCTGTAAGAGCTCTTCCACCAAAAGCTCCGCCTCAGTACCATATTTACTTTTTATTTGCAAGAGATATCTATGTAACAGCAAAATAAAATTAAGTACTGTTAACAAATTAAAATTTTTGCAATTACTGATGTATCAATTGTAATAAGGTTGTTCTAGTGTATGTTGTGGTGTGCACACATAATAGCGAATCGAATCAATTTTGATATGAATCAAATTCGATCCCGACAGCCTGTCTCAAGGGAGACTGACTGCCATCAGCGCGGGACAGGTTTACAATGCCCCAGTATATGCGTAAACACAGGTCACTCTCTCACAGGACACTACCAGAGAGAGATTAGGCGCAGACCAACAGCTTTACGTGCTTTGCGAGGCACGAGGGTGACACGCTGCCAACTTCCTGACTCCAGGTAGCTTCTGAGAAGTTCTTGGCAGAAAAATCCAATAACTGATTTTGACCCCACTCGGGATTCGAACCCAAGACTCATGATTAGAAATCATGCTTACGACCATCAAACCAATGAGGCATTCGTAATAGAATAAATTTATAATGACTATAAATAATTTAGTTACTAATAACACGTTTAATAGTTGAATGATGGTGTTAGAAAGTTCAATTTCGTCCCATAGATGTCGTAAAAGGCGGCTGTGAGGAATGCTAGAAATTTTTTATGACTTTGGGCAAATAGGGTGTAACCATCTCAATGAGCGCAAATATTCTCCCTTTAGCCAGATGTCGCTAGTTGAAACAGAGGTGAAGTTGTTTGTTAGACAATCTCTTTTTAATTGAGATGTTGTGTTTTTAATTAAAAGTTTATCGGTTTCTAAATTATATAAATACACAAAACATTGTCTCAACGGTTTACTTTTTAGTTATTTGCACATTTTTATAAAACATTTTTTCAGAATTGGCTAAAAAATGGGCTAGATAAAAATAGCGATTAGACAAAATACAGGTTTAAGGATAGTTTTAAATAACACTGACAATTTCAGTCAGAATGTAATATTGAAAAATCTGGCATTAAATTTACAGATAGTGCTCTAGCGCACATAAAAATGTGCACCTAACAGTCCACCTGAGAAGTAAGTGACTTTTTTTTTAATTGTATAAAGGTTACAAACGAGCACACAGTCAACCTGATGGTAAATGCATAGTGTGGCCCATAAACATCTACATCTGTCCTTAGTTAAGGATCAAAATTCAGATGCAATCACCCCTGGGGACTAAGATGAAATGGCTCATTTCCAGTAAAAAGGGTTTCCCATTCTCTACACTCACCATATGAAATACAGCAGATTTAAGGTGCTATTTTACACTGGAATTTTGTAAGAGTGTAGTCTTTCCCGGTCAAGTCAAGACATAGGTGCTACAACCATAATATATCTGCAGCATGGCTCTACCACATTGATACTAATTAATGACTTTGTTATTAAATTATGATTACCTTGGGTATCTGATAAGAAGCAAAACATTATCAGGAAGCAGTTTATAATCAGCAACAACTTCATGCACCGATGGTTCAAATGATGCCAAATCAAACTTGAGAAGTGTGCGAAGACTTTCAATTACCTAGAATAAACAGAACAGTATAATAAAATAATAGATTAAACATTAGCCATAGTGTTATTGTTGTTGATATTTAAAGTGAATTTATTTCATTGATTTTTTTTTGTACAATGCTAGTCATCTGCCAATCGGACAACTAAATTATTTTATTTGTCCACTTATGGACAACACAGTTTGTAGTGGGGGTCAAAATAGTATCTATATAGGGAATATTAGGTATCTATATACTATATGTATATGGCATAGATGAGACACTCTGGCATATTATTATGCTGCATCCGCATGCTTGGCAAAATTCATCAAGCCTTTACAAATTCATATGTGTAGATATAGTGTTTGGTTTGGCTAAGTGTTATGAGTTATACACAACAACCTCGATATCCATTATGCTTGCCTCTTGAATATAAACTAATGCACTCACAAGCATGTGGATGGCAATGTTTGATTCCCAAACTCAAGCCAAACATTTGTAGATTGGAGTATGCAGCCAGTGTCAAGCATGTGGATGCAGAATTTAAGCTTTGGTATAAATAAAAAATGGCGGTAGTAGCTCCATCTTTTGAAAATGTGTCAAAATACTATGAAAATAGTGCTTTCAATGACTATGAGACAGCACTAGTATCAACGTAAAATCAATTTTTTCAATATTATATTTATGGTTAACAACTATATCAATAAAATACACATGGCTATAGCCGCACCTCAACCTACTGTTAATGATATAGCATGATTGAATTTATCACATTAGTGGACGTATAAAATATATTAGTTGTCTGATAAGCCGATGACTACACACTCCGTTACTTTTGACAATAAAAGAACAGACTTATTAAGAACAATATCTTTTATTGCATTATCATCTATTTTTAAAAACAAGACCTTTAAATTTGTTATTTTGTGACCTTTAAAAATTTGACCTAAAAAAATTTGTGATCTTTAAAGTTGTTTAAATTAGTTAAAAAATGTGCCTTTAAATTTTTCAGAAAATTCGTAAACCTTGAAAATTAGTTTATAAATACTGTTTAATCACATTAACCTAAGGTGTATCAATTAATGTTGTAAGAACGCTAAAAAACTCAAACTAATTAACACAATAGTAAGACAACAGCAATGACAATAGTAATCATGACTTACATCTTGTAGAAATATAATAATACCTCTGCATATTGCATGCCTTGTTCTCACTGACTGGACTTTTGTTCCTAAATAGAGATTATATTTGGCCAACTTCAAAAAAGAGGTTTTGATAGTTGGGTTAGTAATTAGGGAATCCCGATTGCCGCACTTTCCCTAACCCTTTGGAAATACATAGGGTATTTTTTATAAATTTTTGAAAATTTCAGAATTGAGTAGCAATTTGAAGCATTCATTTTTAACATAACATCACTTATTTTTTGAAAATAATCCTAGTAAAAGTAATTTTAACTACAAGTCTTGGTTATAATTAATTTTAACCAATATTTTTCAGTCACAATCTCATCTTCCCAATTACTTTTACCCCAATACAAGTTGAAAAACAAAATGCAACAAGTCAAATGTGTATGCTACAGTCAAACAACGCGAAATAGTACGCTGATGTCAAATGAGCAAGATTTTTAAAGAACATCGTTATTTATTTTCTAAATTTTCCCGAAAACCACGAGTTTTCGAGCTCAAAAATTTTGTACATATGTAAAAAAAGTATATCTTTCGGACAGTAGTCAGTTGAAAGTGCTAACTTTGGGTAATTATTCTAAAGGAGGACCAAGTTTTTGAGTTTTCAAGAGGTTTTTAAACACATCTTAACAATTTTTAAAGTAAAGAGTTTTGAAGAACTACTGTGAGAACTTGTGAGAACAAAATTATATTATATTAAGAAACTGATAAAACCTGCTTTCGCGGAAGTCCTGTAGTCTTCACGATCATAGAAATTGGCTTACTACCATAAATAAACAAATCATTTCCCACTTGTTGTACAAGTTCACCAAAATACCGATGAAGAATCTCTGAAACAACTCGTCCTAATTGATGCGACATTTTAATAAGATAATCTTTAAGCCATACAAAATAGTAAGTGTTATCTTCTTAAAATTTATAATATCTTATTCAATATTTTAATCTTATTCAAAAATAACCACTAAATAGTCACGTTCTCATGTTGTTTACAAAAAAGTAGTTTTACACACGATGATCATCGATGTTGGATAGTCATCGAAGTTAAAAATTAAAACATCGATATTTTAACATCGATGTTGCCACATGTCAAACATCGAAACATCGATGTTAGTGAACCAATAATCGAATAATAGGAACTTGTGAATAATGCGAATTCAGTATCAACTAAATCGTGCATCTTATATTGAAGATTAAAAATTTTGAATAATTCAGAACTCCTAAACGCATCGATCGCTTACAAAATATCATTATGGTGTGTCAAATTTAACTGTCAAGTGAGAACTGTAATGTCACAGTTGTCACTGCTTTCGCTTTGTTATTCTGTGGTGTCATTACTCTTTGTCGGTTGTCGCTTAATAACTATTCTACGTAAATTGATATTGCTGATATTGTTATTTAATTTCACTGCATAGTGCATTCGACTGTGTGAGTGCATACTTACAGCTTGGGCTGCCTAATTAAAAATATGAACAAAGGTGACGGGAAAAATTTATTATTTTCTTTTGGTGTAGTTTGTTAATTTTTTTCTCTATAATTATATTTTTTATTTTGCGATAGGAGTATTAGATACAAAAACTACGACTAAATCGGAAATTAGGTCTTATTAGGTTTGTGGGTATTAAAATTACTAGGAACCATTAAAAGATCAAAATAATAACATTCATCTTCATCGGCAAAAATATTGTACTATAGAATTTAGTAGATGGCGCTATTACTGAAATGCGCTCACTCTTATATTACTATATACTTTATGGTATCTAATATAATTACAATTACAAGATTACAACGATCTTTCGTTCAAATACTACTTCTTCTTCTTTCTTTTGTGGCGGTTTGATAAAATTCGCCAATGACGTATTGAGTAGAAAATGAAAGCTTATGAGTTTAATTAAAATAAGAGTCTGTGATAATACAAGGATTCAGTTTTCCTCCGAGAATTTTGACAAATCTATTTGTTGAATTACCTAGAACAAATATGACAAACACAGGTGTTAGACTCTTACCCGTATGTTAAAAGTGACAAGGATTTAAAGTTTCATATTATTAGTATTAATAAAATCACATAAAATATACACAAAAGGAGTACTGGTATATGTTAAAAGAGAATTAAAATCTATAGGTCGAGGAATATAAGGAGGAAGGTAATCATAAAGGGAGGAGGATAATTTGGGACAGTTGAAAAAAATATGGTTTGTGGAACCTTCATCTAAGCCACATTCACACAATGAGCTATCCCTTACTCTGATTTTTGCCAGATGTGCATGTGTACAGGCGTGTCCAATTCTTAATCTACAAATGATTGAAGTTGCATGTTTATTTGCTTTGTTAAATTTAAAGAACCAAGGCTTGGGAGGAATAACCTCTTGGATGGCAGCATAGTGCTTACCTTTAACTTTTTTGGAAACTTCCCATAATTTATTCCAATTTTCATTCAGTTTCCTTTTAGCTAGCAAAATTAGGTCATGTGAGTAAATTAAATTTTGTAGAATGCCATTAGCAATTGCATTTTTAGCGAGTACATCAGCTGTTTCGTTACCATGGATACCACTGTGGCCTGGAATCCAGGCCACTGAAACATGGATTCCTTTAAGATGGCATCTGAATAGGGTATTTTTTATTTTAAGAATTAGTGGAAACTTATGTTTGTTATGGAATTGATTGGACAAAATAGCTAACAAACAACTTTTTGAATCTGTGAAAATAACTGTTTTATTAAGATTATGTGATTCTACATATAACAAAGCTTCACTGATTGCAGTTGCTTCACCAGTAAAAGTGGAGGATAGTGAGGGGCATTTAAAGTTAAAAATGATTTTGAACTTAGGAATCCAAACAGCAGCTCCAGTATAGTCTTCATCAGAATGTTTTGAAGCGTCTGTGTACATGACAAGCCAATCTTTAAAGGTGTTTTCTATAATTTCTTTTAATTTCAAATTTGCCATTGGAGAATCCTTTTCTATACCTAGATCTAGATGAATGTCGGGTTGGTAAACAATAGCCTCGTAAGGAACATCAAAAAGTGAATTTATTTTGCATTGAAAGATTGGGTAAGGAAGCTGAAGAAAAATTACAAAACTTTTAAACAAGCAGGGAGAGTCCTTATGGGTCCAGTATCGGTCAGATGAGATATACTCTGAAAGAAGGTGCAATTTAGGAATTAGGGGATGATCTGAAAGTTGGCAGATCTTAAATAAGAATCTGTCTGAAAGGTATTGCCTTCTTAATCTTAAAGGAGGATCTACGCACTCAACCTGAAGAACATTTATTGGTGAGGATTTCATCGCCCCTGTAATAATGCGAAGGCATTTCGATTGAATTTTGTCCATTACTTTAAGGGATGATTTATTGCAAGGCTCCAACAGAAAACATCCATAGTCAAGGTGGCTTCGTATTAAAGCATTGTACAGTAATTTCTGAGAAAAAGGATGGGACCCCCACCAAACACCTGACAAAGACCGAAGAATATTTATGTTTTTTTTCGCATTTTTGTGTTATATATTCAATGTATGGACCGAAGGCCAATTTCGAATCAAGGATAACTCCCAAAAATTTAACATTGCCTCTAACTGGAATAGGTTGCTTATCATATACAACAGATATATCGGGAACTCGCCTTTGGCGGAAAAGATCACCACACTACTCTTGGCCACAGATAAAGAGAGGCCATGATTAGTTAACCATTCTTGTAAATAATCCATGGATGAGTTTAGACGGGAACATGCCACTGTGAAGTTGTTTGAGGAGATGTATAGAGCTAAATCGTCTGCATATTGAAGAACATTACAAAAAGAATTTACTGAAAGTTCTAAATCGTGAGTATATATAGAATAAAGGAGAGGACTAAGAACTGAGCCTTGTGGAAGTCCTTTCCATATAGTTTTTGGGGGAAGCAGGAGATTTTTAACATTTATAGATATTGATCTAGAAGAGAGAAAGTTAGAGACGTAATTGACTATCCTCACTGGAATGCTCAGATTAAGCATTTTCTGCCTGAGCACAGGAAGAAGCACATTATCATATGCAGAAGAAATATCCAAGAAAACTCCTATGAGAAATTCATGTTTTGAGAAGGCAATATGAATATCTGTGATCAAGGTACTTAGGCTATCCATGGTACTTAAACCTTTTCGGAAACCGAATTGGCTTTTAGGTAAGAGATTATTCCTTTCCAAAAACCACTCCAAGCGATTTTTTATTAAATGTTCCAAGATTTTTGCCAAAGTACAAGATAGGGCAATAGGTCGGTAACTGGAAGGGTCATTGCTAGACTTACCTGGTTTGAGAATGGGCAAAATAATTTGGGTTTTCCATTCAGCAGGAGGATCACCAGTAATATAAATAAAATTTAAAATGGATAGTAAGACAGTTTTAGTGTTCTCACTACTATTAATTATAAACGAATAAGGAATCCCATCAATACCTGGTGAGGAGTCTTTAAGGCCATTGAGTACAGTAAACAATTCCTGAGAAGAAAAGGGGGAATCAAATTTATCATTTGTTTTTAAAAAAGCAGAATTAAAAACTAGGCATTCATCATAAGATGGGACTGTTTGTGGTGCAAGTTTATTAGAGAATTCATCTATCCACGGGGGAAGGATCATTAGAAATTATATTTTCACTAGAAACTGCACAGCGATATTTTTTAACATTTCTCCAGACCAAAGATGGGGGAGTCCTAGGTGACAGTGACTCACAGAATTTAAACCAACCAGTTCGCTTTTTGTCTGACAGTAATTTTAAGGTTTCTGCAGCAATTTTTTTTATAAGAGATATAATTCTCTGCAGTCATAGAACGGGAGTATATTAATTCAGCCTCTTTTCTTCTCCTACAAGCTGCTGAACAATCTTGGTCCCACCAAGGAGGGGAGGGATAATTATTTTTGAAAGGTTTTTTTAAGGGGATTGACCTATTAGCAGCAGAAATAATTGCATTTCTGAACTCTATATATACAGTAGCAATATTATCATTGTTAATTGGGGGAAGAGTTGAAACCTCTTGTTCCAAGACTTTAGAATATAATTGCCAATTAGCTTTGGATAGATTATACTTTAGTCTTGGGCAAAATGTAAAATTTATTCTAGGTGAAGTAGGAGGAGTGATGAATATAGGAAAATGGTCACTGCCATAGCTAGAAGGTAATATTTGCCACAAAAGAAGGGAAGCAATATCTGGAGAGCAGAGAGTTTGGTCAACGGCACTTCTAACATTTTGTAATGGGGATACTCGACGGGTAGGAGACCCATCATTTAGAATACAGAGATTAAAATTATCAATAAGATCTAAAAATAAGGGAGCCAGTGAATCACACAGATGGGAGCCCCAAACAGTATGATGCATGTTAAAATCTCCCAAAATAACCATAGGAGGTGACAGAGAAGAGATAAGTGTTGCAAGTTCTGTTAAAACATTTACATCAGGATTAGGAATGTAAACAGAGAGAATAGAAACATCAAGGGCCTTAATAGCAACAGCATTTACTGCTGGACTATGAGAAGGGAGAGGAATTTGTGAAAATGTAACAGTTCTTGAAATTAAAATAGAGGTGCCAGCACGACCATCACTCCTATCATCCCGGAGGCATGCATAGCCTGAAACCCTAAAATGAGATTCAGGCCTAAGCCATGTCTCCTGGATGGCAAGAATGAAGGGATGAAATTTGTTAATGAGGTAAATGAGTTCATTTTTTTTTATTTCTAATACTCCGACAATTCCATTGAAGAATTGGCGGGACTGCGAATGTTACGGGCTAAGGAGGAAAGCTGAGTAAGTTTTTGGTGTAAGCTGAGAGGAAGTTCCGTGTCACTAAAACGGGAGATCATGTTAATTAGAATTGATATCATAAGTTCGCAGAAATTATCATTACTAGAGGAGTTGTTGTCATTTCCCAGTAGAGCACACCCATTAGGAAGGGAAGAATTCTCAACAATTGCTTGATGGGCTGCCATATCATATCCAGAATTTAATGGTGGGCTGCGGGTACGTTGAGGGATAAAAATTGTTTTTTTATATGATGCAGTTTGTGAGAGCTGAGCCGAAGGGGTTGAAAGACTGTCAGTTATAGTATAAGGGGTCTGTTGAGAACAATTACGAGGCTGGATTCTTGTTGTATCAGCAAAGGATCTTTTTGTCTGAGGGAATCTAGCTGAAGCTTCTAAATATGAAATATTTTCTTGTGACATAACAAGTTTAATAGATTTTTGCCTTAGATGTTCAGGACATGTAGGGTCTTTTGCGGTGTGGGGACCAGAGCAGAATAGGCAAGTAGGAGTTTGTCGAGTACAAGATAAACCTTCATGATTCTGTGCACATACAAAGCAGCGAGGAGATGATCGGCACTGGGAAGTAACATGGCCATATCTACAGCATTTATGACACTGAATTAGTGGCAAAACATATTTTTCCACTGGCATTGAGGTGTAAAAACAGTAAATATGGGAAGTTTTTGTCCAGAAAAAGTTAGAACAACCGTCTGAGTTGGAACCCATGAAACGCTATTGCTGTCACTCACTGATCGTCTATTAAGTCGCCGTGCTTTAATTATAGAACCGTATCCAGAGGGAATTTCTATAGCTGCTATTAATTCTTCTAGTGTCCACTCTATGGGAACTTGTCTAACTAGCCCCATACGAGTGATACTATATGAGGGGATGGTTGCTTCATATTTAGAAATTTGGAGAGCTGGGTGATCGATAAAGGTGTTTGCATCTGCAGCTGATTTAAACTCCACGGATATTCTATTTCGTCCAACTTTTTTGACTCCATCATGGACTATATTTTTAATATTGTTATGATACAGAAAGTGGCCGAATTTAATTGGTTTAAGAGTTACTCCAGACAGCTGATCATTTGAGATTTTACTTACGTGAACTAGAAAAGGAGCGGCATCATCTTGAGAGTACTTAACTTTTTTATTAATAAAATCAGGATGGGTATATGAGGATTGTATTGAAGGAAACTGTTGATTTGGATCAGTAATAACTATTTTTTGTGGATGGGCAGACTCGTTACTTACTTGGGCACGTTTACGTTTAATTAATTCTACATTATCAATGTTATTGGGTAAGGAAAAGGAATCATTGCGAAAACTTCCGGGATCGGGAGGTTCGTCCTCCATTATATTACTACAACAAAAAATTACATAAAAACGGCACAACTACAAACACTTACTAATTTACAGATATTAAAACCTCCACCAAGACAGAAAAATTTACTATGGTAAATCAACAACACTTAATAAAACAATAAATTTTAAGCAAAAAAGGCACGACACTTGTATCTCTCACTTCCTCCGAAAAAACTCCCCAAATCGTTCAAATACTAATCTTATAATATTATTTTTATTTAAGACACTTACCAAGGTACAAGTATTTCTTTTAGAAAGAGTGAGCGCATTTCAGTAATAGCGCCATCTACTAAATTCTATAGGTAAAGTTATTTTATCGAACAAAAATGGTATTGACTCTCAAGGTGGTGGTGCTAGATTCTAGGTGGTATAAGCCCAATAAAATAATATTCTCTTATTATATTTTAAAAACATAACCTCCACACTAGGATTTTCTCCTTTATAGTGGCCCTTATAGTTTACAAACATAAATCGTACAAGGACAAACATCCAGTCCCGGAACAATTATTTGTAGGCCACACAAATATTTGTACCGTGCGGGATTCGAACCAGCGGTTTTAGCGTTGTAATTCAATTGCTAAGTCGCTGCACCACGGAGCCGTCAAATTTTATAATTTAGTTTATGTAAAATGACAATTTGTAAATTTTCATTTAATAAATTTTTGTTGACATAGTATAAAGCCGTGTTTTAATTAAAATAAAATTACATAAATAATAAATAATTACCTAATTAACAAAATAAACCGATAATATCACTTCTTAAGATCGAAGAAGATGATGTACTGTGACACAGATGTATATAAAAAAAATATTAATTACTCTGCACTAATTACCTTCCGCTAATTAAATACAATGACGTGTCTTACCTGGATTGAAGAGCACCTCCCGCCCTCCCTCAATTGTATGCACTAACACCGTCACCACTAATCCCAGCACCACTACTCCCAACACCACTACTGCCGGCACCACTACTTCCAACACCACTATTCCAGGTAAGATACACCATCGACGATAATACGACAAGTGTTTCGGTTCTACACGAGGCATCCTCAGGTGATGTAGACTCTAGAGCGGAGCCCGTGTAGCTACTAAAATGCCACAAGACGTCAATTTACACATATTAATGTCAACACGAGATGTGTTTTGACGTTACAATCGTTTCCAAATTTCGCATGCAAATTATTTAGAAAATGCCAAATTGCACGCTATTGTTGTCGCTAATATTTTGTCGTTTGAATAATGGTTTCAAGTAGATTTTGATTCGTTTTGATTCGTAAAAGTGATGCGTTTTTGTGATTTAAGTGTCCGCGCGTATGAACTATTAGAGAAAATGACGAAGATGTAATTAAAAACCTCAAGTTATTTTGATCGCTTGGGCGCCTTATGAACTTGAGTGGCTGTCGTCATCACTGTCCAATGGATTGAGCTGTCGTCGAAATCTCCCAAAAACTTCGCAATGTGACGCATCAGCATATTGTGAAGAAAAAGATATAAAAATGAAGATTCCGAAAGAAATGATAGGCTCAGAAGGTCTAGAACCCAGAGCCGTAAAGCCAGTTAAATAAAAAAGCTATGTAACGTAATGCCAAAGATAGCGGAATGGCATGGAGTCTGGAGTATAGAGGTAAGGAGAACAATCTCTTATAGGAGAATAATTGAAAAAGTGTCCATCTGTAAGCAATAAATAAAAGTTCAAAAACTCTCCACAACAGCGCTGGAGTAGCTACAGGAAACAGCTACATGAAATGAACTTAGCAGTTGTCGACGGTGTGAAGGGTACTGCTAAACTGCTCAGTGGCTCTAAAATATAAAATAATTTTATTTTGTGAATATAGCCTTTAAAAGTCGACTATCCTACTTATATTTATCTGCGCGTTCTTTAAAATTTACCCTGAAGCTATAGTGACGCGACCCTTATTTAACGCTTTTTAATACACAGTCTGTACTCCTTACCTCTACACTCCACTCCACTCCAACGTCCATGGTGTAATGCATAGACCAAGTATTAAGGTTTTGGCGGGAACTTGGCCGACGACGGACTGTCACTCCTGTTTAGTCGCTTGAATAATGGTTTGAAGTGGATTTTAATTCATAAAAGTGATGTGATTTTGTGAATTAAGTGTCTGCGTTTGTGAACTATTAAAGAAAACGACGAAACAACTGCTTTGATGTTGATATAAACCTCAAGTTAATTTGATCGCTTGGGCGCCTTATGAACTTGAGTGGCTGTCGCTGTCATCATCAACAGTCCGCTAGGTTGAGTTGTCGTCAAAATCTCCCAAAAACTTCGCAATGTGACGCATCAGCATATTGTGAAGAAAAAATTTAAAAATGCCTATACTGAAAGAAATGATAGACTCAAAATATGAACCAAGTAATAATATATTCCACTTAGACAGAGAAACCTATTCTCTGTCTACGATAATCCTGATTATACTAGCTTATCTATGAATATATTAATATATAGGGCAATGCTTTGACTAGAGAAAAAAGAATTTCTCTAGTCAAAGGGGCAATGTAATGCACAGACCAGATAGAGAAACTAACGTTGGATTATCAACTGAACGTCAATAATGGTTATACGCGTTTTTGTGTCATTTTAATTATTTTAAGTTTTCTTGCATTATTCTGATTACATTCCTAATAAATTTTAGTATATATTAATAATATTTATCAGCATTTTCATATTGTATCTCATTTAGCGACAATTTCTTACTATCACATAACAGTTTAACGTAGCCTCTCGTAGTCGCCATGCCTAATGCAATTCACCTAAGCCACCGGATCCGAATTGTTCTGACACTAACATTATTTCCTCACCAGCTGCTTATGTTGAATTCAAAATGATTTAGAAGTTTCATTTCAAAAACCATGGCAGTTATTATCGCAAGAAATTTTCGATGACAACTGCAAAATTAGTTCAAATAAAAAGAAAAGAAAACATAAAACGAAAGAAAGAAGAGCATGCTAATCGTGTTGACATAAATAGAAGAATTTTATCTTTTTCCACCAATTCCTCATTCTCAGAATCGGACTGCGATACTGGTAATACTTCATCATCTAAAATTAAAATTATAGGCTCTAACTCTATCAAATTCAACATATCAGGACAACGTGCTTATGAATATCCCATGTCTTTATCAACCAATATTGCTTGCACACAAACATCTGAAATCCCACTTTCACAATCATCTGGCATTCCTCTATCAAAAATATTAAATTCTGCCAATAGTTATATCTCTTCTAAATCTCTTAACACGCATATAGATACCGATAATAAAAAAATAGATTTACAAAGATTTCAATCTCTTCGTCCTTATAATTCTACAGATTCAGGTCCTTTTATCGTTCATGTTCAAGTAAAAGAAGATGCTCCAATTCTGGTAAAACTTTAAATGCTTCATTTGGAAATTTTTGAAAAAATTAAATGTTCAAAATATAGTTAATGGAGGCCTAAAACGTATCGGGAAAAATAGAATAACGATGGAGTTCTCTAAATTTATTGATTTAAATCTATTTTTAGAAAATCCATCTGTATATGATAAATATAAAACCTTTATTCCATCCTTTCACGTATCTCGTATGGGAGTTATAAAAGGTGTACCAAAATATTGGACACAAGAAGAGATTATTTTTGAATTATCTACGTATCCAAACACCATTCCTGTGTTAAAAGTAAGAAGATTAAAATACCGAGTTCGCAATAAAGACAAAGTCAGATATTAAAGTTCTGAAAGTGTCGTAATCACTTTTTTTTTGTTTATTTATGCTATTCTTCCATACCTGTTGAAATTTATAAGCTTCCAACGATTTAATGTTCTCAGTGCTGTAGATTTGGACATGCTAAAGATTTATGTCGTTCCAAGCCAAGATGCTCAAAATGTGGAGGTGATCACTCCTCCTCTTCTTGCGACAAAAATCTTTTCATTGCTTATTTTGCTCAGGTAACCACAAAGCCACGGATTCTAGATGTCCGGAACACACAAGACAAAATAATGAGCACTCCTCCTCTTCTTACGACAAAGATTTTTTCGTTGCTTATTTTGCTCAGGTAACCACAAAGCCACGGATTCTAGATGTCCGGAACACACAAGACAAAATAATATTAAAATTGAAATGTCACAAAATTCAATCTCATACCTAGAAGTATCTCAAAAATACTCGTATCCCCAAGTTTCTTCAAAATCATATACTGATGTTTTTATTTCAAAAATCCTTGAAAATTCTTCGCTTTCCACTAATCCTACAATGGATAATTTTTTTTCACAACCCGCTACATCTAATAAAACTTCTTATAAGAAATCATTATATATTCCTAAACTATTCCGTCACCATTCACAAACAGGATATGACAAAAAAGTCATCAAAAAATTATTGAAGATTTTTCAATTCCGCAATCTGAGGATGGTTGTGCTCTTCGGGTTTTACCAAATACTTCACAGGTTGATTTTGATTCTGTAGAAAGCATTAAAAATTTCCTTATTAACATAATCATATCTTCGTATTCGCCGAAGTTACCGTCCCACGTTGCTCGCTTACTAAATTCTGTACTAAAAATTCTTCATGACATTCACTCTCACAAGGATCCTTCAATGGAATTGTAGAAGCATTTTAGATAAACGTACTGAAATAATTTATTTATTAAAAATACAATGTGTGTATCGCTGCTATTTCAGAGATATGGCTGAAACCGGATTCGAACATCAGAGTCCCTGGTTTTTGTTTTGTTCGAAGTGATAGATCTGATCGTTGTGCTGGATGTGCTTTGCTTATAAAAATAATATAACTTATTCCATTATAGATATTTATGATAAAATATTAGACTTTAATATTGTAGCAGTAAGAATTTAAAATATTACTTTCGTTTCTATTTGTGTTCCCCCCCTTCTGTCCATACGTTTCGCAGAATAAAATCTTTAATAGCCTCCTTACCCAAATAATTTATTATTCTTGGTGACTTTAATTGTCATCATTATTTATGGGGTGATGATACTGATAGATACGGCACTTTATTATACTCTTCCTAGTTTTTTTTTTTTTCATCCTTCACTTTTTATCAGACGACAATATTTATCGGATTCCTTTTTTTTATCGGGTTCTTCAATTTTCCAACCATCCACTAATCCTTAACATTCGTTTACTTTCTCAGTACATTTCAATTAATTCAGGAAAATACTATAAAACACCTAACCTAGTTAAAAGCTATTAACAATATAATTCCTTACTAAATCTTATTTATAGGTCGGTGACTCTGCCTCTTTTCTCCAATTCGTTTGACGTTCACTTTTCAAACCCAATGTTATATAAGATATAGGATTAAATAAATTTTCTATTTAATCAAATAAAAAAATTGTTTTGACGTTGGACAAGAATTTCCCAGATTGTCATTATATTTTTACAGATGCTTCTAAGATTAACTCAAAAGGTGGTACTGGCTACGCAATATATATACCATTAAAATTGGTGAATAGTTCAAAAAATGAAAAGTCCTCCCGAATCTTCAGTTTTTACTGGAGAAATATTAGCCATTTTACAATCAATAACATATTGTTATCTTTTTAAATTAAAATCAAGCGTGATATTTTCAGATTCTCTTAGTCTTTACAGGCATTGTTATGCAATCCTTTCTATTCCCGCAATCCTTTGATATTTGAAATTAAGAAGCTTCTATTCTTATACCGTTTCCATAACATCAACATTTCTCTTGTTTAGATTCCGAGTCATATTGGTATGTCTGGTAATGAATATGCTGACAAACTTGCTAAACAAGCTATAGTCGGTGGGGATACTTTCTTATTTAAAAATACTATGACCTTATAATTATAAGGACTACGAAATTATTATATAGAGATAGATGGCCAAACCATTGGAACAAAACCAAAATGACAAAAGGCTGGCACTATGCCAAAATTCAACCCATCATTCCTTCTAAGCCTTGGTTTTATAAATTATTCTTAGATAAGAAACATACATCAATGCTATGTAGAATATGCTTGGGTCACTGCTGTAATTCCGTTCACTTGCTAGGCTTCATATTAAAAAAAATTCCATATGTGAATGTGGTTTAGATATTAGTGATCTCAACCATATTTTCTTTTCGTGTCCTTTATATGATCATACTTCGTTATTTAGCACTGTGGTAAATCTTGAAATTCCTCTACCTACAGAAATTCGTTCTCTTTTAATTTTTTCTAAAAGAAGTAAAAATGTTTTCAATTGTCTTATGGGATTTTTAGATTTAAATAATATTAAGTTATAAAATTTTATTCATTATTTTTTTAGTATTCATACCAATCTTCTTCGTCTTTATTTAGTATTATTTATTATTTTAAATGTGGTATTGAGCTTAGTATTATTTTAATTCAATATAACATCCATAATTTATTTGATAAACTTCAGTAAAAGTCACTTCATGATTCATTAGTTCTTAACATTATAATTTCGGTTTTTAATCAGAATCATAGTTTTTCTTTAGATTGTCCGTTGTTTCATTACAAGTTACAAGTACTTTTATTGACTGGAGGTTGGCAGTAATTATTAGGTCGAATAATTATTGTAAAAAGAAATAAGGTGAAAGTCTGTGCAATAAAAAATTATAAAAAGTTCTTTAAAATTTAGACTATAGCTACAGTGGCGCCACCCTTATTTAATGCTTTTCTACGGACACTTTTTATAGAGTCTGTACTCCTTACCTTTTTCTGTCAAGAAATTCTCAGTATCTGCCCGGAGTCAGGAAGTTGGCGGTGTCTCACCCCCGTGCCTCAGAGAGCACGTAAAGCCGTTGGTCCTGCGCCTGATCTCTCTCCGGTTGTGTCGGTTAACCGTCCCATCGGATTATGAGAGTGCACCTGTGCTTACGCATACCCTTGGACACTTTAATCCTGACATGTGCCGATGGCTAGCCTCCGTTGAGGCAGGCCGCCGTGGCCGAAAATTCACCGAAAATCACTCCATAGTTTATGTAATGCTAATGCTGTCAGGGGAGTTTTAGCGGGAACTTGCCAGTAGACGGATTTTCATTCCTGTTTTGTCGCTTGAATAATGGTTTGAAGTGGATATTGATTCGTAAAAGTGATGTGATTTTGTGAATTAAGTGTCCGCTCGTGTGAGCTATTAACACGTTGATGGACAGTACTCGCTTACCGATTGCGCTTGAAAATACACTACTTTTTTCCATATATTGGCCATAGGCGTTGTGTCACAACACTGCGTCAATAATTACCTATTGTGACACAACGGATATAGACGTAAACGTCTCACGACGTACTGGCACATGAAATGTGCATTTAAAGTGCGTGATTTGCCAGAACGCCTGTCGACGATGGCGTCGAGACACGTCTTCCACCTTTCTTCAGTTTTTTTTACTATGTCTTTAGGATTATCTTTGCGATTTGTACGTAAAGTGCCAGTTGTATGAATTCTCAATTCAAGTAATTTTTGTGACAAGCTCACAGAATTGTCGTAGTTGTCCATAAATAGATGATGTCCATGTAATGGGTATGAACGCATCAACTTTAAAACAAGTTTTTCGGTTTTTGATCCAGTTTCAGGAGTTGAAGCTTGCTTTCCACTATACATTTTCATGTTCAGAACATAGCCTTCAGGTGTTGCTAGTTGGAAAAATTTGATGCCATAGCAAGCCTTTTTGATTTGACTGGCGAAAGTGCAAACGACCTCGAAATAAAAGAAGAGACTCGTCTAACGACAGTTCTTAGCCAGGGTTATAGATTTTTTTTTGAAGTTTAGTGTTATGATATCAATTGGTTGTCCGATCTTATCATCCCCTTTGGCATCCAAGTTTGCTGCATAATAACACAAAATTTGTTCATATCTTCTTTCTGACATCGTGTAGCTCAATACGTGATCATAATGTAGTGGATCTGATGGCGAGAAGAGAATTCTTTGCTTGGGGCATTTTACATGACCTTTCAAAAGAGTGAGACCCAAACACTTCATAGTTTCTTCGCAATTAGTCTCACGATGTACTGTTTTACGACTATGTCTAGTATGAGGTCTGTTAGTGTTACAGAGGCGGTTCCCATAACCGTTTGTACAGATTTCAATAAATTCTAAGAAATTTTGTGGAAAAACGAGATGAAAAAAATCGACAACATTATTTTATCTTTAATATTCACAGTCAAATCACATTCAGACGTGGCAAAATCGAATTCAGGTATTTCAGTAACTGATGTAGACCATGACTCCTCTGTAATAAGTGAAATAGATCAATTAATAATATGCTCAAAGTTTGGCTGATTAGAGATGCTCTGGGACTCGGTTGCAAACATTTCATTATTTGAAGGCCCAGCAGTTATTTGTTCATCATCCATATTTTCTTGACGTTCTACTGAATAACATGAAGTTCTGTCGTCGTTTTCGACATGATTCTGAACATCATCAGTATTTTGATGACATTCTAAGGACGAACATGTAGTTCTATCATCATCATCACCCGAAGAATCAGAAGACTCACCCCGGATTATAGCCGCTGTTTCTTGCAAGTGACTTGTTTGCTAACTTCCAACTGGGTCTTTAGAAATCGAAGATTCACTTTCAGAAGGTCGGTAATCCTTATCTGATCCATATTCTACATCATCCACAAACATTTCTTCAGAGGAATCAGGAGTGGACGCGCCATCAAATAATTTCTCTAACCGTCTTTGATTTTCCTCAAAGGGATCCGTCTGAAAAGTAAATCGTACCGTTTACAAACAAAATAAGACTCAAACATATGTTTTTCTTCTAAAAGTCTAACTTAGAAGACTCAAAAAATTGTATTATTTATTGTAAGTACTAATAAAACAAAACAAAACGTATAAAATTACACGTGGCTTACCCTTGTGAAATATTTGGTTGCAAAAACAGCGCGTAAGCACGTGGGGCACCACTTACGCGCACTACTTCACTGAATATATGTAAATATGACGTCAAGGGGCGTACTGTGCTTTCGCGGGGTAGTACAAAATCGTCGTTGTGTGAGTAACCGGACTTTTTTCAAATGTGTGTAAAACTTGACGATGTGACAGTACAAATACAAAAATTGTATGTACAGTGACAGTACATGTAAGGGCTAAAACTCGAACGTCGACAGACGTTCTGTCATATCGCAAACTTTACCGCAACGTCTATAGGCGTTACTGTCCGTCAACGTGTTGAACAAAACGACAAGACAAGTGCTTTGATGTCGTTATAAACCTCAAGTTATTTGAATCGCTTGGGCGCCCTATGAGCTTCAGTGGCTGTTGTTATTAACCGTCCGCTGAGTTGAGCTGTCATCAAATTCTCCCAAGGGCTTCGCAATTTGATGCATCAGCATATTGTGAAGATAAAATATAAAAATGAAGATTCCAAAAGAAATGATAGGCTCAGAAAGACTAGAACCCAGAGCCGTAAAACCAGTTAATAAAAAAAATGCTGTCAGGCTGTCAAACTAATTGAATAAAATGTATTATTGTTCATAGAATTAAAAAAAAGATTAAAATGAACATTGAAAGTGCTGCTATAAACATTCTCAAGCGAGGAGTAGATTTGGACTCAAAAAAGCGTTATACGGAAGCACTTGTATGTTACCAGGAAGGATTACAAATATTGGTAGATAAAATGAAAGGTATGTAAACAATACGTTGTGTTACTTATGTTTACATTGTTGTTCTTCATTGATTTGATGATTGTTGTAAAAAACAGGAGAATGTGATGATAAAATAAAGATATACCTAAGAAAGAAGGTAGAAGAGTATATGAATAGAGCGGAAACTATTAAAAAGTTGGTGTTACATCAAAAGGAAACTGGTCAGTTCCATGAACAAGTGCTTATAGAAAATAATTCCACTGGGCACAGCTACAAAACACTTTTTGGTCGGTTTCTAGACGAAGATGTTCAATATGTTGTAGTAGAAGATCCTTATATCAGAAGCTTTCACCAGGTTTGTTGAACAATGAGATTTGCATGACAGGAAGATTTATAAGTTCGATACTAAGTGGTAATTATCTTGTTTATGTCAGATGTAAAATAACTGACAACTAACAACTATTCATGCAGAATGCAGATGTTAACATACAGGCTAGGAATGATTGGATGAAGTATTGAAGAGTTAGATATGTAGGGAATCACAGTATATCCAATTTTTAACCAATAATTTGGATCAAATATTTGCCTCTTATGACAAGAAAAACATTAGCTGTCACAAAACAAAGCACCAGTAGCAGATTGAAAGAAATGATACCTAGGCCAATTAAACTTATTAATGGGCTTGATGATGTAGTGGCTGTGTAAGAAAAGACACTACACTATATCATCTCATGGTCATTGTAAGAGGATTGTGTTTTAGGTTTTGTTGTAAACACATTTTAGAAATTCGTTTTCATTTTTATCTTATGAATAAAACAAAAATAAAATGTAACAGATCAAGTGCTCAAGCCAGTTCCGACCATTGCTTGTTAAATTCTCTTTCAAAATTCTACCTACTTTAGTACTAATTTACTCCACAATTGCAGAGAGTATGGTAACATTTCAAATCCACCCACCATACTGCACCAAGAAAGCCTTAAAAATTCCAAGACTTTTTAACTCTAAACTAAAATAAAATCAAATTAAATAAGAGTGTGGTTTGCAAGATAATATTGTGACCAGGATTAAGAAAGGAATGCTTGGGTGGTTTAGTCATGTGGAAAGAATGAATGAGGAAAGAGTGACAAAGCAAATTTATGTTGCAGAAGTGAACGGCTGAGTTGGAAAGGGATGTCCTAGGCGAAAGTTTGTCAATCAAGTTGGCAATATATTGAAAATTGGCTAAATTAAGAGTATCCTTTACTCACAAGCATGTATGCGTAGGTATATGGATGTAGAGGAGGTGTCAGGATCGTGCCAATTGGAAGTCTAGTCTCTGCCTACCCCTCTGGGTGACAGGCATGAGTGTTTATGTTATGTAAAATAAAATTTATTTATTATAGTTTGGGTATTTGCATATTTACAGGGACAAAACTTTCTAAGACTCTGTGAACTGCTAGTGAGGTCCTGTGGTAATCTGAGGCACATACAGCTAGTGACTTCAAAAGGTAACAAATCAGAAGGTGATCAGAGGGAATGGTTTACTAATTTAAGAAATGATTTAATTAAATATAAAGTGCAGTTAATAGTAAAATATTCAGAAACTCTGCATGATAGGCAAATTATGTAAGTATTTGCAATTTTTTAAACATGTAAATTTTAATTCACTTAATTTCATGTTAAGAATTATTACATTTATAGTACAGACAATTCTTGTGTACTTTCTTATTTCACCCATTGTTAATTATGATTGTGCTGTGCTGATGCATATTTTTCTCTTATAAATGAAGCCCTCAACATGTTCGACTATCTCTTCATTACTACTTATTTAATTTTATTCTTTACAAGTTTTGTCATGTTTCTGCATTCACCTCTTATTTAAAATGGCATCCTATTTTAACAAGAAAGATATGTCATGCCTGGTGGTAAGTGGATGCTGTGGCCCATAGACATCTAAATTTATCCACAATAAAGTATCAAAATGCAGATGTGTTGTCACCCCAGAGGTCTAAGATGGAATGCCTCGTTGTTTCCAGTAAATAGCGTCTCCAGTTCTCTACATTCACTGTATAAAACACCGTTACACTGGTATTCTGTTCAAGTATGGTCCATCCCTCGTCAAATAGACCCATTCATGCTATATCCATGAAATATCGCAGAAAAATATTCAATAATAAATAATAGACCATTTCAGATTACAGAGGGTGCAAGATGAGACAGGGGCCGGAATACCTGGGGTCTACTCTAGCTATATTTATTTTTTAATAATTGAAATTATCATAATTAGTTAAAGGCAATCATTAAAATTGGCATAGGAATCATGTAATATGTAAATTAAATTTTTTTTTCTTAGAGTTGGCTAAAAAAGCGGCTAGATAAGTAAATAGCTCTAGACAAAATAGCAAAATGCAGGTTTAGGAATAATTTTAAATAACAGTGACTATTTCAGTCCGGAATGTCAAATTGAAAAAATCTGGATATATATAGTTTAGTTTAGTTTACGACGGGCTGTTTTCCGCAACTCCACGTCTAAGCGCGTATTTTGCGTGTGGGCAGAATAATATGCTTATTCGATCCATGATATCTCCCTGAAGAAGCTCAGCAGTCCCTTGATGTTGCAAGCAACCGGGGAGCGATCGGTGTCCGGTGTCTTGGTCTTTAAAGTTTCTTTTCTTGTTGTTTCGGGTGTTTATTTCAGGTAGGGTCTCCTGCTTGTCTACAGTCTATAAATTTTTCCAAGCTGAGTGTGTAAATTTTGAAGTATCTACGTACCAGTGAACGAACGTAGCCAAAGGGGATTGGTATTATTGGTTCCGGCCCTATAGTTGCTAGGGCCGATCCCCTTCTGGCCAGTTCATCTGCTGCATCGTTGCCTCTCGATCCACTGTGTCCCTTGATCCATTGCAGAGTCACATTGTTGTGCTTACATACCTCATTCAATCGTTGATGGCACTTGTATATCAGTCCCGAGTTCGTCACATTGCAACTCAGAGCTTGTAGTACCGCCATACTGTCGGTCAGTATTCTGATGGAGAAGTCTTTCACCTTCCTAGCATCTATTGCTGTGGCCGCTTGGATGATACCCATGCATTCAGCCTGGAAGACTGTGTTGTGGGTACGAAGCGGTGTGCATATGTGGATATTAAGGTCTTCAGAGAAAGCCCCAGACCCCACACCTTCATTTGTCTTAGAGCCGTCCGTGAAAACTTTGAGCTCTCTTGGACCCTATCCTTCCAGATGGTCAGTTTCCTTCAATTGTATCCTGTACTTCTTATCAAATACAAATTGTTTTGGGATCCTATCATACTTGGCTTGTAACATAGGAATTTTTGAGTAAATTCTATCGATTATATGTGTATGGGGGACTCTACTCTTACTTAAAAGATTTAGGGTCTTGAGTCTAATGGCAGCTAAAGTTGCTTCTTGTTGTATATATAGATGAAGCGGTGTTAGTTCCAGCATAGCCTCCAAAGCTGCTGTTGGTGTTGTCCTTATGCAGCCCGTGGCAACCATACAAGCTAATCTCTGGTAACGCTGTAGCTTTTGTATAGTGGTGGCTTCATTGGTTTTGGTCCAGCATACCAGAGAGCCGTATGTGATCATGGGCCGAATTACAGTTTTGTACAGCCTCAGTATAATTTTTGGCGTTAAACTCCATCGTTTGCCAATCATGTTTCTGCACTGCCAGAAAGTTAAATTAGCTTTGCTGATTTTGTTTTCTATGTGTTTGTTCCAGTTAAGTTTACTGTCCAAGGTAAGACCTAGGTATTTTACCTCGGAAGAAAGTTGGAGTTTTGTGCTGAAAAGACTTGGAAGATGATAGTTATTCAGCATTCGTTTTTGTGTGAACATTACTATAACCGTTTTATTTGGATTAACGGTTAGGTCATATTCCCTGCACCATCTCTCCACAATACGGAGAGTCGCTTGGGTCAGGTCGCACACAATGCTTGCTGTCTTACCAGAGACCAGTATTGTCAGATCATCTGCATAACCGACTGTGTAGAAATGATTAGCGTTTAATTTGCTGATGAGCTCATTAATGACCATATTCCACAGGAGAGGTGAAAGAACCCCACCCTGCGGGCATCCTTTCATGATCTGAATTGTCTGAGATTCACCAGCAATCTTTATTGTTCGTGTACTGAGCATGTTTACTATCCAGTCAATCAGCGCCGGTTCAACATTATGTCTACTTAGGGCACCTTTTATGCTGGAGAAATTTGTTCTGTCAAAAGCACCTTCTATGTCTATGAAGGAGCCTAGACATATTGCTTTGTTTTGGATGGCCTCTTCAATCTTTGTTATTACCTGGTGAAGTGCCGATTCTGTCGATTTACCTAAGCTATAGGCGTGTTGTTTTTCGTGTAGCGGTAAGTTAATTAGCGCCGACCCTCTCAACTCCCGTTCACATATCCTCTCCATCGTCTTTAGGAGAAAGGATGTGAGGCTAATGGGTCTATAGGATTTAGGGTCTGTATAGTCGTTCTTACCTGGTTTGGGTATGAACGTGACTTTCACTTCCCTCCATCCCCTAGGAACATATTTAAGAGCCAGACATGCCCTCATTATGGCAACAAGTCTGACTATTAGGACTTTACCCCCCACTGGAGAAGTACCGGGAATAAGCCGTCAGGTCCTGCTGCCTTATAGGGTTGGAAACTATGAATGGCCCAATGGATTTTGTCCATCGTCACCACTCTTTGTGCTAATTCCCAGTCTTCATTTGTTGGTGTCAGTGCATCTTCATGCCGGTTCACCCTTTCAACTACACAGCAACCAGGGAAGTGAGTATCAATTAGGATGCGTTGGGTTTCATCCGGCGATGTTGAGTAGCTTCCGTCGGGTTTCTTTAAAGAGATAGATCCCGGCGTGTTCTGTTTAGCTAGGATTATCCTTATCCGATTTGCTTGTTCACAGATTTCTATGCTACCACAGAATTTGCGCCACCCTGTTGAGCGTCGATACCTGATACATTTTTTGTATTCAGACTTAGCTTTCTTATATAGAAGCCAGTCTTCATCCTTTGAGGTATTCATTGCCCTATTTAGGGCTTTTCTTACCTTCTTACGTTTCCTGTCTAGTTCTTTACCCCACCACTGTTGCTTTTGCTCAGCATGTTTTGGTGGAGTGATTACTGGACATGATTCATGGTAGCTATCGATCATGGCTTTAGTGACAGCTGCTACCTGTTCTTCTAGGAGCGATTGATCTGCTATGGTATTAGTTCCCCCAAAACCCGCGAGCGAAGACGTCAGCCTATTGAGGTATTTTGTTTTATCCGTCTTGCCGGGATTTCTCCATGGTGGTATAGCGGGGATATCGACCTGTAGTACGCAGCAGATCCATCTGTGGTCTGAGCATGAGGCCTCTTTCGACACATGCCATCCCGTTATTAGCTTAGCTGCTCCTTCTGTTGCAAGTGTGAGGTAGATTATTGTGCGACAGCGTTTATTTATGAAGGTTAGTTCAGAACCAGTGTTTAATATGGTTAGGTTAGTGCTAAATAAATATTCAACTAAAACCTTAACTCGTTCATTAGGTTTTTCCGTTCCCCAAAGGGGATGATGCGCGTTGGAGTCCGTCCCGATCACAACCTCTAGTCCGGCCCTCTCACAGAAATTCACCAGCCTGACGAGGTCGTGAGGGGGAGGGGTGTCTTCCTCAGGCATGTAGACCGAGGCCACGACTAACCTTTCCTCCTGTGTGTTTTGTAATGCTACGGCATACATGTCTCTGGAACAGAAATCTGTTAGTGGTTTTGCACAGATATCTTTAGTTGTAGAATAACTTACCTGTTAGGTTGTTTAGGCATTTAATTTTACCGGCCCCAACCCATGGCTCTTGGATTAGGGCTATGGCCGTCCTTTGTGTCTTCAACCACTTGCGTAATTGAGCCGACGCTGTCTCACTGTGGTGGAGGTTGGCCTGCACTAGGCTAGTTTTGGACGAAGGGCACGCCATCATCGATCGCGTCATCCCCGTCCCCGCCAAAAATAAGCCTGCCAGCAGATCTCGGTTATCATCGTCAGCCACCGAGTCGGAATTGGACGGCAAGATGCAGTCCTCTTCGTCGCTCAGTGAGCTGCCGCTGAGCCCAGTTTCCACTGGGGGTTTCGGCTCGGTTGTGCAGGCAGTTTTTTCACTGGATTTGACATCCAGTGATGTCGATGTTCCGGCAACCATGGCCACGGTATCCATGACTTCCGGGTTCTTTTCTGCCTCTTTGCTAGGTGGGGAATCAACGAATTTTCCTCCACGACCCTAGAATTTAACGTATACCGCCCCACATACACATGCGAGACGGCGCCCGGACTGGATATATATAAAGATAGTGCTCTAGCACACAAAAAATGTGTGCCTTACAGTCCACCTGAGAAGTAAGTGACTTTTTTTTATTGTATAAGGGGACAAACAAGCACACAGTCCACCTGATGTTAAGTGGATGCTGTGGCCCATAGACATGTAAATTTATCTTCAATTAAAAATTAAAATGCAGATGCATTGCCAGCCCTGAGGACTGAGATGGAAGGCCTCGTTTCCAGTAAAAAGGGTCTCCGGTTCTCTACACTCACCATACGAAACACAGCACCTTTAAGTTGCACCGGTCGAGCCGACTCATTCATGCTGCAACCAGAATATAGCTGCAGAGTGGCTCTACCACGTAAAAATACTACTGAACTACCACAGTCCACAGACTACTGCAGTCCATGGATACCTGTAGCCAACTATAAACTAAGAAGGCTATAGAATACAGATGCATTGTCACATGTAAGGCCTAATATGGAATGCCTCACAACCTGTTATTATATTCTATACCCTTCGATCCAGCACACAGCGCACTGCTATTTGGTGGCAGAAAAGAGTCCTTTTCCTTTTCCTAGGTAGTCTGCTATATCGGACAGTAAAAACTTATGTTTTATAAAACGGAAGTGACACATGAATGTACAATCCACCTGATGGTAAGCGGCTAATGCAGCTTATGGACACCTGGTACTTGCTACCTTATTACGTGGTAGAGCCCTGCTGCAGTTATATTAGTAGTATAGTTGTAGCACGAATGGGTCGATTAGACTGGGGAAGTACCATGCTCTCACAGAATACCAGCGTAGTAGCTTAATGCTGCTGTTTTTCGTATGGTGAGTGGAGAGAAAAAAAAAGAGAACCGGATACCCTTTTTACTGGAAACGAGGCATTCCATATTAGTCCTCACGGATGACAACGCATCTGCATTTTGATTTGTAATAGAGGATATATGCAGATGTCTATGGGCTACAGCAACCACTTACCATCAGGTGAACTGTGTGCTCGTTTGTCACCCTATCCTATAAAAAAATCCCTGCAAATTTTTGTTTTATGTTAGTGTTATTTTTTAAATCAAAATAGGTAAAAAGTAAGCCACATTCGCCACCGGGATTGGCTTACTTTTTACGAATTATTTTAAAGTTTCTAACGTTTTTCGAGAAAGAAAACCAAAAGGGATTGCCTATAATAAATCTTAGTAACAACGCCAACATTTCAACGTTTTTTTAAATAATTTTTCCTTTATTTATTTATTGCATTTGCAACCACTGTTTCTGTAACATGTATTTTTGTCAACCGTACTAATCATCGACAGGTACGTCACGACATCGGCAAACTTTCTTTGCGCGGTTAATAAAAAACTCATTCCCCATTTGTAGTTTGTTCTATTGGTAGCCGATTTCTTCTACAGTGTATTTATCTTTTGTTCATGTTGTTTTATACTCTAACCTCTATATATGGACTCAAAAATCCTACGTCGTAGTAACGTCCATTCTATTTATGGACCATATTAATATAATGCCATCATCATTACAGCCCTTCACAAGTCAACTGCTGAACATAGGCTTCCCCCAAGAAATGCCACAAAGCACGGTCCTGAGTCACCTGTATCCATTGACTTCCTGCATGTCTTACCAGGTCTTCACTCTATCTAGTGGCGCATCGCCAATCGCCATACCAACACTTTTCATCCCTTGCGACTCCACCTCGGCTGCAGCGATATAGGGAGAGGCCAGCCATGTGAATCCCTACTTTTAGCATGGGGTACCAAGCCACGGCTACTAAACCCCCCTCCCTCCCCCCATGACAAGGCGGGAACCCGTTCAGAGAGCTATTTCTCACCTAAACTTACTAAGAACATTAATAATTTTGCAGTCCCAATATAAAATTACTCCCTTGATATAGTCAATTGGTTATACAAGTATTTAAACAGATTTAACAAATTTATGTCCTCTAAATACAAAGTTATCATCAGGCGACCTCACCACTTGGCTATGGCCCTTGAGTTTGGGGGAAAATGAGAAGAGTAGAAATAAAAAACTTTCGAAATAATAATTTAATACTTACTGGTACTAGTACTACCAGTACTAGAGAATATTGTCGGTATACTGCACTTTTTCAGTGATGTGTTTCTCATGTCTAATAAAAAAGTCGTCTGTGAAATGATTAGAACAAGGATAGGTTGCCAATTCACAGTTTTTGTGCTTTTTAGCCATAATTTTACTCTAGATTCAGTTGAAAACCTGTTAATAAACATTTGATAATTATCCGTTGTCAGCGATTTTGTTGTTAACAGATATGGGTAGGAAAGAACATGGATAAGTATTATAAACAAGGAACTCTACAATCCTATTGAATTTTACTATTTACCAAAACTCAGTAATATAAAGCCAAACATGTTGGTAATTACGATATTAAGACTAGTAACAAATTTTTAAGTACATACCTATATTATCAAATAGTTTTAATTTGATTAATATTAGCTGTAAATTCACTTACTTGTGGTATGTTATACCACTTTACTTGTGGTAAAGAGTTTTACATATTACTCACGCTAATTATTATTAAAAATAATTGTTATTATGTAACTAAAATACTATATTTTTTTAGTTTAAAAGTTCAAAATACAGAGATAAGATTTAAATAGGACGTCAGACTTATTATGTCAGTTTTAGTTCCCGGTACGAAAAATGGTGGCGCTTCAAATCAGCACAGACATTTTGTATAGTATAGCCAGTGCAGTGTACTTGTATATATAGAGATCAATGTGTTTTGTCACTTTAATTTCAGATTGAGTTCTGGATGGATAATAAAAATTGGACGAGGACTGGATTTTTTTAAGCCACCTGAAAACAAATTTTGCCTGGGAGTATATGATTTGGACTTAAGGCAATGTCATGAAACAACTGTTGATATAGTGCATTCAAAAAATGTAAAACAATCATATGGATAATGACAACTTATTATATATTAATTAGTTTAATTAAGTGTAATATTAATTAAATGTGAACATATTAAATATATTTTACACAATTTTTAAATAAAACCGTTGTGTTTTTGGTGATTTAAATTTTAATGTTCATTATAGTATTAACATTTTCGTATGGAAAAACATTAATTATGCCTAACGTGTGACCATACGTCCCGCTTTAGGAAGGGCAGTCCCACTTTCAGCTCCCAGCGAGGCCAAAATGGTCCCGCTTTCGCAAACCGACCAAACGATAATTTAAAATTTATTTTTCCCGCTCGCAACGCGTGGCGCGGTGCGGTTGCGGGAGCGCGCAACGCTGACGCGTGTCAGTAGGTTAGATAGATCCCGCTCGCCGACGCTCACTCACCGTTCCTCCGACGACTGCAAGTTTTGTTTTAGTTCAAATCGGACTAAACGAAGAGTAGTTTTTTAAAACAACCGATTCGCCGACATCCAAAGATTTGAGCATAGCAGCTGAGGGTGCGTTGGCGTTTCGCATCGTGCAACATAATTACATCTTTCGCTCAAATGATTGTTTATCTCGTTTAATTCAAGCTTGTTATGATCAAAAATTTAGACGCGCTCGTACAAAATCTATAGGTATTGTTGTAAATGTGCTGTCACCTACGCAGTCACTACCGTCTTTACTACAGGAGCACACGGGGCCTGTGCCCAGGGTATGTCGTCCTGTATCGTCACGGAGGCCCCCGTGATAATGAGATATTGGTGTCCCAAAATGGAATTAATTAGAATGCCTAAAATATATCACTTAGATTGCCACCTATCGATACCCCGATGTTTAATGGTGATATTAAAACTTGGCCGTTATTTATTACTAGCTTTCAAAACACTGTACATAACAATCCCTCTTTATCGGACGCTGAAAAATAGATAATATTATCTAATTGGTAAGCTAAGTGACAAAGCGCAATCTGTGTGTACCGGTTTCACACCAACAGCAAATAATTATTCGTTAATCTTCGAAACGCTTAAAAATAAATATGAAGATAAGAGAATGCTACGATATGCTATCCTCATATTTAGATCAAATATTCGACCATAAAGTTATGTCATCCGCGAATATCAATAGCCTCCAACAATTTTTGGATAAATTACAACAGTAACATCAGCGGCTGCCCTCAAAAACCTTAGATTTGATGATCTTGTGGACTTTGTGCTTTTACATATTGCGTTAAAAAAGCTAGACCCGGACACCGTGCGTTCGTTTGAAATGGAGAATCGTGGCGTCGAATTACCATTGCTTGAAGCTTTTTCATTCCCCGTGAAAAGTATAGTATTCAATTTCTCAATTTTTTCTTCGATTTTTGAATTTTGGCTTCGTTTCTTGTTTAACCTGGTTGATTGATGTCACTTGCAATTGAGGACAACGCTTCAGAAAAAATTAAATAACCATTTTGCAAAGCATTAAAAAATGCCTCCATATTTTAAAAATGTTTTTCGAAAATCGCAGCTCAGAATTGTGGTTATATTTTTTGCATGTACAAGCAGCGACCTTTAACGAAGTTGTGTTAAAAACGTGTCTGCAATAGAGTCTACGAAGGAAATTAATCGTCTCCGAGATAACCTGGCACTCAGAGAGCACGGTTTTCCTACCTCACACCGCCCGTAACCTACTTCTAAAATTACAAGAAACTGCAGTTGCTATTGACCAGCGGAATGTTAAAACTGGAGGGGCTGAGTTAAGACAAGCAAAGAATACTTTGAGCAGTGGTGTCAATTCAACACAGAACTAGAACTAGCTAAAGTAACTAGAATTACAAATTTGTGCGTGTCTTTCTCACAGAATAGTAAATACAGTGGAAGAGGAAGTGGCAAAGTTCATAATTTGAACCAGAAGCGGTGTTGTAAAACTAACACATTAGCAAGGAACAGAGATTTATATATATATATATATATATATATATATATATATATATATATATATATATATATATATATATATTTTTATATATATATATATATTTTAGAGCGGGCATTGGGAAAATTTAGATACAAAAACTGTGCGCACGCGCGTGTTTTAAAGCCCTCTAGCAAGAAATAGCAATACTACGCTGAATATTTATTTGGAAAACATTTTAGCTATTTCCCACTAGGTGACGTTTCTAAATATAAGGTAAAAATCGGTTTTAGGCACTTCGTCAATCACTAACATTTTTGTAAATAATTAGTGACGTTACTGGATAATAGAGGGCAATGATTACAATAATTTTTCTTTCTTCTAGAAAAATCTACCAGAAATAATAATATTTAAAGATTATTTGGTAAATATACATTATTCTTCGGATAATAAACCGTACTCATGTTCATCTTTTGCTCCATATCGTGACTTATTTTACCTTAATGCACAACCGGGCATATCTTCCTTAAAATATTTTTTAAATTTATGAAACAAATGCATCTTGACCGATCTTGACGATGTCACTAAGACTAAATGACAAAAATCGAAGATATATCCTATAGGACAAAAGTTATAGACGACAATTTTGCTGCTGATGTCCAGTCTATTACTACTACATACTTAAATGTCTTTGGCAAGGAAAGAAATGTGTACCGACAATTGTGAGACATTTGAATAATTTTCGCGTGATTAGGGTATATAAAGAGGTCTAGAAGATTTCTAGAATTGTCGAGCAAATTCAGCCACTTAACGTGAGATACCGCAGTATATAATACCGTGGTCAGTTTAAAACCACACCATAAGATCGTATAGAACAACATACATTCGGAATTCTGATTCGAGATTCCGAACGCAGCAAGTTCATATAAAATCAAGGACCCGTCACACAAGTATAATAGTTTTCCGTTTAAAATTTTACGGGCAAAACAGGATTCCGAGTGTGTGTGGTGCGACCCGTTCGGAATTCCATTTTTTTTTTTTTGCGCCCGAAGCAAATATGGGCAACCCTCCGGAAAGCGGGGGAGGGAGGTTGGGAATGCTCATAGCATACCACGCAGCCGGCTGCGTGGTTATGTGGTGACTTTTACCCACTAAACCCAACCTTTTAGGAATTGGCTTAACGATCTGACTAGAGATCTCTAAGCCGTATACGAACGCGACCCTCCTTGGCAGAAAGGAGGGCGCACGGAATTCCATATGTACATAGCCGACCCTAAGAGCATATTAATGTTTTTTTTATCCAAAAAATTAACGAGCAAATTCTGTTACTCGACGCTAGATGTCGCAATAATAATTTCAAATTAGATTGACCTTGTCATACGTTACCTGCTACTCGATCAACTAAATGATATAATAATAGTAATACAATAAAAACAACCATGTTTATCCGTTATTATGGAAATAAAATTAGTAAGTTAACAAAATTTATTGGAAACTAGCGATCTGCCCCGGCTTCGCACGGGTGATATCTGGATTCTACAACAGCGCCACCTACCGGATCCGCAATATGTTGACAAACTCTACAGCCATAGAGTAATTACTTTGCGGCAATCTGATGAACGGTATGGTAGCGTATAAAATACGAACAAATATTATTTTTTATATATTAGATTGCATTGATGTTCTACGAATACCTCGATAATTCATATACATTTATTAATTTTTGCAATCCAATATTGTATTATAAATCATATTTATGCATATTATATGCTCCTTTTTTATATAATAAAAGTGAAAAAGAGCACACTGTCCACCTGATGGTAAGTGGATGCTGTGACCCATAGACATCGACATTTATACTCAATTATGAATCAAAATGACCTCTGAGTACTAAGATGGAATGCCTTGTTTCAAGTATAAAAGGTCTCCGGTTATCTACACTCACCATACGAAATACAGTAGCATTAAGCTGCTATTTCACGCTGGTATTCTGTGAGTGTGTGGTCCTACACCAGTCGAGCAGACCCATTCATGTTACAATCATAATAATATATGTAGCTGCAGCGTGGCTCGACCACTTAAAAGAAGTTTTTAACCATATGCCTGCAACTGATAGTCCATTAAGCAGTATTGCGCCTATTTGAAGCTGCATGCTCCGCCCATTTGCGCTTTCTATTGTTTTTAAAATTCCATGGTGAATTTCGCGTATAAGCTTTACGGTACTTAACACATTCTCAGTGTAGCGTTACGTTCGTGAATAAATATAGCAATAAAACTGCATTTAAATAAAGAGTATAATACTTTATTGTATATACAAAACAATAATTCATGTTCTATAATTTCTATACAAAATGTATCTGTATTAAGTATACATTATCTTCTAAGTCTACGCTTGTAAAGTTAAGTGGAGGTGGTTTCGATGTCATTATTTGTTAAATATTTAAAATTTAAACATAACGTGTAAATGGAAACACTATGTTGCTATGTGTAAAACAAATTTAAGGCTTAAAGTACCGAGTCTTTTTTGCACATATTATGTAAAGTTATGACTAACCCAAAATATAGATGTAATAAATTATTTACAAAGGGAACATGTGGTTGCGTTAGTAACTATAATACAATATTATTATATATGATAATTCCATGCCTGTTTCAAGTTTAAAAAGAAAAATTAGAGAATAATTTACCCAACTATTAAGTACGACATAAATTAAATATGGTGTATGTATATTAGATCTAAGAATAAGTAGGCTAAGGCTGGGTAATAAATAGCAATTAAGACCTGAGGCATAGTGTTACCGATTGCCTGTTCAAAGTAGCAAAAGCACCAAACTGTGACTGTGATATTTAAATTTTAAACTATTGCGCTTATATCAGATGCGGTAAAAATATTGTAACATGTTGGGATATATAAACATAAAATAGTATATGTGCTAACACTAGACACATAAATAATTTTAAAACATATTTCTGTATTTAAGAACAACTTTAAAAACACATTAAAACGTGCATGTGTTTTTAAATATTTAATATAATAATTTTATTTCAAAACACATTAAAATATTAATAAAACTAAATCGGATTTGAGTATGAGGACTAGCAGTAATATTTGTGTATGGCCTCTTGATAACTTACATGTATACGACCTTAAACACTAACCATAAATATTTTATCTTACAAGGAAGTCTATAAAAAAGTTTAATTTAAAAACTGAGTGCTTAGTAAAACAAAAGTTTTATGATTACACATAAAATTAAGAAATATTTTTTTCTGTAAAGCCTGAAACGATTGTTTCATTTGTCTTGGTCACAGAGTAATTTAAGGTGGTTGCACAACTAATATTTTTGATCGAGTTTAGCTTTTTTTTACTTATATATTACTTAACTAAAAACTGAACAGTGATGACATTTTAAAGATTGAATTGAAGAATTGAAATACATTTTAGAAATTAAGTTACATGTAGTAAATATGAATGTTTGACACTATATTGTGATTTCAGAAAGTTTATTTACAATTGTTGAAATTCCATAGCCCCTTGGAATACATCAATATATGTAATTTATTCTGATTTCATACAATCATTTAATAATTTATTTGATGCAATACCCTGTTATAAGTATAATAAAATATCATATCTCAATATTTAAACGTAGCTTTCTTGTTTAGCAGAAAAAAGCATTAGGGACTCCATTAAATGCGGTCTAACCATTTCGTCAACATCTTTCTGGTTCTCAAAAGCCTCTGGATGATGTTTGTATATGTTTCTAAGTGCTTTTAGGCAGTGTATTAGTGTCTGGTCCGGGTTCACTTCGACGAGAGGGCGCGTTCGTTGCATCCTAACCAAACGGATAAGATGGGGAACGCCTTCCAATTGAACGATTTGCTGCGCAACTTCTGGTAGCACTGTTAGCCTGTAACAGACAAAATACTGAATAAAACTAATTTTACGGTTTTTATTGTGTACTCTTAATTCTTAATAATAGTTGTGTAAATTTGTAGTCCATGTAGTAGTAGTGTAAGAATTCGACTACCCATATCCAACCCGTGGTGTAGTAAAAGGGGACAGAGGGAAACTAAACCAGAATATGGGCAGCTGTATCTTCTTGATAACACCTTAAAAATAATAAAAACTGGTTGCGAATCCGCCTTCTCTAGCAATGGACTTTTATAGTCTCTAATGAAAATTTATAAGCATATAGTTGTAATAATTTACAAGTAATAATTATTTATTTAATCTTCATTGTAGTACAAGGTGTACTGCAATGGAAGGATTACAATGGACGGACTTAATATTTTCTAGTTTGCAAATTAATTTCATTAAAAAATCCCACGCGTTTTTAACGCTTAGAGTCGACAGTATTATGCACAGAGTACTTTTTATATCATGTGTGTTTAAAGCCATCTTCAATGTTTAAGTTTAGAAAAAAAGAACAAAAGGGGATAAATGTTTGTGCTTCTGATAGTCAACTCAATAGCCTTACAAGATTAAATTTTATTAAAAAGTAAAAACCAACTTTAACCACAGAATAAATAATAGTACTACGTACTTCAACGAAAAAAAAATAACTTCTTAATGCATAAATAATTTCCAAAGCTTTTTACTAAGCTCCGACAACCGACTGTGTTGGAATTGAAAAATAAAGAGTCCATTCATTGTGTTAAGCAATATCTGCTTTGCTTTTGTCCGCATCGGAATGGTGCTCGCCTTTTCTATAAAATGTTGGTGCAATAAATACCTAATAAAACTGAATACAGTGCAATTTTTATAACTCGAACTTCGTTAAGTCGTAATTCTCAGTAAGACCAAAAAAAATGCCATTCTCTTTCGCTGAACCTTAAATATGCGGGTATTACGAATTATTTAGACTTTGTGACTTGAACAAAATTATATTTCCCTACGAAGGATTCTCCGAACTCATAGCAATAAAATCCAAAATGAAAGGCTGATCCTTCTGTTCTATTGTGTGTACTTTGTCACGTGCAATGAATGAAACCACATCTGTGTATCACCTGTTTATTTATGTTAAGAAAAAAATTCTCAAAATTATTTTTAAGTCAAATACTCGTTAGCTCGATTTTTTCGAAAAACTTTACTTTTAGTAAATAATTGGTTTTAAATCAAGAAAACATAATTATAGTTAACAAAATAAACTCTGTATGCGAGGGTCAATAACTATTGGTTAACAATAACAATATTAGTATTATCATATTGAACGGAAGGATAATCTACGGGGTAGTAGGAATTAAAATGTAAACTCATTGTATTATTTGCCAATAATGGCAATCAAAAATTAGATTAAAAATGTAAGTAATGTAATTTAACTAGGGTAACAAACAATTCTTATATAACCTTTTGTACACAACAGTTTGCCTATAATAATTTAGAATTTTGTATTACAGGAAAATTGAGGTGTAACAATAGAAGCAACTATCTTTTCTGGCACTAATCTATCATTTCTTTCTTCTATATTGCCAACTTCGGAGAAGGCTCTCGCTATACATAAAACTAGCTAGATATCAGATGTACCTTTAGCAAGACGAAACATTTCGGGATATCTTTAAATTAGTGATTCAACGAATACGAATATTCGTATTCGCCGAATAGCTTCGTCGGCGAATTAATTCGCACTTGGCCGAATAGTAGACATTTACCGAATATTCGTATTCGCCGAATAGTAGCATTACATATTGTGTGGTGAGGACGAGTAGCCGAATAGTAGACATTTACCGAATATTCGTATTCGGCGAATACTAATCACGAATATTTAATAACTAATATTTTTGTACGTAACTCTAATTACTGACAAACTGAAAACGCGTGTTGTCGGCGCGTAAGCCCTAACGACGGCTACACGAAGGCAGAGAATTATTACTATTTTATTAAGTAAGATAACAATATACGGAAACACGTTTTGTTTCAAGACGTTGAAACTAGATGGGACTCAACATATCAGATGAATAAATTACATGAACAACGCATAGCGATACAAGATGTTTTACCATCTGTACCAAATTGTCGTCATGAAATCACAGCACGGAAATGGGCTCTTATAAGCCAAATTATTTATATTCTGGCCAATTTTGAAGAAGCTGGTTAAGCAAAGAATCAACGAGAAAAAACGGGCCAAAAATATTTTTCACTGAAACCATATACAGTTGCCTCGGAAAGGCTTTTTTCAACGGTTGGGAACATCCAGACTGAAAAAAATCACCTAAAACCAAAAAATCTACAATTTTTAGGTTTTTTTAAATAATAATTTGCCTGTTGTAAATTTTAATTATTAGAACAATATAAATATAATAAGTTTTAGTGGTTTGCTGAGCGCGCACACACACAGCACTTTAAACCATTAAAAATTATATTTAGGGACTACTTTTCTATGAAGAAGTTTAACATTATAGAATCAATATGAAATTTTCTATCCTATAGTGCAATAAAAAGTCAAGTTATCTTATGGATAATTATTTATAATCTACGTTAATTTCGTAAAATTTCCATGCCATTTTCGCGTGAATGTTATTGTGTTGATTTTTTTGATTTTTCTAGTGTTTTATTAGTATTTTAGTATAGTATTTTATTATAAAATTGTAATAAAAGTTTTTGTGTGAATATAATTTATTTTTTTACGTAAATAATTTCGAGTAATATATATTGATATAATTTTCACGCTGCCGACATTCGCTTGGTATATTTTGTTTTTGTTATCAAAATATAACAGTCTTTTTGTAATGAAGTAAAACCTGAGTACTATATAGAGAATTTTGTATAGATTTTTAATGCCAAACTTCTTCATAGAAAAGAAGTCTCTAAATATAAATTTTAATGGTTTTAAGTGCGGGTGGGTGCGGTTGCATGCGACCGCTCAGGATTTGCCGGGCGTATGCGATTGCATCGGATTTTTATGGGGATCGAAGGGTTAAATATTACGACTCCATCACTCAAATGGATTACTAATGCGAACTGCGTAGTAAAAGGTCGACTAGTCGGCCTTTTTTCAACCGACTAGTCGACCAATCGGCTAATCGGCCAATGGCATAATCAGCCTATTTCTAGTAAGAACGTTACCTGGCGAGTGCGTCCGCGGCGTGGCAGTGCAGGCGCGCGTGCGCGCGCAGTTCGGCGGCGCGAGGCGCGAGCGCGGGCGGCGAAGCGCGCGCGAAGCACAGCAGCGCAGCGCCCGCGCCGTGCAGCCGCGACAGCGCCAGCACGCAGCGCGCAGCACGGCTCAGCGACGCCAGCAGAGCCGCCGTCTGCTCCTGGTGCATTACAATTACACATGTGTCATTCATTCATTCCTAGTGATCCGATCAATCAAGTATTCATTGCTCTTACGAACTGAGTCTTTCGGGTTGTTCATTCAAATGGATCATTTCGGGTTTCAGTACCCTGTAATTTGTGAAACTTAATCCGATAATGTCGATCGTCGAAGGTGATTAGACATTACTATACTCTTTGGGTCTTTGGTCATAGGTCCTGTCAGTCGTTTGATCCAGAACTTTAAAAAATGAAATTACAATCATCGATACTTCCCACCGGGGACCCGTGTCAAACAAACGAATCATTCACATTTAACACATTTAGTAGAGTTGCCAAACGTCCATTTCCACAAAAGATATTTTAAACTAGCTGTTACCCGTGACTTCTCCCGCGCGGAATTTATTACGATTGCATTTCATGGGTTTAAATATTTCCGCGAAACCCTAACTCTTTTTTTTAATAAAAGTAGCCTAATATACTCCTTTTAACATCACCTATCTGCCAGTCAAAGTCCCACCAAAATCGGTGCAGCTATTTTGGAGATTATTCCGATCAAACAGCCAGACAGACAGATAAAAAAATCAAATTTGTGTTTTTTTTTGTGTTATAAGTACCGTACATACTTTCATATGCATTTACTAAAAAAAACTGTTATTTTGACACTACAAACAGACACTTCAATTTTATGTATTTGTATAGACAACGTACTCTATTTAAAACCCATAAATTAATCTTGTTTTTTCATTTGAAATCTATCAAATTAATTCAGACAGCACAAACAGCTTTCTAAATGCATATGAAAGTATATACGGTACTTATAACAAAAAAAATTTACAGTCTGTCTGTTTTTTCGGCTAATCTTCGAAATGGTTGCACCGGAATTGACAGGACTTTTACTGGCAGATAGCTAATGTAATAAGGAGTAACTTAAACTACTTTTATTTTAGAAAAAGAATTAGTTCCGCGCAAAAAAATTAAAACCTTTATAGGTTTATGGGGATTATAATTCAGAAAAGATAGCTTGATCTCTGCGACAGCTGTCAGTAAAATCACGCCTATGAAGTCCTGAATTTCTTAGTAGTACGGACAGTACCTGTCAATGTCATATTTTATGGGCATACCGACCTAATTAGTGCATGCCCATAAAGTATGACATCGACAGGTACTGTCTGTACTACTAAGAAATTCAGGAGTTCATAGGCGTGATTTTTACTCACAGCTGTCGCAGAGATCAAGCTATCTTTTATGAACCATAGTTACTCAGTCATGACTACGGCGTGACTAAGGTCTTAGACCATACAGCCTAGTTTGATGCGTACTACTTTATTCACAAAATTCTTTACAATATGCTAATGCATCACATTGAGTATTTTTTAGAGATTATGAAAATAATTTAAGCCAGCAGACAATTGATAACGATATTATATCTAGCCGCATGAGCGGATAAAAAAAATTGAGTCTTATGTCACCATCGAAGCATTTGGAATATATGTAATTTTCACTAACACATCAAATATGCAGATAATTAAGACACAAAATTGCACCACATTTAAGTATCAAAATCTATTTCAAATCATTATTTAAACGATTTTTATTTTTGTATCACAGCCGTGTGAAGCCGGGGCGACTCGCTAGTATAGTATAATTAGATATCCTTCTCGTTTCTTAGTAATCGACAAAACTACTTCGGCAGCTAAAAGACCATTATTATTTTGTCGATTATTTATAATATTTTCCTACCTGCAAAAACACGGAGATATTCGGTCCCCGACGCTTCACAGCTTCCAGAAGTTTTTCGACTGTGCGATGTCGAGTTATCACTTCAACTATATCAGATTTGTTGTTCTCGTTCTCATTTCTCTCTAACTCCAACTCTCTTACTAAGTTAACGAGGCAAGCCGTACAAAGGAGCAGGAGTTGACAGCACTCAGTACGGGAAAGTATAGCTGCAAGGATACGAAAACATTTAAAAATATGTACATAATTAATTTATTTTTATAATAAAAGGTGATCAACGAGTACGCAGTCCACTTGATAGTCATGTCCTCCAGACCGAATTTCAGCCCAGGACAGGATTTTCTTTCACTATAAGCCCAGGACAGGATTATAGTGCACGAATGTGTGCGCAAAAACAGATGCACTCTTTACACCCTCACTCTAATAGTTCAATGGGACGGAAATCTGACCTGATCGAAGAGATTAAACGCAAAACCAACAGGTTTACGTGCTTACGTGTTGGAGGTGAAACACCGCCAACTTCCTAACCCCGGGCTGCTCCGAGAATTTCTTGACAGAAAAATTTAATAACTGATTATGACCCGACCTGGGATCACGTTCAGCAGTCGCGCTTACGAGCATTAAACCAACGAGACAGGACAGTCAAGATCTACGGTACCCGCATAGTAAGTATACTTTACATGTAAGTGGCGTCCATGGAAAGGCCGAAAATATCTCATGGCTTCCAATAGATGGCAGTATATCATCTCCTTTGTATTTTTCAGCCCCTAAAACTCGATTGCTGGACGGGGATCGCTCCCGTGATAGGGAGGATTTAACATTATTAAGTCGCTTTACAGGCGGATTGGCGTCAGTAGTACAATTGTCTTGTTCCTCTATACTCCATACGTCTTGCATTTTGGCGCTGTCTCGAGTTGATAATACTGCCATCTGTCGGTAGCTACCTCGAAAATAAAACTATTTTTAAAATACTCAGACCCGACTGACAAGAAAGTCGAAGGTGTGGGACGATTAGTACTGCAATCGCTGAACCACCTGGCCATAAAGCAAATCGTATGTTTGTAGAAAGATAGAAGTAATAGTATAAAATAATTAATCACTGAAAATTAGTCTGTAGAATGTGGATGTCGGAAAAGCCAAATGAATGTGTCGGCTATTCTCCAACAGATGTCACTATGCTATCTTACCATGTACATATTATGACCAGTGTGAGGGAAAGCAAAATCTTATTTTCTTAGTGGCTAAAAGCACAACTTCCATAACATAGCAGTTGCAGTTTGATAGATACAATGATTTGCAACATTTTTTTAAAAACATCAATAGATACAAAAATAATTTTATATTCTATATAAATATAATTATAACAAATCCAATGTAAATAAATAAATCATAGATAACGATTGTTAACACTTTAGCGTTAGTTAAAAGATGTCACCAGATGTCGCTAAGATCCATAACAAATAACATCTCAAACGAATGTTAACCTCGAGTGAACCTAAAGTAAATATTGTTTTTTGTACTTTTAAATGTCATTTTTTGTGTATTGATATAAAAAACTCACCTGTAATATTTTCGACAATGGAGTTTAGATATAAATGTAGTTGTGTAAGATCATAATGTCCTCGTAGCCATGGCGCAGTTATTTGTGTGAGAACTGTGATAGCTTCCCGCATCTGAGGTTCGGGGTTCGATCTGTCTGACAAAATATCTGACAGGATTTCTATTCCTCCTCCCTAAAATAGGTTTAACTAATAATTAAATAATAATATTTATTCCTAAATACTTAAATAAATTATTACGTTGTAGAGCCATGCTGGAGCTATATTATTAGTACAGTTGTAGTACGAATGGGTCGGCTTGACCAGGGAAGGACCACGCTCGCAAAGAATACAAGCGTAAAATAGCAGCTAAAACAGCAGGTGCTTTGTTTAGTATAGTGAGTGTAGAGAACCGGAGGCCCAATTTACTGGAAACGAGGCATTCCATCTTAGTCCTTACGGGTGACAACGCATCTGCATTTTAATTCCATATCGAGGATAGATGTAGTTGTAGATGTCTATGGGCCACAGCAACCAATTACCATCCTGTGGACTGTGTGCTCGTTTGTTATCCTTAATCTATAAAAAATAAGTTTCAATAATTATTTTTAATTTTGGCTACAAAATCTCTTTTTAAGACAGGCCAGGGCGGGTCACTGATCAACAGAAACATGCGTCTTCCACTTTCCTTTAAAATGGTCGAGGAGAGCGACAGCTGTCACACGCATCATACTGGTGAACTACTGGTCTGCTCAGGATTTATTAGATTTAATTTCTATATTTTATTTTGTTGTGTAATTTTGTAATAGAACATGTTTTGATTACCTATGGGTCTATCCTTTTCATTCTGATAAAGAATATTATATCTTTAGCTTTCAAAAAATGAAAACAGAGGATACCTGCGGAGTCTCTTTCTCTATTTCTTTTCAGGAGAGAGAATCTCGTATTGAAACGGCAGTGAATTAAAAAAATATGTTGATGTTTGAGAAATGAAACGTCGTGACGTAGAAATAGACAAAATTTTATTCATTTTATTTCTTTTTTATTTCAATTTATTTCTTATCGCTCTTAAAGCGATATTTTTCGGGCAACCTTATAGGTAAAGAACTTGTCACCAAAAATGGGGGGAGATTACTTTAAAATGCACTCAAAATAATGGTAATAATAAAAATAATAAAAAGTAAAAAGTAAGTAAGTAATAATAAACGGATTTTGTAATATAGATTAAAAATACATACCTCTTCGAATTGTTTGACCGCGTCGGCTGTGACGCAGACAGTCGCGAGTGCTCGCAACGACAACGCCTTGATAGAACTCTTATTGCTCTCGATGATGGCCGTTAAAAGAGTCCTGGGTATTCCGCAGTCGACAAAAGGCAATTCCGTAATACACTTCATGATCTCGACGCACTTCTCGTGCAACGAACTCTCAGTGTTTTCACTCAGCATCGCTAAGTGGCCGATAGAGGTGAGAGTGCTCTTGAGGATCATGTCGGATGGTGGTTCCTCGATTATAGATACTAGAGTCTGGAAGGAAGTGAAACTTCGTTCAAAATAAAAAAAATAAACTTACGATAGCCAATTTTGACCAGTTATCTTAGCTTAGTATGGGGGTGTCCATAAATTACGTGATATGTTTAAGGGGGGGGAGGGGGGGGAGTCAAATCTCATCTAATCTTACGTTGGAGAGAGGGGTTGTCTCGGCAAATATCACGCAATTTTTTTTCTGATTGAAACAAAAAAAATTATACTATTTTGGTCCATTTAATCCAGATTGAACATGCTTAAGATTTAATCATCGTAATACGATTAACTACTACTGAAATGTCAGATTATTAAACTAATTAGTCAAACCTATGGTCAAGCCAAAGAGTATAGTAGGTTTGGCCAAAGACATTTTTTTTTAATGAAGGAAAATATAACTTCGAGTTATTACCATATTCTTATCCAAAAATAAAAATCCAACGCGTTTACGTAAGAAACCCACATTTTGAAAAATCTCACGTGAGATTGGGGATGGGGAAGGTAGTTGATTGCAATCTCACGACATCTCACCAGGGGAGAGGGAGGGACAGAAAATTTAAAAACACCTGACCTAATTTATGGACGCCCCCTATGTCATTGCTCTGGATATATAAGTGTTGCCAGACGTCACGTTTTTAAAGACTAAATAAAGCAAGACTTGCACCAGACAACATTAACAAGCGATCTGCTTTAGGCAAATCACGCTGTTTTTAAATATTAATATTAATATCTCTTTCATCGACTGAACGGCGCCCTAAAAATAATAGTAGTAAAACATATTATGTTCGTGTGAGCCGTGGTAGCTTGCCAGTGTGAGAAGGAAAACATCGTAAGACATGTATGAGAAATAAAAAAAAATATTTTGAAGACACGTGAAGTCCACCAATACGCATTGGGGCAGCGCGGTGGACAATCCCATCCAGATCGGGTGGATCATCAGTGGTAAGGATAAGGGCTATCAATTTACCTTTACTTTGTACCCGACTTCAAAAGGTGAAGGTACTCAATTCGAATGTATTTTTTATGTGATGATGTGAGAGGCACCAGCTTTCAAATACTGTTTTTTATTTGAAAGCTGGTGCTTCTCATGCGGTCCCATATACATTTGTATGACCAGTAGTTTAGTAGGTTAGTTTAGTAATGAGTTTTCCTTAATAATGCGTATTTAATTGCCTTCGACTAAATTGATGATGTTCACATTTCATTTATATTGAAGTCAGTTGCACAACATTTTTAATTTTACTACTTGTTTTATTCCCGCTTTGTTAATTTAATTTGCAATAAATCCTTTGGTCGAAAACGAAACAAAGAGACACTTATTTTTCTAACCTATTTGAAGTACACATCACTTATCAATAATCATAGGATCGAGCCCATTTCCTAAGAAATTAAGGAAGCTATGTTATCGTTCAGATATATATGACAGACAATAATTCCGAACGTACATAGCAGGCTTCGTATATTACACCATTATATGTCATACATACTACTTTTAACATTATACAAATGCTAGAAGCATGTGTGACTGTTTGTGCGCATCCAGTACCCGATTTAGAAAGTGGAAATATTTGCACTATAGCCCAAGGTGCTAACTACGAACGTCGTGTAATTTTATAGTTTTGAATGTTTCTAGTAATATTCTAGAGGCCTTCGTATGCAGCTTAATGCCTTGTGCTTACATTAAGATAACAGGTTACTTAAGATATTTAATCTTAGAAATTAGAAAATTGAGCAATTCCATAAATTGCAGTCTCATGGAGTCACATTGCCACTAGGTATAACATTGATGATATACCTATATCATGGTATGACCGTATAACCACGCTGCATTCACAGCTGCAGCGTCAATGGTTTAGCTCGACCGGGGAACAGAATAACAGTGTGAAATATCAAGATTACATGTTTGTGTTTCGTATGAAAGTTACTAAAACAGGCTTACGACGCTGTCCTATTATCATCGCTCGCGCGATCATGCGTTGCGTCCGACGAAAATGATCGTGCGACCGTGCGTTTAAACATACTCATACTCGTATCTGCGGAATGCTCTATTGAACGTCGTGCGATCATGCGATGCGACTGAAGAATCGCGCGTGCGGATTCATCGGTCGATGAAATCGCATCGCATCATCATGCGAGCGATGGCAATAGGACAGCGCCAACTAGGTGATAGGATCCCTATTTTGCCCAGGAGACCGTCTGGCTAGCCAGATTGGCGGGTAGTATCTAGATACTACCTATAACTATATTGTGGCTGCAGTCCGAATGGGTCAGTCTAACTAGGGAAGGAACACGCTCGCATAGACGACGGCCGACGGTTTCGTGTCGCAGTGGCTTAGCAATAATTTGCGGCGCTGAGAGCCGCGGGTTCGAATCCCGTACGAAACAAGTATTTCAATTAGCTGCAAGTAATTGTTTCGGATCTTGAGGTTTCTCCTTGTGCAATTTATGTATGTAAACTGAATGAGAAAATCATAACTATAAATATAATATTCCATATGATGACGGTATTTACCCCATTTATTTATTATATATGAAATCTTATTTACTGGTGACGGCGTATTTTCTTTTTGATTCTTAATCTAATAAAAGGTTTTCGGAAGAAGATACCGTACCTTCATTTGTTGCACCAGAACAGCTTTGGTTGTCTCCAGGAAGATCCCTATCAGCGTATCGAGATGTTTCTGAACTAAGTTCCATTCTGGGTTGCTCTCGTTCAGTTCCAGTTTCACATCCTCTCCTATATCGATCAGTTTTTGTAAGTACAACTGCAGAGACACTTTGATTTTGTCCCATCTTTCTGGCGTTTCGCCAGGTGGTTTTGTGTTAAGTGTTATACTGTGGGCTAGAACGAATTCGTTGATATTCGCCACTAGAAGGCATATTTGGTCCTCACTCGTTGTATTTGATTCCATTTGTCTAAAATTATAGATAATTGGTAGTAATTAGACATCGCTTGATCAAAAATATATTCATTTCATTCATTACAGTCAATTAAAAGTCACATCTGAACATAACCTCCAGCATAGATTACTTCATAGGGGGGGGGGGGGGGGCATTTGCATAGCTGGCACGTTTGGCAGGTGGGTTGGCAGTGTTATTAGAAAGAATAAAAACACTGCTACCCTTCTGCTGGTTTGTATTTTTTTATAGGAGAGGGGTAAACGAGCATACGGTTCACCTGATGTTAAGTGACTACCGCCGCCTATGAACAACTACAACACCAGGGGAATTGCAGGTGGGTTGCCGGCCTTTTAGAAAAGAGTAAGCTCTTTTCTTGAAGGTCCCTAGGTCGTATCGGTCCGGAAAAATCGCTGGCGACAAAAAATCATCACGAAAAAATGTTTCCCTCTGTCGCACACTACGACACCCACAGGCCATATTATACGGTTGTTAGGTATATGAATAAATTAATCAAAATATATTAATACCGAGGCAAAATTGCCTATAACTTCAAAACGTTAATCAATAAATATACACTAAATTGGTCATATAATAGAAATATTTTAGAAATTATTTAAAAAAAAACTATTTTTAAAATTAAATAACTTCTGGTTGCACACACTATATTATAGTAACATATTTTTAATTTAATACTCTGAGCTCTCCGCGTGATCCGTTGCAAAGGTACCCGCAGTACAGGTGGAGTAACCAGTGTTGCTATTTAAAAAACAAGCGCTGTAGTCCCTAGAATTGCACTAGATCTAGCGCCAAATACGCTGAAACGGCAACCCTGGGAGTAACTGTCATAGCCCAACGGATCAGTAACCTGAAGTGGCAGACGAGAGTAATATAGTTCGCAGGGCCGACAATGAGGGATGACAGGATAAGAATCTAAGATAAGAAACGCGAATGGCAGCCTCGGGCAGCGCTAACTTCATGGAATGACGATGTGCAGGAGTCGACGGATGCAGCTAGACCGGAATTTATAGTTCCCTGAGGAGACCTATATTCAATAGGGGGGCCGGGCGCTCTCACGGCTGCTTTTTTTCCTTTTTCCTCTCCCTTTTTTTGGTTGGCCCCCCTTCCCGGGGGGCTGGTTTTTTTTCCCTTTTAAAAATAGTCTACTTATGTTGGGCTGAAATTTAAACGATGATATCTACGATAACAAAATAGAAACATACCTTATGACGTCACTATATTGATGTACTATAATTTGTCCGTGCGTTTGAACCTTCTTAATATTCCCTGTGATTGTCGCAGAGCTGGCAGAGACTAAAGCTTTCATCTCAGTACCGATAGGTTTGCTCTGCAGAGTAGTCATACATTCGTTTTCATTGGAGCCAATTAGATCACAGAGCCAGTACTGTACTGATTCCGGTTTCCTATCACACAGCCTCTCTAATGTTGTCTGATCTATACTTCTTTCCCTGTATAATATTTCGTTTTGATTGTTTAAAACCAATCTGTGAAAACCATAGAAATAATATAAAATAAATAAGAATTTTCATTCATATTGTGTTATTAAAAGGCACAATTTTAAGTAGACAATAAAGTTATTTTATTATTTTAGTAAATATTTTTAGACTTTAGTTGTTAATTATTTAATTTAACAACTATTTAATATTAGAGATGCAACAACAATTAATTATTTATTAATTATTCTTACCCGCCATTGAAGTCGCTTAATAGATTTACTCTCAAAGAACTTTTCTTATTACTCTTTGAAGTTTGGGGACTAGACATAAACTCGTGAGGAGTTAACATTTTTGGTGTCGAGGTACAAGCTAAATTTAATTGCACATCTGTAAAGTTTATATCATCTTTTAATTTCTCTCGTTTGGAGTCGTGTGTTAAATCTTTGTCAGATTTTGAATCGGTTTCGTAAGGTATTTTTTGTTTGTCCCTAAACTGTGGAGGCGGAGTGACTCTTCTGGTTTTTACATAATTAATTTCCTCGTCAACGTTATCTTTGGACTTTAAATTGGTGTCACTTTCAGTAGCAACTAATCTTTCATTATAGTGTGGTATAAGAACTTCTTTTTCCGGGTAACCAACAACCACCCAAGAATTCTGTTCTTCAGATCTAGGAAGACCAAGAGATGGAACTCTACTTCCATCTAAAATTCCACCAGCATGAGTATCAACGATACCTGGCTTCTCTTTTTTAGCAGGAAAAATCCTGAATAATTCTTTTGTTTTGTCTGTTTTACTCATCCTCTGTTTAGCTTTTGGACCAACTTTTTTACTTGGTTTTAGGTGGAGGCTGTCCATGATGTTTTTACCTAACAAAGCTTTTGCAGGTTTGTGAACTTGTTCCATTTGATGCTGTTTTTCATTTTTAGGTGGATCGTTTTCATCTACGTATCCTAATGAATGATAACCTTCTTGAATATCCAATATTTGTTGATCTAGTCTCTGAGCTTCAAAATTTAAGGATTGGTTTAGTCTATTTCTTTGAAATTTAGGCGTTGTGCTTATGGGATTGGAATCCTCGTTTGACATACTTCTTTTGTATTCCGATTTTGATGTTGAAATTCTTTCAGTGGGCACATAACAAACGTTGGAGATAGGTGTACGCATTCGCGGTTGATTGTTTACAGCAATTTCGTTATCATGAGATAACTTGATATATTCCAAACTTTCATCCGATTTATTCTTCTTACTCGTCTCCAAATCTTTCACCTTAGCCACTTTACTAATTTTCGTACTATCACTTTCTGTACTAGACACAAAAGATTTCTTAATGGGGTATTTTTTGGAAGGACTTATAACATTTATATTGTTGACTGGTACTTCTTTGGTATCTTTTTGGATTGTACGTTTGTTATTTATATTTACGTCGTTTATTTGCTTGTTTTCTACGGTATTTAATTTTTGGGATATGGTCTTCTCGATGACTTTTTTTGAATTTTCATTTTCATGAGAATTAGTATTGACATTTGTCGGAGACGGATATTTTGAATTATTTTCATCTTCTTTTTCATTATCCCTTAACAGCTCCATGTGTTCTTCGTCGCGGTGAACTTCATAATATTTCTGCAAGTCGTAAGGAGTTTGTATGACGCTGCTACTTCGTAATCGCGGTTTTGGGGTTGGAGTTACATTGCTGTCATTGTTTGACAGTCTGGAATTGTCAACAGTGTCTCTGCTATGCACAGTGCTTTGAAAGTCAATAGCCTGTTTTACGGTTACATTTTCATTGTTATTCGAGTCACTGCTGTTTGATGATTTATCTTTGGAATCACTGTTATCAGCTGCTGGGTAGTACTGTGAGTTTGGGGGGGAGCTATCAGAGTCCGAGAATCCAGAATCTTGACTTTTGTGGCTACCGGGGCTACCGTGGCGAAGTGGCCAATGATTAATTTGCACATTATTCGGCCCTGCTATATTATCAGCGCTATTGTTCCTTTGTTCCGGTTGGTTAGCAATCCAATGTGGGAGTTGAGGCTCCCAATCTTGTTCGTCCCTTCTATTGTTTTGGTTCCACGCGGCCTGCGGTGCCACTGGACTACCGATGTCGGGCGGTGAATCACCCCACCAGACTTTACTGCGTGTACGTTGAAAATTCGACATCCTGCAAAAGAAACAATACGATTATAGGTAAATTATTCGTGGGAATGTCTTGGCGACGGTGTTAATGATCGGCATCCAAATGACGTAATGCTTTATGTCATTACGCGGACTTTAGGTGCGGCGGGTGAAGCGTGACGATTGTATTTTATCTTGAGGTCAAATTATTTGGATTTTAGTGTTATTTTCATTTGGCATGTCATGGGAATTTAGAGCTTATACAAATGGAGATGAGAACATGTATCTATTATTATAAATATTATGGTGCCAGAAAATAAATAATCGAATTTTATCAGCCAAAAACTAGAAGGATTTCACAACAAATTGTACTGTTGTACGCTGTACACTGATGTTAAAATAATTATTTCTTGTAAAATGTGTTTTAGTAAAATTGTTTTAAATTTAAAAACAGTTTCCAGTGGGACCTACTCAGTTAAGAGATCAATGAATGTTATACTATTATTATAAGTACGTTACAACTTAAAGCAGATGTTAAAAACCGTTGCAGAATCTATTGTCAAAGCGCAGGGGCATTCAAAGCTTATGAATCGACAGTGATTTCATCTCCCCTTGCTTCGACTTAAGGGTAATTGTTTTGAATGTGAACCCTGTCGGACAAAACGCTTCTACGATTTACGACGTTGTTAGCAGTTCGCATATTGCACATGAGTTTTGTTACTACACGTCCGTGATTTAAATCTAAAGACTATTTTAACAAGAAACTCCCACTCTTTCTTTTCTATTTTGGATTTTGTAAGGCTAGAAATAAATATTGAAAATATATTTTAAATATTTTTATGCAATAAGGGGGGCAAACGAGCAAACAGTTCTACTGATTGTAAGTGGATGCTCGTGGGACCCACATCCACATCCACATGTAACCTCGATTAAAAATCAAAATGCAGATACGTTGTCCCACCTGATAGTAAGATACTGTGGCGGCACATAGACATCTACATTTTATCCTTAATTACAATTTAAATTGCAGATGCGTTATTAACCTCGAAGACTAAGATGAAATGCCACGTTTCCAGTAACAAATGGTCTACGGTTCTCTACACTCACCATAGCTGCTGGTTTTCGTTGGTATTCAGTGTGAGCGTGGTCTTCCCCGGTCGAGTCGACCCATTCGTGCTACCAACCACAATGACACAATGTATAAGCTGCAGCGTGGCTCTACCAAGTAATACATCCGTTTCACCACGAGATTTATTAATTAGTGTACTGTTACTGATACTTGTTAGTTAATAGTGTAAAATATCCTATTTATTATATATACATACTTAATTATAATCGCAACGAAAACATTTAAATATTTTTGCAATGCCTTTTAAACAACCTTTTACATATTTAATCAACTAAAAATTCAAATTTTCTGCATAAAGCAAATTTACGGAGGGCTGCAAGAAATTTGAAGAATGGTTTTTTTAACGATCTATTGTTGTCGAGCTGTGCCCGAGACGAGTGAAGTAGTAGATAATAGATCAAATTTAGAAAACTCGATCAAATTTACTTGCAGTTCTTTATGAGTCAATGTGAGTATAACTGACTCAGAATATTAACATTGTCAGTAACTACTGTTGAGGAAATCATTCAATAAACAACTAATCATCGATAATTTATATTACATTTACGTGTTGTAGGTAATATAACACCGGAAATCATAGATTACCTACGCTAAACAGAAGTATTTTCTATGAACTAATTGAGTCACTTTTTATTCCTACCACAGGTTTTAAAAATCCTTTGACCTGGGAAGAGCCAGTAAGAATCCCAGCGGGACATTTTTTTAAAAGTGAATGTACATTTTATCTTTGTCTTGACCCCAATGGACAATTTTCGCAGATTAGCTCTGACTAGAACCGGGCATTCGAAACTAGGACTCGCAATGTAGTTTATTTATTGATTTTATTCTTTATTGCATCGTTTATATAAGAAATAGCATTTTAACTATTACGATACATATTTGTAATCAATACAACATAATTAAGTCTTGTGAGTCTTAACTCGTTTACAACTATTATGAACTGCAGGTTCTACACGAGTTCGCAAAAATATCTCACAGAACATACTAAGTGATTTACGCTGCAGATGTCACACGTAATGTAAGTGTTTAAGACACGCTTCCATAAGGCGAGTAATTTACATTTATCAATACTAGTATGACTTCAATTAACACAACTTGACCCATATTGTGAAACTATCACAGTCCTATACTAATAAACGATGAGGAGTAAGCAGGTTATCGCTAATTAATAAAGAAGTTGTGAATGGCAGAGTCGGAAAGGGACGTCCTAGGCGAAAATTTATCGACCAAATTGGCGATTTATTGAAAACGGGCCAAATTAGGAGTACCCTTAACCGACGAGCATGTATGCGTAGGTGTATGGATGTGAAGGAGGCAAGAGAGGTGTGTCAGGATCGTGCCAAATGGAAGTCTGTAGTCTCTGCTTACCCCTCTGGGTGACAGGCGTGAGTGTTTATGTATGTAAGTTGTGAATTAACCTGGTAGTTTGCATGACGACTTTATTTCGAAAGTTAATTTTATATTCTTAGTGGTTTATTAAACCATGTTTATAATTAAAACAAACTTTCGGTATTTTTATGAAAAAAAAAATCGTAGTTTATTGGTAGGTTTGGGTTTAACGAAGAGTCTTCGCTACGAAAGAAGAGTCTTCGCGAAACTAATTTTGACATTTGCTGTTATGTTATGTAATTCCATACCTTACATTTCAGTTTCTTTATTTTTAACCCCCGATGAAAAAGAGGGGTGTTATAAGTTTGACCGTTATGTATGTCTGTCTGTGGTACCGTAGCTCTCAAACGGGTGAACCGATTTGGATGCGGTTTTTTTTTTTAATTTAAAAGCAGGTTTTCTAGCGGTGGTTCTTAGACACGTTTTATCAAAATTGGTTCAGTCTTTTGAAGATCATAAGCGTTTTTGTTTCTTGGATTTTTCAAATTTTAAATTCAAGTTATTCACAGGACTTTTATGATTGAAACAGACTCTAGTTGAAACCTACGACTAATTATCGTTGTAGCACGAATGGGTCGGCTCGACCGGGGAAGGACCACGCTCTCACAGAATACCAGCGTGAAATAGTAGCTTAATGCTGCTGTATTTCGTATGGTGAGTGTAGAGAACCGGAGACCCTTTTTACTGGAAACGAGGCATTCCGTCTTAGTCCTCACGGGTGACAACGCATCTGCATTTTGATTCGTAATCGAGGATAGATGTAGATGTCTATGGGCCACAGCAACCACTTACCATCAGGTGGACTGTGTGCTCGTTTGTCACCCTATCCCATATATATAAAAAAAAACTTTTATGTAATAAGGCGCGCTGATGTTTTAACTGTTTGTAAATAATATTTATTTTTATAACGTATTTCCTTGTAGCTAAAGTCCGATTTACGCCAGAGTTGCAGGCGTCATTGTGGCATGTCACAAACATGCTACAATTTGGCTACAATCACGGACAACAACATTGATTTATACATTAGGGGTTTGGCTTTTGCTTTTTTTTTTTTTTTTGGTTTGTTTTTTGCTTTTATTCTTTTTCGCTTTGCTTCGCTTCGTCGCTATTTTGTTACATTTTTTTTCTATAACTCAATGGACTACAATAATTAAAAATGTCGCTCATAAAAAAAATATACGTGGCACATTGCAGCTATATTATGGTTGTTGCACGAATAGTTCAGTTCATCCGGGAAGGACAACGCTCTCGCAAAATACCAACGTAATATAAGAAGACAATGCTGCTGTGTTTCGTATGGGAACCAGAGACCCTTTTTACTGGATGCGAGGCATTCCATCTCAATCCTCAGGGGTGACAACGCATCTACATTTAGTTTCATATTCAAGGTTAAATATAGATGTATATGATGGGCTACAGCATCCATTTATCATCAGGTGGACTGTGCTCATTTATCAGAATCAGAATAGTTTATTTGTCAAACATAGGTAGGTTTAAACATTTAAGGTCTTGCGAGGGTTACAACGGTCAGCCATCGTCGATGGTGTATCTTACCTGGAATAGTGGTGTTGGGAGTAGTGGTGCAGGGACTAGTGGTGACGGAGTTAGTGCATGCAATTGAGGGAAGGCGGGAGGTGCTCTTCAATCCAGGTAATACACATCATTGTATTTAGTGAGCGGAAGGTTGCGAGGAAATTTATATTTTTATTTTTTATTATAATGGATTTCCGCAAACGATTCTATCAATCATTAGTACGCTATGTTCTGTCTTAAAGACATACAAATATAAGTGTGTGTTCTTATGAGAATCATGCCACAAAAATTATAGAATAAAAATTAATGAAATTGTAACACTAATTAAGATTCTACATTGATAAAATTAAATAGATGACAATAACAAAATAATATAATTAGTAAAAATTATCATTCAAAAACTCGTCGATTTTATAATAACATTTGTCTATTAATAATTCGTTAAGCACTTTCTTATCCTTATTCTATAAAAAAAAAAAACAGTCGTGGGTGTATTTCTTAAAAACTATACAGATAAAGGAAGACCGAGAGAACTCATAGCATATGGCACGAATATATAGTGATTTCTTGCAAACGGATATTTGCGCTTCTTATTTCACGTGCCTCTGACACAACTCTGTACTGACACATCTAGGCAGAGCTCTGTAAATGAGAGATATTGTTTGGTCTTTTTTCATTTTTACTATTGAATCCAAACTTACCACGAATATCGAATTGTGGAGTTCCTCTGTATTTGAAATTACTCCCAGAAATTGTTTAGAAAACATGGCAGGAAATGAAAGTGTGTTAAGTATTTGTTTACGACTATTTTACGCGGCAATGATAGGGGAATGCGGGATAACGAAAAAGGTATAATATGAATAATGATACTAAAGTAAGTAATATATACCGCTCAGAATCTTCTTATTTTATTTTATTATATTCTTATTTTTTCTCTTTAAAAAAACGTTACCTCCTGTCTATACGTTGGTAGCCTCCTTCGCTCGGCCAACATGTATATTGTATTATAGCAGGCTTTAGTTGTGGTCTATGTTCAACAGTAGACTGGTGGACTGTAACGATGTTGATGATGACAATAACCACCATTTGGCGAAAAAAGAGATAAGAGAGTTTTTATGGGTAAGACCGAAAATCACTCGTTAACTATACTTAATCAGTATTTCAATAGTAAAAGTAAAGATGTTAATAATTTATTATTGTGAATTCTTTATTGTTCTTCACTGTTGGATTGTAGAGAATCGTAAAAAATACTTATACTTCGAAGGATATTTTAAATATTTGGCCGCAAAAATATATGATCTGAGATACGGAATGATTTGCCACCGCCTGCCTTTAAAAGAAAATTTTAATATTACATTTGTAAAATTTAAAAAAAAATTCAAAATGAGTTATTTCAGTACGATGTGCGTGCGATCAAAATATATCCAAAACAGCAGGGACTGGCTGAAAACTGAGTAATAATGCCCAAGCTCAGCGAATACCGAGCCTGTTCCCGTTGCCTCACTATATACTCGTATACTTAGGAACAGTAGGTAGTTATTTTGTTAAATGTAAATATTAATATTTTTAATGATTTTTTAAGTCTCTATGTGTATACTTACTTTGTTATCATTTGTAAACTTATTAATGTGTGGCAATAAATATTTTTATTATTATTTTTATATGAATTCTTTTATGCTTCTTCTCTTTTTTGTTAGTTTTAAACACATGCCGGCGCCATATTATTAGTAAAGCATTAAATTATATTTATATAGATTTTTACGTTAATTTATATAACAATGATCGCTTTGGTCACGGATAATTAATGAACATATTGTAGGACTCAGTTGTAGGGGTTTTATGACTAAGCGAAGAAACGGGTTTTTTGGCGGAAAATTTACCGCAATTGATTGTACTGAGGTATTGTTCAAATAATGGTTTGAAGTAACGTTTAATACATAAAAATGGAGCAATATCTATCTATACAAGTGCCAACTATTGGAAACTCAAACAATGTTCCGAAGGTGACATAAACCTTACGATAATTAATTTGTACGTTTCGGTACGTGGTACTATTATTTATTATATCGAGCTTCGCCTTTATCGTGTTATACTGCTGTAAAATTATAAAATATATCAGAAAAAAAAACGCATTAAAATACTGAGAAGAATTTTGGTAAACAAACTCATATTATAGGGGATAATGTTGTATTATATAATACATTATACTTCGTAAAAAATTTTTTGGTCGAAGGGCTTGTAGCCAATGTCACAATAAATCGTAGAAAGTGTAAAATCAGAGTGTCTTTTAGCCAAAGTCTCATAATATCACATCATCCTGATTCTTAATCACGACCTACGTCCGACGTCGTTGTTTTCCGCTTGCGTCTTCATGCTTTGTGCGTCCCGCCGCACTTTCCACTCAAGCTTTAATCTAAAAAGTAATTATTTTAAAAACTAATTAATCGACGAGCAAGTGATGTTAAATAAAAAAAAATCTTACTTTAGTAATTTAACTTCATTTCTTACTTAAGTAATGTCGCTCTGGTAAAACGACCTAGAAACTTTATCAACGCAACAAGTCTTTGACCTTCTTGAGATAGGCGAGCCCTTGCACACTTCCCCATTTTTTGGGTACCTGGTACAATCGAATATACTTCATTGGCAACAACTGATAATCGTTCTATGAAAATTGCCTTGAAAGTGATCGTTTTTTTTTTTGGATGGAATAAAGTTAAAGCAAATTTAAATAGAGGCTTATAACAAAGAGAGCCGTGGTAGATCAGTTAGCGCTCGCTGTAAATTTCACAGTACGCGAACAACTCGGATTCAATCCCCGCCGGCACCAATGAAATTGTTAATTGCAATTTTAAGTGCTGATTTACGTGTTCGGCGGTGAAGGAAACCGTCGTGAGGAAACCTGCAAGTCTGAGGAATAAGAAAAATAATATTTCGCAGAGATGTGGAGTTTTCCAACACTGGGGCAGCGGGCCGATATTTCCTCGCCCTAAAACCCTATCAGAAATGAGATGAGGCCTGTGCCCAGCTGTGGAACTTATAACGGCTACGACAAATGTTAAAGACTCCATGGCTTCCAACAGATGGCGGTATAACTATTCCGTTTACGCAGACCGGCGATCATCGCCGGTCTGCGTAAACAGAATACTTATATTGCCGGGCGAAGGGTAGTAGCGTCAAAGATGCTAGACGTCAGGTACTGCGTGTGTCAATCCGCTTGACAATTATTAAATATTAAGATTTATTAAATAAGAAGATTAAGTCAAATGTCCGTTAAAAATATATCTCGAATTTACGAAAGTGCCCCTACTACGCCACACGCACTTCTTTATCTTTTGTTTTTAGCTTCGTTGCTTTGTTTCTCTCGGATTGTTGTCCCTTTGGACTACGAGAATGAGGCAATAAAGACTGCACCTATGCTAGCAAACACACGTGCACCAACTAACCTGTCCTGCGCCGATGGCTAGTCTACGTTGAAACCCGCCGCCGTGGTCAAAAGGTCTGGAAGACTTTATTTTTTGAGTACTTTTTGATTTACTAGGCTTAGGGGTCACTGTTATGGTTAACTTCTAAGAATATGCCAATACTATTTTCATATTAACGTATTTGTAGGTAATCTAGTGGTAGAAGAGTGCGCAGCTGATTTTTTTTTTCACATAATAAGGGTGACAAACGAGCACACAGTCCACCTAGTGGTACGCGGAAACCGTGGCCCATAGAAAAGCCACGACTAAGAATCATAATGTAGATGCATTGTGATTTGTGACCCCTGAGAACTGAGATGGAATGCATCCTTTCCAGTAAAAAGGGAGTCTGGTTCGCTACATCTGTTATTTTACACTGGTATTATGTGAGAGCGTGGACCTACCCCGATCGAGGCGACCGATTCGTGCTACAACCATAGTAAAGCTTCAAGCAGCGTGGCTCTACCATATATAAAAATAAGCTACAGCTTGGATCATTCGTTCTATGATACGTAATCGGGTCGTGATTCTGTCCGTTGTGTGTTCGGACAGGCTGTCCTTAGTTGGTTTGCGTACTTTATCTCTTTGGATGTTACTTGTATTTACTTCTTACTATATGCTAACAGTATTTCAAGAATGTTTTATAATGTAAAGTGGATCCTGAGAAATATTCCTTTTATTTAAATAATTGGACCTGGAATGGATCATTGTTACGAATTTTAAGGCAAAAAATGTATTCGTACCTTTACTTGTAATTATTTATGAAGTCTTTCATACTTAGAAATAAACTGAAAAAATTGTGTCTGTGTCATTATTTTGGGCAATTGTGGGTTGAATCATTTCTGCACAACACGTTCCCGTTTCGAAAGCAATTACGAACATCAGAAGTGGGATGATTTCTTACGCTATATTATGAAATATAATATGAAGGTAAATCTTTATTTGTCTAATACTTTTTGAAAATTTTCTCGTAGTAATTGACTACTATGTTTACTCTAACAGGTGATATTCACGTTTAATCGAAAAGAATGGGAGTATTTGTAAACAGTTCACAAATCGAAATGCAGTTATTGGGGTGCAGTTAGGGTTACCAGATCCGTAAATGAATTTTCCTGGTAAAATCCCTAACTTTCCAATAAATTTCCTAACATTGACGAACATGCTGCAAAAATATCTAATCGTAAAAACTCGCACATGTGTATGATATTATGCGCAATACCAGGAATAAAAGGAACGAGTCAGATCAGATTAATTTAACAATTAAATTGTTTAGATTTAATTCTTTTATCATTATTTTTGTGATTAAACTGTTTGATTAATATTTTAATTTCTATTTGAAAAATTCCTGACAATTTCAAATTTTGCCTGTTTCCCTGACAGAAGGCTAAAATGCCAGACATGTCAGGAAAATGTCTGTCATCTGGTAACTCTAGGTGCAGTTGATGGCGAAGAAGAAGTATGACCCAGTTATTCACACATTTATCTCGCTCTATTAATGATGTCTACATGCCCATTGGAGGTGATAAATACAGTGATGGTACATTGTGTGTTTGATAAAAACAATAGCAAACTTAAATACGGTTTTTTATAAATTTCATTAGTAAGTTCGATTTAATTAAAATCACAGAAAAAACATACATACATAGCGTCACGCCTGTGATCCCCGTGAAGTACAAAAAACAGCAAGCTACTCGAACCACGTTTAGCAAAAAAATATTGGTTTACAATTTAGATGGAAAATTTTGTAAGAAGTAATAGGTGCCAAGCCTACACAATCACAAACCCAACACAAAACCAAACGCATTAGTCACCTTTTGCGACATGCTAGGCAAGTAACCGCTAAAAAGAACCCCTTTGTCGTATCAGTTCCAAGGCACTCCCCTTGCTGCCTCAGGCATTATGGGAATTCTCGGGGTCGACATATCGAGTGACGTGCAGTTTCATGGACACTTGGAAGAAAAGGTCAAATTGGCCTCAAAACGCTTGTCGTGCTCAGCAGAGCAGGACAGTACTTTATGCCAGCACACCGCCTGCAACTTTACAAGGCGCGGGTTCGGCCTTACATGGAATACTGTTCCCATCTCTGGACTGGGGCTCCTCAGTGCCAGCTCCTTCCACAGCGGCTTGAATCGTCGACGACCGAGTGCTTTCCGATCGGCTCGATTCACTGGCGCTGCGAAGAGATGTTGCATCTCTTTGTATATTTCTTCGCATCTACCAGGGGGAGTGCTCTGAGGAATTATTCGGATTAATCCCAGCCGCCAAATTTCACTACGCGGCAAACCTCCCGATACCACACCATCTGGATGCTTGGCGGTCCACCACTGTACGTTTCAATAGGAATTTTCTTCCGCGTACGACCTCTCTGTGGAATAGTTTACCAACGCGATTTTTCAGGACCGATAAGAGTCGCGTCCGGACCGCGCTAGCAGGCGGTCACGTCCGTCGGTCGTCGGCTCCCGCCCGGGCGGGAGAAGTACAGCGCGTCGCTTCGCAGTGGGTGCACGTGCTGTGGGGCCAACTCGGCTTGCGTCAAGCCTCGAGGACGCCCCTGACCCCGCCCGGGATGTTACATACCCAACGCTGCGTTTAATCTACCATGCTGGGAAGCGAACTCCGAAGGCCCGGCGTGCTTCTAGGAGAGCGTTCGCCTGTTGGTGACTTCGGCTCCACGTCGAGATGCGTCTCCGCGGGACCTGGAGGTTGCTGACGCTTCGGCAGATCCCTTCCCAGAGACGCGAGATACGCCAATTTCCGCCTAGGAATTCACCAGGCCTTAACCTAGAGCTAGGGAGGAGCACTGGAGTCCCGGAGTGCTGCTATGACCCTGCGTCGACTCCCTGTCCACGGGACTCCGCGGGGCTTCAAGACTGCTGACCCTCCGGAAGCACCTACCTGGTGGCGCGCAATACGCCAACGAAGATTACCTACAATGCCGTCCTTGTACGGCTCCCAAGACCGGTCCATAGAAATGGGCTGTGAGGATTACCCGGGTAATGGGGGACACCCCAAGGTCCGAAACCTGCAGGGATAAACAATAGTAGTCCCTCGCAGATGACAACACTGACTGTAAAACACAAATATCGAGACAACCTCCTTTTTTGACAAATTTACCCGACTGCGACGAAAAGTCGCTATTTATATTATAACGCCTTTTACCATCAAAGGCGCCCAGGACTGGCACACTGTAGTGTGCCGTGAGGAATGTCCGTGTAAAGGGGGTATACCCCGAGGCCCGATACCTGCTGGACAGAAAGCCCATGCAGACGACAACAGATCAGCTCCGGACCGATACGAGATAGGAACCTTCAAGAAAAGAGCTTAATCCTTTCTAAAAGACCGGCAACGCACTTGCAATTCCCCTGGTGTTGCAGTTCTTCATGGGCGGCGGTAGTCACTTAACATCAGGTGAACCGTATGTTCGTTTGCCCCCTCTTCTATAAAAAAATTCAGATTTTTATTTTTTGTTTTATGTTACACATAAACATGACATAGGACCTGTAAGTCGAAGATCAACATGTAATAGAATGTATAGGACAGACTTACATAAAAATATATACATAAAATCAATATTTTAAATATGTACATATATAATGTAGCTATAAAACTAGAAAAAAATTATAGGTTTTATATTTTGTATCTACATGTACCTGAGACTTTTTACAATATTATTATTGAAATTTTATATTAAAAGAAAATGTGAAAGCCTTTGTAGATAAAAGCTTTTGTGCACTTCGATTCGTTTTGCTATGCATCGCTCTGCGATTACTATCTTACTATTTCTTAATCCCTTATTATTAATTTAAAAATAACAAGATAGTTCCATAATAAAAAAAAACTGGAATAACTTAATCATCCGCCATAGGACGATGCTGTCAAGTTTAATAAAATATGCTAGTCGTAACACTTCACAAAACATCACTAAATTCTATGCTTAACCATAATTTTAATCCTATACAGATTAAAATATAGTAGTATCAAACCAATTACAATAGCCCATAATGTTCAATTCATAATTCAATCCGAAGGTGTCAGTTATTGCAGTTCGAGTGTGCACCTGGCATAACGGTCGTGTGTCATCTGCTCGTCTGCCATACGCCACGCTCGGCTTGGCTGTACGGCACGCGCCCTTGTCTTCTTTTATGTGATAGTTTTTTTTAATGTTTTTTTTTAATAATTTTAGAAGATTAATGTTATATTACATTTTATTACATTTTTCAATAATAAATAAAAAAGATATTTAGAGCAAATTCCTTTCTTATGGAATAAATTGCTATAAAATATATTTTTTATTAAAAATTTATAATATTCCATTGTCACACGCGGCAATTAGATTAAAAATATGATTGAAAATTGCTTTGTTAACAATACAAGCATTGCTTATATTACTAGCACCATAGTTGCTTCAATAACTTTGTTTTACTTTATGTTCAAAACGCAATAAATTTATTTTTTATTAGTGATAAAATATACAAAAATTGGCAGCTTTGTGTAAGAAAACCGTTAGGATTCATATATAATCGATACTACGCTTATCATACATGTACTGATTTGATCTCTATGGTTACGGCCAGGTGTTACAAAGTCCCTCTTTTGTAGACCCCGCGATAAGGGTTCACCGGTTTGGCGCCCCTGACCTCTCTGGAATTAGTGTTGTGCAATACAAGCTTGACATACATGATGTTCAAAAAATAATAGTTTTAAAAATCGTCAAAATTATTTAGAACTCAATAGTAATTTAAGACTGAATTATTCCACAGGTTTATTACTTTTAAAAATTCACTTTTTGATTAAAATCCTTCATATATAATTACATTAGATACAATATGCTTTGAAATAAGATTAAAACTACAACAATGTATAGAATTTTAAACAGACCCTAATTTGGCATGCGATTTAATCATACCTATGAATCATAATCAAAGTGCCCTATGTTTCATATTAAACACATGCAAATACCAGTAGCTCTATACAATTGTATATTTAATTACTGTCAATTTGTGTATAATGAGGATGGACGGATAATCGGGCGCTTATTTACACATAGTTCACATTTTGTAACATTAAAGAAAGATACATAAACAAAAAAATTATACAGAATTGTGTCTTCGGTTCGAGAAACTTAATTTAAAAGAAACTTATAATAGTAAACTTAATATGATTTTATGAACCGCAAAATAGTGTTGGGGCACTAGACAGGCTTTTTCTATGTATGCCTTTGTAGCACAGATTATATCACTCTCCTATTAGGGGTGATGTAATGATTAATCCATACATTGAAAATTTTAAAAAAAGTAAACTATATTAGTATTACGAATATGGAATTTTAACTCGTTATTCAGAGTTAGAATTCCACAACAACTACATTTAGTTACAGATCTACTATTTACATATTATGTATTTTTAATAGCAATGGGTGACAAACGAGTACACAGTCTACCTGATGGTAAGTGGGTGCTGTGGCCCATAGAAATCCACATTTATCCTCAATTAAGAATCAAAACGCAAATGCCTCGTTTCCAGAAAAAGTGTCTCCTCCTACACTCACCACACGAAACAAAGCAGCGTTAAGCTGTTATTTTACGCTGGTATTCTGTGAGATCCTCGGTCGGGCTGACCATTTCAAGTTACAATTATAATATAGCTGCAGCATGGCTCTACCACGTATGAAAATAATTAATTATATTTTATATAATTTAGACAAACACGACCATAAATGCGTTGTTTCTCCTTAACAATAAGACGTAGTATCTCATAGCCTGTAATTGTACGCGTTCTCTTCGAATGAAACAATATTATGTGCACTGATGCTTAGGGCAGAAAAAGACAAGACAGTGGACAACAAGACAGCTTTAATTTAGAGTGGTGGAGCCACGCTGCAACTATATTATGGTTGCTGCACGACTAGGGCGGCTCGACCGGGTACCACGCTCCCACAGGATATGGTGAGTGCAGGGAACCGATTACCCATTTTATTGGTAAGGGCTTCTCTCTACTTAGTCACTACTTACAGGCTGTGAGGCGTTCCATCTTAGTCCTAGTACTGACAAGGTATCTGTAGCTCTCACTGAGTAAAGTGGGTAGCACGTGTCCGTGGGCTACAGCAGCCACTTACCAGCAGGTGGATTAATCACTTCAGGTCCTATCAGTTCAGTTTAAAAAAATAACGCAGTTATGTAAACCCGTACTAATAACTTTTATTTTTGTGTAGTATTTGCGTAAACATAAGAAATAAACGCATAAGATAATTAAACAAGTGATTTTCTCAATATACAACAAATCAGTTTAAAATTAACGTGTACCAACCAAGCTGAACTTCTACGCATATAAGAAAAAAGCCCTACCACAATAAGTGTCTTGTTATGTGGTTACTAATATGTCAAAAGTGTTAAAAATACTTAGTTAATATTTCAGTAGTCAGGACTTTTATGTATCATATATCCAATATCTTTTCATATCTATGTTAGTTTGGTATCAGCAAACTCTGAAGATAATCGTGAAAGATATTAGCCCTATCAACATTCCACAGAATCTTTGTTCGACGTTCAATGTGTAGCAATACTATTATTTCAACTGTAGAATAACCTTTCATGTAGTTTTTAATTCAAGACATTTTGATTTAAAACTATAAAGACCGTACGTCAATTTTTAAGCGAAATAGCAACTCAATTATACTAGATAGCCCTTCGAAACATACGGCCCTTCAACATTAAACCTATTTAGGTTCTATACGTGCTAAAGCCATGCTGCAGATATATTAGTAGTATGGTCGTATCACGGATGGGTCGGCTTGACCTGGGAAGGACCACGCTTTAACAGAATACCAGCTTAACGCTGCTTTGTTTCATATGGTGAGTGTAGAGAACCGTAGACACTTATTGCTGGAAGCGAGGCATTCTCTCTTAATCCTCAATGGTGAAAACGCATCCGCATTTGATTCGTAATTAAGGATGTAGATGTCTATAGGCCACAGCAACTACTTACTATCTATCAGGTGGACTGTGTGCTTGTTTGTTACCCTATCTAAAAAATATAGTTTGTCACTCTATATAAAAAATAGGTGTGATATATGGTGCAGGTGCTAGACACAGACCTTTTCAAGAATACACCAACTAGCAAGTATTACATGGAATATTTGCTCTTACTTACCAAGGCTAGGCAGGCGGATTAGTGAGAACAAACTCGATATCCTTGCACTGTCAATATTGCTCTATCATTCTAGGACATTTGGATTTAGCCTATTCAGATGGGTTCTTCACTGTCAGTCAGTCGCCAGAAAAGGCATATATATTGATGTTAGTTGTTGGTGTCCATGGATATACCATCAGGACTGTATTCATTTATCACATAAGGTTTATAAAAAAGTATTCCCCCTAACATTAAATCCCATTGACGTATAAAGACTTTTTTAAACCTAACACAGAATATATTTTTTAATTATTTATTAAAGACAAATCCTAAGACATAACAGAACTCATGGACACCCTACATTTGCATAACAAAAGTATCACTTGAATAAGCAATAAGAAATTAAAATGAATTAACATAAGAAACGATGGAATTCGGTTACATAATATAGCATACATGTTTCTTAAATACTAGACGTCATTTATTTTTTATTTGGTACGTAGTTTTAAAAAATGAAAGAAGTGCAATTAGAAACATTAAAAATAAAATAAAAGATGTTTCTGAAAATTTGAAGAAAACTAACAAAAAAGTGTAAATAACATGAATTCGCCATGTTTTCTTCTTCCTACTTTATTTCAAATCCCAATTAAAAGTGGAAGAAAGAAATGGGAATATTTTTAGGTCATATCATATACGGTCGGTGGCACTTTATTTAAAATTGACAATTAAAAAAGAAAAAGATAGAAAAAAACTGATTATTTAATTTAATAGTAAAGTTATCAGCCTGTATAAAGTGTTTAAGGTACCGCTCCCCTCATTACGGTATGTCCCAAACGCACACCCGACGCTTACCGGTTCCGTAACATCTGTCCAAACTAGATAATGTTTCTTTTTACTTTACCCACGATGCCCACGATCCACGATACTCGACACTCGGGACTTCCGCCTCTAATGGAATGTAAAGACGAGTGAAAGTTTCCTATATTGCATAACGAAAGTGAAGAAGCGTCAATACTCAATGCGATATATTACCTAAACAAGAATTATGCTTATTTTAACAGAATTACTATATTTGCCTTTATAATGCGTTTAAAAAGAAACTGGTTTGTATTAGAGTATTAAACATTATAAATATTGTTTATTTATGAACAAAATATACAAAGATATTTAATATATATATATATATATATATATATATATATATATATATATATATATATATATATATATATATTTTTTATGTGTTAAATATCTTTGTATATTTTTGTTCATAAATGCAATGTAACTCATCAATAGCGCAATGCTGAAACTAGACCTCAATAAACATTTCGTTAGCAACACCATAATTTTTTACTATGGCAAGACTCAAGCGACACACTTGGTTGCATAGTGTTCTTGTCGACTGCACGGCACGCGTCAGCCGCGTCGGTGGCATATGGCAGATAACGTCACACAGCAAAGGAAAAAAAAACTAACCGTATCGAGACACGTGTCGACGTTTACCCATTTAACTCTAAGGAAAAAAGACACAAAAACTGTAAACAAACATCTTTATAATAACAATTGTGATTGTGAGATCCGAAGATATCTATCCTTGATTCAAGTGATGAGTGAATAAGTCAAAATTGTGACTCGTATAGATATAAGGCTGTTAAACTATACATAGCAGTACATGTTATGTATGTTTAGCTATCTATTTATTACTCTGATTGTAAACCAAAACTCGCTGAGCGACCTTGAGGTTGGTCATACGGCCAGCAGTGAAGGACCACATCTCAGATCCTCACGTCATCACGGGCAAAACGTACTGTTCGAGCAATCAATGGGCGTTGCAAAGCTTGTTGTATAAGCAGTGGCAAATATGCAGATCCCTCCCCTCCATGAGGGAAGAAAAAGAATTAATACAATCAGCCGCCACTTTGAGCAAATTCTCTATATTGAAAGTGTCATTTAATATTAATTAATTAACGAAACTCCGCGAGACAATAAAAACCCTCCCACAATTTCAGGCACATACACCAGGAAAAACACACCACCGTCGATAATATGACGTGTTTCGCCTTTTAAACTTGGCGGCTTCATGAGGTGAAAAGCTGCGCCCTCTTTTCCCAAAGAGGTCTCATGAAATGGGTGATAGAATCTGTGATGGCTAAGTGAGCGGCAAACCAACTCAATTTTTCCCACTACGTACTAATGATGTCGATGGAAATTGTGGTTTAGCTTGGACTACATAGCATAAAAACATAATGTACATAATATGTTTGCAACATTGCAATTACTAAATATCCTGGATCGTTAATATCCTTAACAACACACTGGCCTCTTTATATAAGTTATGTATATCATTAAGCGTACAGAAAAAAAAAATTGGTTTGAAAATAGCAATGAGAAGGATCATCTCATATGTAGCCTATCTATTTTTAGTAGCACCATGAAGTTTTTATACAAGTCTCAGTAAGGAAAAACTCTGGCATTAAATTGGTTAAATGCTTTGACATTTAGCGTAACGGTAGTGCAGCTGCATTTCGCAGCTTAGCTTAACAATTATTTCTTTCAGCGGCAGATGTTTCAACACGTATGGAAGGTTGGCGACTCGACCGTTTGACATTTTTATTTTTCTCTATGAATAGGTCATACCGGCAGTTAATATCTGTATTGGAATTTCACAGCTGCTTGGATCAACAGTTTATTCGTGCCAGAACGCATTAGGAAATTCTTCGACAAACTATATGATATGTTGCCACTAAAATTTGGAATAAAAGATGGTTGAAGAGCTGACTTAGGCAAGAAACCAAGCCCTGCCGTAATACAGCTGTAAGCATTAAATTGCTGCCATAAGAAACCAACGTCCAATGTTGTTATATACTATCGAAGTGGGACTTCGATAGATATATGAGCGTACCATTCTGTCATTCTCAACAACTAATTTTAAATGATATATAATTCATTGCATCATAGTAAATGCAATGCCAATTACTCCAGAGTTGTCAATGTTATGACCGACATATGGACAAATCTGCTTCCATGTTACTACAATTATAGGAATGTTCTTTGTTCTGTATCTTTCCTAATGAGGAGACTTATTTACATACTAACTAGTCGCACGTGCAGATTTCCAAGTAGTCACATTAGCGTGAACTATGAGTAATAACTTCAATTTTCTGTCGACCGCTTGTCTAAGGAGTCGGAATTTCTATTTCTCGAGTGTTTGGTACCGTTTGCAGCGAAATCTAACAAATTAATCATCGTCAGCCCATCACTAATCTAATGCTGAACATATAACCTTTCTACCCATCGCAGGTCTGGTCATTTACATCTACATATATAAGCAGGCTATTCCATCATTATGATGGTTATATGATGGCATCATTCCATCATTATGATGGTTATATGATGGCATCATTCCATCATTATGATGGTTATATGATGGCATCATTCCATCATTATGATGGTTATATGATGGCATTATTTAATCATTATGATGGTTATATGATGGCATCATTCCATCATTATGATAGTTATATGATGGCATCATTCCATCATTATGATGGTTATATGATGGCATCATTCCATCATTATGATGGTTATATGATGGCATTATTTCATCATTATGATGGTTATATGATGGCATCATTCCATCATTATGATGGTTGTATGGATGGAATAGCCTTCTTATATATGTAGATGTAAATAACCAGAGCGGCGATGGGTAGAAAGGTTACATGTTCAGTATTAGATTGGCAATGGACTGATGATGATTAATTTATTAGATTATTATTACATAGACCATTAAATAATTTTCTGGCATTTTTTAAAGTCAACTCCTACGAATCCCACAGGTCAGGATGGGATGTTGGACTAACCCCGTACGGTCTATACGACCGCCATTTAGTAGTTATCGAGATTAGGTTTATTACTTACTTTTGACGTTTTGACTCTACGCTGTGACAACTTACATAGCTGCTATATTTTAACACTCGTCTTAACTTGCCGTAATGAGGAGAACACTTGCGATAAGATAGGAGAATAGGCTTGGCTAACTTGGCTTGTTCTATGTTTATTACTATTTTACATCGTTATTCGTTTCTTACATGACACTAACAGGAAAACCATTTTCCTCCTCCTCATTTTATGCTGCAGATAATAATTTTCACCAAGATACAGATGCTTACAAAGACCTAAAGTATGAATGCAGTTGTTTACAAATGGCTTTTTATATGTTAGAAAAAATATGAAGTTAGAAATTTTAAACATGTGAGAAATATACGTAAAGTAGTTTTGTTAATGCGACCATTATCTTATAACAAACATGAACACCACACGTGTTTGTTTCATTTTGCATTAAAAGTTCCTACAAAACATAAAAAGATTCTAACGACCGACTATCGAAACATTTTAATTTAAAAACATTTTTTAAAAAAAATTCGTCAAACCAAATCTAGCTTTCTTTTTTTTTACAGAATAAAGGTAACAATCGACCACACAGTCCATCTGATGGTAAGTGGATGCTGTGGCCCGTAGACATCTACATTTATATTCGATTAAGAATTAAAATGCAGATGTGTTGTTACCCCTGAGAACTAAGATGAAATGCCTCGTTTCCAGTAAAATAAGGTCTCCGGATCTCTACACTCACCATACGAAACACAGCAGTATTAAGCTGCTATTTTACGGTGGTACTCTGTGAGAGCGTGGTCCTTCCCCGGTCGAGCCGACTCATTCGTGCTACAACCATAATATAGCTGCAGCGTGGCTCTACCAAGCTTACTTAAAATTATTTGTTTCCACAATAATATATTATTAAACACTAATAGGTATAATGAAAATGTAAAATCTAGAACGTTGTGAGTTTGGATATTGCAATGTCTAAGATAATGTTTTGATGAGCTTATCATTTATCTATCTATGTCTGAACTCTCAATTCTTGAATGTCATCTTAAAATAAGAAAAATAGCAATCAGCGATATCTGTTACAATAATATATCTAAATTATTGATGGGATAGGATTAATAAAAGTGTTGCTGTTGCCATTAGTTACGACTTGACCAGAATTCCATCTTTCCTTTAATAACAAAAATTGATGTAAGAAAGATAAAAAAATATATAATTACGCCAATATCGTGTGCGAATGTCCACTACCTCATATCGTCCCGTAGGCGTCGTAAGAGTCACAGGGAATAAAAAAGGAAAAAATGAAATGGGCAGCAATGTCTTCCTTAAAACTACTGAAATATGTTATATATTTTAATTGGATTTTATTTTAGAAATCACTAGTTTTTTGTCGTCCTGAAATTGCTGTAGCATACTACAGCAATAAATTAAAATACAGTAAGTTAATTCTGCCTAGATCGGATCAATATTAATATTTAACGGTTCAAGCTAACCCGTTTTCATTCAAATGACGTTAATATGTTATCCTAAATGTATACAATTTCAATAAATGTTTCAGAGAGTATTGTTGCAAAAATGTTTGTATGCACCCTTTGAAAAAAAGTTTTTAAGCATTTAACGCTATTGAAAATTCCCCTGCGGCCTGCGGTGGACCTGCTCTGAATGCATCGAATCTAACTAAAATCTAACCCAATAGTTTCTTTTGAAAAAAAATATGATAATCGTTAACCGCAAAATATTCCTGTTGAATTTCAAGTATTTTGACTTTATACGCTCGTAATATATAAGTCAATGCTTTACTATCTTTACACCTGTGTAAGACTGTATCATCATTTATAGACGATTATTTATTTAATTTGAACGATGTCAAGTCCTTTAGCAAGTTTCTCTTGTTTAACCGTGTTTGAACTATAATTTTATATATACTTTCATAGTTAGATCCTAAATTTACTCATCAATCCGTTATCTCATATCATCATGTCATAATTTATTCGAGAAATTTTTTTATTAAGTGCACATTAGTCTGCAAAAGTATGGCTGATAGTTAAACTTTTTTGAAGCGAAAAGAAACATTTTATACACCTTTATATTATATTTACAGTGATGTCTCTTTCATACAGGTACATTTGTTAACTATTTACGAATCGAACGGTCAATTTATATTCATAGGAATGCGCGGTAAGTAGAGTGGTAAAGATCACCTGCTTGTCCGCTTATCCGTGCCCGATTTGAATGTTTTATCAAGCTAAAATAATGATTACGCATCGTCGTTTAGTTTTTATATTCATCAAGTCATGATGAAAATCATGGTTTCTTATGCTGCATGCCATTTGACGATGTGCTTAATCATCGGATATAATATAACATAGATGATGATGACTTCAAGAAAACGCATAGTTACAATGCTAGAATATAAATTGGGGCAGAAACATTTAGATTTCATGCGCCTACGTTATGTTATAATCAACTTGGGCCTTAATTCTTCGATACATTGTGTCTTTGCAATGCTTTTACAAACTATCAAATGGTGTAGAAATTAATTTATAATTTTTAGTTCTTCGAAGTCGGTTTCTATAAATGTAATTATATGTATAATTTTGTTCCTTCAAATTTAAATGCCTATTTAAAAAAATAATTATTAAAATCGGGGACGATAGCGTGAACTTACATAAACAAAAAAAAAACAGAATTGTTTCTTGGGTTCAAGGAAATTAATTGAAAAAAACTTATAATAGTAAACTTAATATGTACTTAGTTTTATTGCAGTTCGGTTAAATTTACGTAGTACAGCAAAATAGTGTTGGGACACTAGACATACTTTTTATATGTACATGCCTTTGTAGCACAGATTATATCACTCTTCTATTAAGAGATAATGTAATGATTAAACCGTACACTGAAAATTATATTAGTATAATAGTACATTAGTATTACGAATATGGAATTCTAACTCCGAATAACAACAACAACATTTAGTTACAAATCTACTATTTACATCATCATTATCATCATCATTACAACCCTTCACAAGTCCACTGCTGAACATAGGCCTCCCCCAAGTAACGCCACAAAGCACGGTCCTGAGCCACCTGCATCCACCGACTTCCTGCATGTCTTACCAGGTCGTCATAAATACAATAATATATATAATAATCGTCAAAAATACATACTATTTACATACTATGTATTTTTTATAGCGTTGGGTGACAAACGAGCACACAGTCCACCTGATGGTAGGTGGATGCTGTGGCTCATAGACATCCACATTTATCCTCAATTAACAATCAAAATGCAAATGCATTGTCACCCCCGAGGACTAAGATGGAATGCCTCACCATACGAAACACAGCAGCATCACGTTGCTATTTTATGCTATTTTACATGTATGCAAAAATAAATGTATAAATGCCTAGATTCAAATTTCATGTTTTATTTTTTAATTAAAATAAGTACCCTGGCAGGAAAACAGATTGATCGTTATCATTAAAAAGTGAATCAAGGGCCAGAAAGTGAGCGATTGTGAACAATATCCGTTTCTTTGAATTATGTACATCTGTATGACAATCAAGTTATGCCAAATACACAAAGAGTTTGACGCTCCTTCGATATTTGCCATACAGAGTGAAACCTTTAGTCCAACTACTAAGGAACAATCCGATAGCCAGATTAGTTTTTATATTGAGTTAAGCATTACATTTTATCTATGCTTTCAATCCATTTTCAATCCTATGTGTAAATATACGCAGTATAAATTGTAATTTGGATAGGTTCTTAGTGTTTTTATCTCGGTTAGATGTAGTAATTGATATTCTGGTATTCACTGAATGCTGGATCCATGAAGACTCACACATACCAATAATCAATAATTATGAAGCTTTCAGCACTAAGCATACTTTCAATCAAAATGATGGTGTAATTATATACGTTAGGAATATTTTTCAGAATATTGAAGTCTTTGAACCTAGTATAGAGGAAGGTAATTGTCTAATTGTAAAAATAGATCGTCAATACACAGTCATTGGTACATATAGACCACCAAGTTTTAAAAATGTTAGTCCATACCTAAACTGCATCGACTGCATATTGCGTGACATAAAAACTAAGCATATTGTTTTCACAGGTGATACTAACCTTGATATT